>CM032630.1:35586186-35683822 GCA_019097785.1 Fraxinus excelsior
GTAAAAAAAAAAAAAAAAGAATGTCCGCGCAGACACGGTGTCCTCCGCGCTGCATGTACACTTTTTTTTCTTTATTACAATGCTACCAATAACATTTTTTTCAACTAACATTTTGAGATACAAATTTGATTAAATAAGTCGATGAAATCTTCACAATCCATATAAAAATGTGAAGTAATTTATGTTCTTGGAGAGTTACCATAAGAGCAAAACCAGATATAGCAGCCCATGAATTGGCAAGATTTGACCCAGCGAGCTCGAGGTCTCCGAGGTGGTCGATGAACATTGCAGAAACCAAAGGTATGAAATAGTAGGCAACATTTGTCAAAATCATTGGCAGTGCGAAGAGAATCTGATCTTTCGCCTCATCCACATCAATAATCTTCACCTCTCCGCCGCATTGTGTTTAAGTAGAGGTTTTTTCATTGCCGATAAAGGATTTGGGAATTCGGGTTTTCTCTTTCGGAGTAAGAGAAATAGCAGGTTGCGGCTGAGAGTTTTATGGCTATGGTGTATAGGAAATTTGAGAATGTAGGGTGTTCTTTGATATAAATTTAGGGCAACTTTAAAAAAAAATTGAATTATGTCGACGACGGGAAATCGCAACACGTGGCAGCCAATTTTTTGCCTCTTTTATATTGTAGTTATATATTTTTCTATCTTGGATGGAATCCACTAATTGATATTTCATTTCTAGAGAAAGCTGCTAAGTTTGGCGTGGATTTGTCCAAATCTTGCACTTCGGGCAACCTCTGTGTTCTATTACTAAGAAAAAATGCCGGTTGGCGAGGAATAGCAAGAGGGGCCGAATAACCATTGAGCGCTAAAAGTATTGAAGCCATGTTTGGTCTTTCATTGGCATCTTCTTGAACACACAGTAAGCCAATTTGAATGCATCGAATTACTTCATTCCAAGCATACGCATTTTGTAATGTTAGATCCATCACTTCCAATGGTTTATTGTCTCTCCAAAGCTTCCAAGACTGTACATCAATAGCTGTTGATTTTTTAAGCTCTAATCCTAAATTCAATAGAAATAATAAACGAAAGGAAAGCAGAAATACGTCAATAACAAATATGGCCACAAGCAATAATTTGAAGTTTTCACTTACATAGCTTAAGAGATTCTCAGCACCATATGATTGGTAGAAGCTGCTATTCTTCTTGCCGCTTATGATTTCCAAAACAAGGACGCCAAAACTAAAAACATCGGATTTTATAGAGAACTGTCCATTCGTTGCATATTCCGGAGACATGTAACCACTGCAATAGATATATCTCGAGCTAATAAACTTAAGAAGATCATTACTTGATTATAATAAAATCCACTTATTACTTAATTTGGCAAATTGATTAAAGTAGAACTTACATTGTCCCGACAATCCTACTTGTATTTCCTTGAAATTGATCAACGCCAAAAATTTTCGCCATGCCAAAATCTGATATTTTTGGATTCATTTCTTCATCTAACAATATATTGCTAGCTTTGAGATCGCGATGTATAATTCGCAGACGAGAATCTTCATGAAGGTAAACCAATCCGCGTGCTATTCCTCCTATGATCTTGTAACGATTCGACCAATCCAACATTTGCCTTTTTTCTGGATCTTTACATCCAGTAAGAGAATGAATCAGGTTATTTAGCACTGACTGTTAACATAGGTTTTGAAGGCCAAGTCTCAGAAATAAAAACTAAAAGGCCTTAAATGGAAAATTTATATATTATGTATCTGTATATTTTCTCGTCTAACTTATTTTTTTATCGGCAGACAATGTATAGGAATTTTGTATAAAGATGAGAACAAAAGTAATCATATCAAGATTGATGCTTACTGAATAGAAAATAATCAAGGCTTTTATTGGTCACGAATTCATAAACAAGTATCTTCTCTTCTCTTTCCAAGCAAAATCCAAGTAGTCTTGCTAGATTTCTGTGTTGAAGCTTGGCAACAACCACAACCTCATTCTTAAATTCTTTTGCGCCTTGTCCTGAATTTTTGGAAAGCCTCTTCACTGCTATTTCTTGTCCATTCAAGAAAGTACCCTACAAGCACGTTTGAACATAGTTTGTACACTACAGTGAACAAAAATTTAGCTAATTTTTTCGTCAATACTCTGTCAAATGCTATGTAGCCCGACTTACCAAACAAACCATACCTGTGTAGAAGACATTGCTAAAACATTGTAAATATAAAGGGATAAAACCTAGTACTTAAATTATATTCCTTAATCAAGTACCTTGTAGACACTACCAAATCCACCTTCACCAATTTTGTTGTCAGCAGAAAAGTTGTTGGTAGCTAGCGCAATAGCATTCAAGTCATATTGCAAGGATTCAACTGACGAAATCTCGTTTCCTTCGTCTACATACAAAAATAGCAAATCATTACATGAATTTCTTTAACCTAGGATTGAGTGAACATGTGAGAAAATATGTTTTTCTGTTGATTTCTTGCTGTCTTATACTAAAATGGTGAATTAGACAAAGACTGCTGAATAAGTAGAAACATACAAGATAAACAATATTAGATCATAGGCTTTCATGCTATCAAATTGTTGAGTTTAAACACCAAAAAATTAATTTTATTAATGAAATAAATTTACAAATTTTGCACACTCTAAAATCACTAACCAATTATATTTAACAATTGAACACACAATTTATTCTCTCTTTCCACTCTCTGTTTCTCACTCACGCACATACTCTCATACACAGACTCTCATCACTCATACTCTCCACTTGCACACACTACAGCAGAGACAGACACACATATATAGAGGCATTAAAAGTCGGTGGTTTCTTCTACACATTTCTGTTTGGGTGGTGGAGGAGAAAATAGAATGGCAGTTGTTGAAGTAGATGTGTCAGTTGTTGCTCCTCCTCCTAGTATGGCGGTGGAGTTCACAATTTCTATAGCTAGGAAATTCTGGTGACTTCCATAAAGTCGGTGCTGCATCTTCATCAAATTGTCCAAAATATTGAAAATCAAATTTAAATAAATAAACATGTCGTATATCTAACTGTAGTTAAAGTTTTAGATGGCGGGATTAATATGTTAAGAGCCAACAGAAAATCCTAAATTAGTTCTGTGGAGCAAAATTACAACAATAATGGATTTCCCGGGCTCAGTTTACCAACCAAATCGACACCCAATCGATCGACCCAAAACCTTCAAACTATTCCTCTCTTCGGTAGCTTTCAATTGTACCCACTTAGGACACAAAGGGTAGATGTTTTGAGGCGCCGAAGGCGGAGCCACAAAGGCTGAAGAACAATGAGAAGATGAACGACACAAACTACAAGTGGAAGCACAAAACACAAAGAGAAAGCAGCCGTGTCTCTCTCTCAAACAAAACAGCAAAACACACTTAAATGACAAAGCCGTGGAGCAATATATATAGGATCACTTAGGGTACAGTAATGGACCAGCCTAACAAGAAGACGATAAGTGGGCCAAATAAGCCATTCACTAAGTGAGGAACCTGGTCATGAGCAACTTTAATTAATTAGACTGCTTCCAATGGCCCCAAATAGTTTTAGGGTCGGGTCATCAATCTTAGGTGTCGATACAATACTTATCCAACATTGGTTTTACATCATCGCCCGGGATTTATTGGGTATCAAAAAACCCCAACTTGTTGTCTGATCACCATTCATTTTACAAAAAAAAATGTAGACGTATGTGCATATGAAGGGGCTTAATCTTCTAGATGATTTGGATCGATTCAGAATCCTAGTGTGTACACAAATTCAAATAAGACCGAGTGGGAATCTTTTTCTTCTACTTTTCCTGTGTAATCATAGCTTACCATTTTCCTCATTGAAGGCATCGTAAGCTTTGTTCCTTGTTCTCCTTCTCAAGAAGCAGTTGATTATGAAAAAAAACACAAAGGAAACAGCAATTGGTACAACGATGGCAATAATAACTTGTTTTGAAATTCCTCCATTTCCTGAATTGGAAACACAAAAGAGGACAAGAAAAGGATAAATTTTCCTGTCGAAATCATCCACTGAACAACTAGAAGATTTGCTGAGATATATCTCGTGACTAGTTCTGATCATTGCAGACTCATATTGATGTTTACTGTTTCGTTATTACTCTTTTTCTTTTTCTTGTCGATATCCTTTTTTTTTTTTAAAAAAAAAAATAATGTACTGCTTAAGAATCAAGAGTTACCTTGACTGGTTGAAGAAGGTGAGGGAGGCGATGGCTGAATAGGAGGAATATTTGGAGTACGCGGTGGTGCAGGGGACCAAAAGAAGGGGTACATCTCGTACCTAATATTACATCTTTCGCCAATAACTCTTCCTCCTTTCTTATTATCACAACATGCTCTTAATTGTGGGATCGCAATTTTAAGGCACAAGTCACAATCACCACTCGTAAGATATGGCATGCACTGTGCCAGTGTATACAGGCTTTCAAACGCCGTGAATTTAGCTATTTTTGTAGCAAACTTCTCATCGGAGGGATTACTATTTACAGCTTCTGAAATTATTTCATTCATAGTTTCTCCTAATAACTGTCTGAACCTGTCGGGTTCATCTGTAATGTTCTGCTTATTAGACAGGTATGAACTGATCGGCTGCTCCAGCCCCGAGAATATAGATTCATTCGAGTAGCGTAACGTGCAATAGTCGTACCTGTTGAAAATAATATTTAAATGAATACATGTTGATAAGTTCAACTTTTGACAAAATAAATAGTTATACCAGATAGTTGCCCTTTTTTCCGTGGGACAACGTTGTAGGACTTCACTTGTAGCAGTTTCCACACACTGTTTGCAGGCATCAGTGTTAACATCGCCCCTACATAGAAAGAGACCGTATACAGTGTCGGGAAGGCCGCCGCCAACCATGTGATAGTAATATCCAATCTCCCGGCTGGTATTTGAGGATAAAGCAAGGAAAAGTTGATTCAAGTTGGATCGATAGTTGCTATTAGGACTGTATGTAGTTGTATTTTGGCAATAATGGTAAAGAGGAGGATCCGATCTAATTCTTGTGCTGAAGCAGAGAATGCAAAATAAGCAAAAATATGTAGAGATTCTGAAGGCTGACATGATTAATCTAAAAAGAAATCTGCTTATAATTTTGATATTTTTTCAAACATAAATGGATTTTTATAGGATGTGGAAGTACTGGTCAGCGGTGAGCGAAGACTTGATGTGACAGTCAATGGAATATCGCAAGGTCTGTGGAAATTAATAAAGATGATGGCAACTCTTTTGATGGAGAAAAGACTGGATACTATTGATTTTTATATTGTTTAGAATTGACAACTCTTTGACATTTCAACTGTCCAGACGCGTCAAATGTATCGAGTTAATGGATAGAACTGGCGTTTGGTTTCTGAAACTCCAGAAACGTTTGAAAGGGTCAACCCGGCACACCTAATTCATTTCATTACTTCTTTTAAACTATCTTGAATATAGCTCAAAGCATGTTATGCATGCTTTAAGGAATAATAGAAATTGGAGTAATAATGAGGCTGGAAAACTTTGTAAAGATCTAGATTTTTATTGGAGAGAAAAGTCAACAAATTAATGTAATTATACTAATTATTTATAATATATTAAGTATCATATCAAGTGAGAATAATTTTTTGAACGTTTATAGCTCTGCTACAATTCAAATATTTCAATAATATATATTTAATTTAAGGATTGTAATAAATAATATAATTAATTCTCAATTAATTAATATTTACATTCATTTAATTAATCTTAGTTAGAATTTCATATTTAAGAATAGAGTTCATTATTTATGTACATGTATGCTAATTAGCATATAGTTTCATTCAATTAAAAATTAAATTATATTTATTTAATATAAATTAGTTAATATTCATTGTCACGCATATATTCCTTAATATTAATTCTAAATTAATTAACATTCACGTTAATTCGTGTATCATATTTGTCATCTATTTTTATTTATGCATTTAATTGTAACTCTAATACTTACATTCAAGTACGCATTTCACTATTTACGTGCATGTATAATAATTAACATTTATTTTCAGGGACTTGCATTTCTCTCATATTTAAATCAAAATGGTAAATTGATGTTTACAGTACTTGTAAAACATTTCAAATACTCATAAAACATTTCAAAATAACATGCAATACACGTTCAACTTTGACTACTAGATGAAAAAGTATGGATATATATCTTAGGGAATCAAAATAAGTTACACGTTGCACTAAAAGATTCAAATATTTAGATGACAAGAAGTAACTAAAAGTAAGAAGAGGAAAAATAGTTACGTGTTGCTTGCAATTCCATGGATGAGAAAGAAAGGCAGAGAAAATGGTTCAAGGGTATACATGGCTTTTACACACTTTTCGGCGACTAGTTTTGTCTCTTCTTTTCTGCCTTCTTGTGAATGCCACTATTAAAAAGCTTGTTCCTTGGCATATAACACCATGTTTGGCTATGCTTAAATTTACTTTTTAAGAATTTTCTTGTTTCTAAATGTTTTAGATCCTTTTTTCTTACTTATAAATAAAATTAAGTCAATAGTTATCAAACTCGAGATGTGAACGTTGACTCTGCCAAACCTTTGAGTCACAAACTCATTTTTTGAACTAGCGAATCATTGGTCGGACTGATGGGTCTAATATTCTAGCAGTACCCGCAACTTTTAAACTTCAGACTCATGTTTGAAAAAACCTTTAAGTCCATCCCAATGATATACATATACATACAGTTTATTTGTTTTTGCATTTTGGAGTTTTGAGTTACGAGTTACGATTAAAGTAACCTTTCAACAGCCTACTTGAAGAAAATATCGATGAAGACAAGAGTTGATCGAGCAAATAATCACAATTCTCAGCTATATGTAAAAAATTAACAAACATGTTGTGGTAGATCCATTGATTCCAAATGAATAGTAAATTTATGTTGATTCCTAAAATATCGAAAGTCGAAGCATCAAGAACCTAAATTAATTATCTTAATATTGACATCATGTTCCTTAAAAATCAGTAGGTCAATTTATAACCAACTTGCACTAAAAATAAAATTATTGAGAAGCCAATTATAATTAGAGATGTATTAATAATACCAATATGATTGGGCAAATGTCTATTTTCCTACATTTTTTGTATTGTATTTTTTTTCTGTAAATTTTCCAACTTGTCTATTAAGAAAAGAAAAACAAAATCATTCAATATGTAATATTCTTACCCACTCCACCACTTGTCTTTTGATTCTATTACTTAATTAAATTATCTTAATATTCAATAGGTCAAAGTCAATTTTTAATCAACAAAGCCAATTATAATTAGAGATGTTATTAAAAATACCAACTTGACTATGTAAAGTCTACTTTCCTACATTTTTTGTGCCGTACTTCTTGTCTTGATATTTTCCAACTTGTCCTTTAAGAATTAAAAACAAAATCATTTGATATATAATGATTCTAACCTACTCCATTACTTGTCTTTTTTATTTTGTTACTTGACTAAATTATCTTAATATGGCCATCATTTTCCTTTAAAATGCCAAATTGACTAGGTAAAGGTCAATTTTAAACCAACTTTCCCTAAAAATAAAATGATTTTAGAAGCCAATTATGTTTAGAGATGCAATAAAAAGCCAACTTGTTTAGATAAAGGTCTATTTTCCTACATTTTTTTGTGTCGTATTCCTTGCTTTGATTCCAATCATTTTCGGAATCAATCTCATAAATTGGTAACCTATCGGTCTTGGCACCTTTTTAATTCTTTCGTACCATAAAATATTGGTGAATTATGTTTCTAAATCTCAAATCATTGTTATTAGACTCGACTCAAACACTGACCCGGACAATACAGCGGCTCAATAGGTTAGTGGTTCAATCGGTGGTTCAACTGGCGGGTCATTGCATAAAAACTTATAAAAAAATATAACGTATCAATTATATTTTAGGGGCAAAATTAAAATTTTTAATTTATTTTGTCACTAATTATTTAAGTCTATAAAATAAAGTAAAATGTTGGACCAAAATTTTTTTAAAAATTTTTTTTTATAAAAGCTATAAATGATTCATTAGTTAGATATGCGTTATTGCACACAAGTAAGACTAAAGTACTTTGTGTTCAAGTGGTGAGTAACCCTTCATTTTTCTTAGAGATCCAATGTTCAATTCCCTTATACCCAAAAATTTTGTAAAAGATTTCAAAATCCAGTCAAACTGGTCAAATGTGTCGGGTCCGGACCAGGTAAATCACCGATTAACCTAGTCAAAGCTCGATTTTGACCAAGTCCGAGTGTATTTCTATCAATTTAATCTGTCCAACCAAGTCAAGGGTCCGGGCCGATTTTTATAACAATGTCTCAAACAATTTATTAATTTATATTCTTCCATTTTTCATTCAATTGAAAAAAACTCTAGATAATTTGATTTCTTCTTTAATTAGCACCGGAATTAACGAAAACTAGTTATACTCAACTTCATGGCCTATTTATCGTTTTATTCTTTCTTGATATATACATAAGTATGGATGAAGATATGACTCTACCACGATTATCTTTAATGGTGAAAAAAGTTTCATGGATTCCTTGATAAATGTTTCTCAACTTCTCCTTCGATGGCCGACGGAGCCGGTTCTTGCCCAAGGTTACCTAAGCGGTGGCCTTGAGCCTCAATTTGTAAGGGGGCCTCAAGAAAAATTAAAATCTCAAAATGATTGTTTGTTTGTACCAAAAAAAAAAAAGAAATTTTGCCTCTTCACTTTGTTAATTAAACTCCGTTTTAAAAATTAAGAAATGAACTAAACCAGATGAAAAGTCTTGCATTCAATACATGGAAAATAGACTTGTCATGTTCAGTCATTACAAGAAAATTAACATTTTGTAACGGACATAATTAATAATTTGTTGTCATATGTCTTTAGCAACGTTCAACCATAATTGATTCTAAAGATATTAGTACTATGCTTGTTGAAAAAAAATAAACTATTTAGAGGCCTCATAATATTTTTTAGCCTTGGACCTCAAAATCCTCAGGGTCAGAGTAATGGCCGAAGTTTCATGGATTCCTTCATGAGGGTGAAAACAGTTTCATGGTTTCCTAATCCTGTCTTAATTTCTCTTATGAGATTTCTGGTGGGAATTAGAAATGGAATAGTAACGTATTTACTTGAAATATTACCACTTATCTTTTTCATTAAAATTATCTTAGTATGGATGGTCATTCTAATTTCATTAATTCAATTTTATTACTCATTCGATAAGTCTCTTCCCTTTAGTTTTTCTTCACTTTACTTTTTAATATTATGCAAGTTATTATCTCAAATTCATAATTTGTTAGGCTGTCGTCTTTAAGTTTTAAAGGAATCACTTACAGACATAATTTAATCAAAGGCCAAATTATTGGGTTGGGTCTAAAATTATAAGTATGGAAGGTCATCATTTTCTTTAAAAATGCCCTACGATTAGAAATGTATTAGTTAAAGCTCTATTTTCAACCAACTTTCCCTACGATTAGAAATGTATTAGTTATCCATGATTACAATCTCTCTCTGTTTTGTCTCAATTTCAAACCAACACAAATAACATCAAACACATTCACTCTCATTAATCAAGTTTTTGCCCAACCCAACGATACTTGATGACAATCAGATTTTTCTGTGACTTGGTTAGTCCCTCCGAAATGGAGGGTCTTTCTTTTAAAAATTTGTCACGTCTAGTAACCAGCCAAGATCTCCTTTCCCATCTGCAAGATTTAAAGCTTGATGGAGGAGAAAAAACTGTTAGCTTTCAATGGCTCGGGCCACACTTTTTAACTCTTCTAAACTATGCAACAGAATTGACCGCTTCAACCAGAAAGAAAAATCCAGACCTTTCCATTTTATGTATCATGCTTATGTGCATCCACCCCTAATCAGCGAGCTCTAGGAGTGAATGCACGGGGGCCAATGATGTGGTCAAAAAAGATCTACCTCAGAATTCTAGGAATATAAGGAATCTATTCTGGAAGGTACTGCATGTAATATAAGACAAGACTTCTGTTTTTATTCCAACACTTATCCCAATAATAGATAAGTCCTACTAGGAGTGTACTACTACCTAACAATATAAATATAGGGTCTTGAATCATTATTCAGGTATGTTTTTACACAATTTTACAGCACCTATCTTTTCCCAAATTCTCTCTATGACTTAAGCAGCTAAAGAGGCGACGAAGACACACCTCGACACCTTTGTTTTAGGTACTGAAAGACCTCGTTCGTGCTCGTTCTCAGTCGTCAAGTTCGGGATCAATATGTACGATTTTTGGTATCAACATTGGCGTCGTCTGTGGGAAATGATACATTAACCATGTTCTCACCATGTTCAAGATGCCATCAAAAAATATTATTCAGTGAGCAAGAGTTCATTCTACCAAAAAATCAAAGGCATCAAATCACCAAAAAGGAAGAGAAACTTGCCCCTGAAGGATAAGCGATGTGTAGCTGGAAAAGCAAAAAATTCTCGTCACTTGTGGTCTCAAATTGAAGATGACGAGAAATACTTCATATGAACTTTCTAATTTCCTCCATTCTAAATAATGAGACCCACCAATCTGTTAGAAAATTTATTAGTTGAAATACTGTAAAAGTGCAGAAAAACTTATCGACTGATCTAGTCTCGTGACAGCACGATATTCTAAAGCGAAATTGCACGTCGATAACTGCTGCGATCTCCGTGGACAATCACCTCCAGGATACAACGATCAAATAAATCAATTGTGCAGCAATCATAAATGATTTTCAGAACTCTCAAATGTACTCCAGAAATATGTAAAACTAAGAATAATATTTTACTTTATAGAAATAAATAATCTCGTTTTTGTTGTGTTTTCTCAAGTGTCCAGATGTATGTTTATATAGGCAGAAAATTGATGTAACTGCCTACACCATGATCTAGCATTAGTTTCAACTTTAATGGCTTGTGGTAATGAGTTAAAACAGTCAAATTCTACTGGCTAGTTGACCCATTAAATAATTTCGAAAAAGATTAAAAAGAAATTATTTATTTAGAATCAATAAAGCCCAAGGCCCAATCAAACCCCTGACATCCCACACAGATTCCACACTTTTTACCAGTTGGGCACTTCATTTTAATTAATTATTTCTTTCACATGTTATATTTATAGTATAAATATCTAACAATCCCCCACATGAAAGAAATAAGATAAATAAAAATACTATTCTGGAGTATGGTATAAATCACTCAGGCTTAGGTGTCTATCGACTTGAACTTTGGCTTTGTATATTCTATCGAGTTTGCTAATTGTAGAGTGAATTATGTCTTGAACTCCACAATTATGGTTGCACACTGAGATAATAGAACACACGCATGACTTCTAAAACAATCATTGAGTTCTCGCAGTTGTCTTCATTTCGACCGTGAACTTTCTCCGTCTCTTTAAGTGCTCTAGAGAATTAGCCTCAATTCTCATAGGAAGCGACCCCACTTCCACACTCAAATAGGTGCTTCTATCAAGGGTGCACTGTAGTTTAAACACCTCACTGAATATCAGCTATAGTAAGCATTAAGAGCATTTGCTCATCATCAAATCAATACAGTTGGTATTACTCACCATAGAGAGGGGTTTGAAATAAATTTAATATAGTTACCCCACTGATCACTCCAATAATTTTGTTATCCCATTGAACCTTGTCCATGGGATCTCCAATCGCAAGGTTGGGTTTCCGTTACAGGTGATCTAATTTGTAATAGACTTTAGCCCCATCCCCCTCGATATTTTCTGAACTAGGTCTCTAGCTAATCATTGGGTTAATGGGTCAGCAATATTATAACTTGACTTCACATAGTCAATAGCTATAATCTCATCCTTAAGCAGCTGACGTACAGTATTGTGCCTCCTACGAATATGTCTAGACTTTCCATTGTAGGATGAATTTTGAACATTTGCAATAGCTGCTTGACTGTCACAATGGACATAGATAGCTAGAAGTGGTTTGGACCACAAAGGAACATCCATAAGAAAATTCCTTAACCATTCAGCTTCTTCACCTGCCTTATCCAATTCTATGAACTCTAATTCCATAGTGGATCTTGCAATGCAGGTTTGCTTAGTAGATTTCCAAGATACAGCACCACCTGCTAATGTAAAAACATATCCACTTGTAGATTTAGTTTCATTGGTATCTGAAATCCAATCAGCATCACAATATCCCTCAAGTACAGCAGGATATTTAGTATAATGTATTCTCCAGTTTAGAGTGTATCTCAAGACTCGAATGAGAGCATCCCAATGTTCACTGTTAGGATTACTAGTATATTTGCTAAGTCTACCGACGACATATGCTATATTAGGTCTGGTACAGTTCATGAGATACATGAGACTACCGTTCACTCTAGCATATTCTAAAGCAGAAACATTAGGACCTGAATGTTTTGTCAAATGATGACTTGCATCATAAGGTGTTTTAGCAGGAATACAATTGTATTGATTAAACTTCTTAAGCACTTTTTCTACATAATGTGATTGGGTTAAAGTGATTCCTTCAGAATGTGTTACTATTTTAATCCCTAGAATAACATCAGCAACATCCAAATCTTTCATTTTGAAGTACTTTTTCAGAAACTGTTTAGTCTTATTAATCACATCTAAACTAGTTCTCATTATTAACATATCATCCACATATAAGCAAATTATAACTCCACAATTATTATCAAATTTTCTATATATGCATTTATGAGCTTCATTTATCACATAACCATTAGATGTCAAAGTTGTATCAAATTTTTCATGCCATTGCTTAGGGGCTTGTTTAATACCATCAAGTGATTTTTTAAGTCTGCATACTTTATCATCAATGCCTTCTACCACAAATCCCTCAGGTTGGTCCATATAAATCTCTTCTTCTAAATCTCCATATAAAAAGACAGTCTTGACATCCATTTGATATATAATAAGATTATACAATGAAGCAATTGCAACTAACATCCTAATAGAAGTAATCCTAGTAATAGGTGAATATGTATCAAAGAAGTCAACTACTTCTTTTTGTTTATAGCCTTTAGCTACAACTCTTGCTTTAAACTTATCAATTGAACCATCGGGTTTAAGTTTTTTCTTAAAAATCCATCTACACCCAATAGTTTTACATCCACGAGGCAAGTCTACTAATTCCCAAGTGTTATTAGACATAATGGAATCATATTCACTATTTATAGCTTCCTTCCAAAATATAGAATCTGGTGAACACATTGCTTCATCAAATGTACTAGAATCATCCTCTACTAAGTAGGTTAGAAAGTCAGGACCAAAAGAAATAGTAGTCCTAGGTCTTTTCCTTCTCCTAACTTCAGGTTCTTCTACTTCGATAGGCTTCTCTCTAACACGAGGAGGAACACTAAGAGAACTACTTGATCCTGCATATTTTTTTTTAAAAGGAAATCTATTTTCAAAAAATTTTGCATCTCTAGTTTCAAAAATTGTGTTTTTTTCAATCAAAATATTTTTAGAGTCAATGACTAAAAATCTGTAGGTATTACTATAAAGAGCATAACCTATGAACACACAATCAATAGTTTTTGGACCAAGTTTAATTCTCTTAGGTGTTGGAATAGAGGCCTTAGCTAAACACCCCCACACTTTAAAATATTTATATGAAGGTATTCTACATTTCCACAATTCATAAGGTGATTTATCGTTTGTCTTACTTGGGATTCTGTTAAGAATATAACATGCAGTAAGAAGAGCTTCTCCCCACAAGTTAAAAGGTAATTCAGAAGAGTTTAGCATTGAAATGACCATATCCTTTAGAGTTCTATTTTTTCTTTCAGCTACACCATTAAATTGGGGAGAATAGGGTGGAGTAGTCTCATGAATAATACCATTATCAACACAAAATTTATCAAGCTCACCTGAATATTCTCATCCCATATCAGATCTTAAAATTTTAATTATTTTATCTAATTGATTTTCTACTTCAGTTTTATATGAAATAAATTTTGAATAACTTTCATCATTACTCTTAAGAAGGTAAATGTAACAATAACGGGAATAATCGTCATTGAAAGTTAAAAAATATTTATTTCCACCACGAGTAACATATCATTTTAAATCACATAAATCAGAACGTATTAAACTTAAAACTAAAGTAGTTCTATCAACATGTGGAAATGGTTTTCTAGCATTCTTAGATTCAACACCCGTTTCACATTTTGAATTTGGAAACTTATCAGTTTTGGGAATGTTTCCAAATCTCATTAATTTTTTAATAGAATTCATGTTAATGTGTCCAAGTCTAGCATGTCATAAATCATAAGAATCCAGCAAGTAAACAGAAGAAGTAGAAGCTTTATTATTGATCACAGAAACATTTAGTTTAAATAGACTCTCATCTGCGTACCCTTTTCCCAACAAAAGTACCACACTTAGACATTACAACTTGACCACTCTCAAATACAGTTTTAAATCCTTTTTTGACTAAAATAGATCCAGACACTAAATTTTTCCTAATATCAAGTACATAAAGGACATCCTTCAAACTAAGGATATTTCCAGAAGTAAATCGAAGTGTCACAATTCCTTTCCCCTCGATTTTGGAGGAAGAAGCATTTCCCATGAACAGACATTCTCCATCACTAGTAAGAGTGAATGAAGAAAATGCACCTCTCGTGCAACAAATGTGTTTGGTAGCTCCAGAATCTACCCACCAGTCTGTCATGTTGCTAACTAGATTAACTTCTGCCACCATAGTAGAGAAATTTCCATCTTCTACTACATGTGCCTGATGCTTCACAGTTTTTCCTTTCCTATTTT
This sequence comes from Fraxinus excelsior, assembly GCA_019097785.1. NCBI lineage: Eukaryota > Viridiplantae > Streptophyta > Magnoliopsida > Lamiales > Oleaceae > Fraxinus > Fraxinus excelsior. The sequence goes on from CM032630.1 coordinate 35,600,958, forward strand.
GACAATCCTTTGCAAAGTGGCCTGTTTACAACAAACAAAACAATCACCAACAGTTTTATTTTTAAATTGAGGCTTAGACCAATTGTTCTTTCCTATGAATTGCTTCCCCTTGATTCTGCCTTTAAAGTTCTGGCTTTTGGTAAAATTTTCAACAGCTTTCTTACTATCAGAACTTCCTTCAATAAGATTGGCATTTGTACCCAAATCTGGTTTCTCCCTACGTTCTGCCATTCTATTGTCCTCCTCAATCCTAATTCTGATAAAAATCCTCTAATGACATTTCTTTTCTTTTATGCTTCAAACTGTTTTTATACTCTTTCCAAGAAGGTGGTAATTTTTCAATTATAGCAGACACTTGGAAACCTTCACATATTTTATATCCCTCAGCAATAATTTCGTGAATTATAATCTTTAATTTTTCAACTTGACTTACCACCGTTCTAATATCATCCATTTTAAAATCTAGAAATTTTCCCACAACAAATTTCTTAGTTCCAGCATCTTCAGTTGCATATTTCTTTTCCAATGACTTCCATAACTCTTTAGCAGATTTACACGACAAGTAAACATCATATAAATCCATAGTCAAGCAATTCAAAATATAATTTATGCACATATAATCATTACGTTCCCAATTAGCTAAATTTGATATTTCCTTATCAGTAGGCTCATCAGCAATTTAAGAAACATGTTTATCAGATTCAATAGCATCTACAACTTTAAGAGTTGTCAAATAAAATCGCAATTTCATTTGTCATCTCTTAAAATTCTTTCCATCAAATAATTCAGGCTTTTCAGAATACTTAGGAACAGATATAGCTACTTCAGCCATGGCAACTAATTAAAAACGTATGAATTTCGCTTTAGATTGTTAGAAAACTTATTAGTTGCAATACTATAAAGTGTAGAAAAACTTATCGACTGATCGAGTCTTGTGATAGCACGATGTCTTAAATCGAAATTGCTTGTCGATAACTACTGCGACCTCCGTGGACAATCACCTCAGGATACAACGATCAAATAAATCAATTGTGCAGCAATCACAAATGATTTTCAGAACTCTCAAGTGTACTCCAAAAATATGTAAAACTAAAAATAATATTTTACTGTATAGAAATAAATAATCTCGTTTTTGTTGTGTTTTCTCAAGTGCCCAGATGTATGTTTATATAGGCAGAAAATTGAAGTAACTGCCTACACCATGATCTAGCATTAGTTTCAACTTTAATGGTTTGTGGTAATGGGTTGTTAATACTAGCAGTTAAAACAATCAAATTCTACTGGCTAGTTGACCAATTAAATAATTTCGAAAAAGATTAAAAAGAAATTATTTATTTAGAATCAATAAAGCCCAAGGCCCAATCGAACCTCTGACGTCCCACACAGATTCCATACTTTTTACTAGTTGGGCACTTCATCTTAATTAATTATTTCTTTTACATATTATATTTATAGTATAAATATCTAACACAATCTTTAGCTTCTTGGTAAATTAGAATGAGAGGAAGAATTAATGAAATTCATGAAGAACCCAAGAACCCGCCAACAAGAAAGTGGAAGAAATAGAAACATAGATGAAAGCTTTTATAATTTGCTCCAATTGAATATTGTTGCACAACAAGTGTTCGGCAAAATGATCCAACCAGATCTCTTCTCATTCCTCACATCTGATGACCACCATTGATGTAACCAATGTGTACTTTAGCCTTCGAAGAACTCCGTCGAGGGCATTGCAATGTCATTTAAGTCACCAGCAACCGCTACAAACTTACTGTAGTCCTTTTTCCAATCCCGCCTTTGCACATTGGACAAAAGATGTTTGTTTCTCGATTTTCTCCTATCAATCAATGTCGCTGTTACAATACTGTATTCTTATGACTCTATTGTTATAAAAAGAAAACTCAAAAAGTATTATTCTTTGAAGTCATCTGATTGTGGAGTAAAAATTGGTCTCTTGAAGAAATAATGGATAGTTGGTGGCTTTGGTTGATTGGCTGAATGTTTATTGAAAGTTGGGCCCATATTTTTTCTTTTGATTTAAAGGGAGTAAGCCCTTTATCCTTTATAATGGTTGCATTTTGGCTCATCACAATTTCATATACTTTTTGGTTTCTACAATGATGTTCATTTGGCATATTCCTTCGACTTCTGTTTATCTAGCTTGGGAAATCTATTTCAATTAGAAAAATGATGACCAATGGGTCATAGATTCTCATTTGGGCCATAATTTCCCAGCTTGTATACTTCAATTTATGGACAAATTCTTTTTGGGCCAAGGCGATTGGTTCTTCTTCCACAATACCATGTATACATAGGGTCAATGACTACATTCCAAGCACTACGGTATCAAGAAGGATGATGATCCTAGAAAGATTTGGGACTACATTGATGCTACAAGCTATTTTAATAATTTCCATTCAAAATGACTTGGGGCTGCACACAACAATTTTCAATTTCTATTTACTACCTGCTGAATTCCAATATTATGGGGAGATAATGTCAGGGCAAGATCTTCAAGGTGAGCCTTAGCTCATGGTTTTCTTACTATCGAAGGCGAGCCCTAGCTCGTGTTTTTTTTTTATTGAAGGCGAGCCCTAACTTATGTTTTTTTTCTCATCATTGAAGGCGAGCCCTAGCTCGTGGTTTTCTAATTATTTAAGGCGAGTCCTAGCTTGTTGTTTTCTCATTATTGAAGGTGAGCCCCAACTCATGGATTTCTTATTATCAGAAGCTGAAGTCTTGCCCACGAGCAAGCACTCAAAGTCTTGCCTTGTGTAAGCACCTCAAAACCTTGCCACGCCCAAGCACACAAAAGCCTTGCCCCGTGCAAGCACCTCAAAGCCTTGCCGCGCAAGCACACAAAAGTCGTTCTCCACGCGAGCACACAAAAGTCTTGTTAGGCGCAAGCACACAAAAGCCTTGCCCCGCGCAAGCACCTCAAAGTCTTGCCCCGTGCAAGCACACAAAAGCCTTGTCACGCGCAAGCACCTCAAAGCCTTGCCATGTGCAAGTACCTCAAAGCCTTGCCACACGCAAGTACCTCAAAGCATTGCTCCGTGCAAGCACACCAAAACCTTGCCCCGCGTAAGCACGCCAAAATTTTCCCCATGTAAGCACCTCAAAGTCTTGCTCCGAGCAGGCACCTCAAAGACATGTCACGAGCATGCACCCCAAGGACATGCCACTAGCCCGACCATATTATGTATCATGCTTATGTGCATCCACTCCTAATCAGCGAGCTCTAGGAGTGAGTGCACGGTGTCCAATGATGTGGTAAAAAAAGATCTACCTCAAAATTTTAGGTTTATAAGGAGTCTATTCTGGAAGGTACTGTAAGTAATATAAGACAAGACTTCTGTTTTTATTCCAACACTTATCCCAATAATAATTCCTAAAAATAAGGTGATAAGTCCTACTAGGAGTGTACTACTACCTAACTCTATAAATATAGGGCCTTGAATCATTATTCAGGTATGTTTTTACACAATTTTACAGCACCTATCTTTTCTCAAATTCTCTCTCTGACTTAAGTATCGGAGGGACGACAATGACACACCTTGACGCCTTTGTTTCATGTACCGAAAGCCCGCGTTCATGCTCATTCTCAGTCGTCAAGTTCGGGATCAATATGTACGATTTTTAGTATCAACAATTGGAGAATTGCTTAATTCCCCGACACATTCTAGTGTTCTTGTGAGTAATCAAGTCAAAGTTCTGCTGGAAGAGTTGAATTTTATGCTCACATTTATTGTTGATACACTACAATGCGAGAAGGAAGGACAAACCAAGAATGTATTGGAGGAAATTGAAGATGTATTTAATGAAGAAGAAATTTTCTTGCATTCTTTATTTTTCACCACATACCTTGTTACAACGACCAAAATGGATCTAGAAGTTTTTTATCTGTTAGAACGGATTGAGATTATGCAAGTGAAGATCAACTCTCACTACATTGCAATCTCAATGGAGGTGAATTGTGGAATCGGAAGCCTACAAGTTGCAAGGAGTTCCAGTGCCAAGATAAACGCAATCCTATGGTAGAAGAGATGATTGTGGGCTTCGAGGACTCCACGGCCCAAATTGTAAACAAGCTTCTTCGAGGATCAAACTACCGCCAAATATTTTCCATTGTCGAAATGTGTGGAATTGGCAAGACCACTTTAGCAAAGCAAATATACAATCATTCCAGTGTTCGGTACCATTTTGATAAGCTTTCTTGGTGTGTTGTTTCTCAAACTTATCAAAAGAGAAAGCTGTTGATTGACATTTTTAGCTCTGTATGTAACCTTGAAAAAGTTAATACTTCAGAACTGAGTGACTAAAGTTTGGGAAAGCATCTTCATGGAAACTTAACCAATAGAAGATACCTCATTATTATGGTTGATCTACGTGATATACATGCGTGGAATGATTTGGAAAGGTGTCTTTCATTTGACAATATTAACGGAAGCAGAGTATTGTTCACCAGTCAGCTGAAATATGTGGCATCAAAAATTTCACATGTTATCATTGAACCTCATCCCCTATCACCAGGTGAAAGTTGGAATTTAATGGAGAAGAATGTGTTCAATAAAAAACGTTACCCTCAGGATCTGCAAGATATTGGAAAGAAAATTGCAACAAATTGTCATGGACTCCGCTTTCGGTCGTCCTGATAGCAGGAGTTCTTTCAAATATGGAGAAGAAAGAAAGTTTATGGCAGAAAGTTGCAAAAGGGTTAAGTTCTTACATTTCTCAAAAAGCTGATGACTACATTCCCTCATTGAAACTTAGTTACATGCATTTACCAAATCACTTGAACCCATGTTTCCTCTATCTTAGTGTATTCCAAGAAGATGAGGAAATTTCAGTTCGGAAGCTATTATTACTATGGATAGCCGAATATATCATAGCGAGAAATGAGCAGAAGAGCTTTGAAGATGTAGTAGAAGAGTTCTTAATGGAACTCATTAACAGGAGTCTGCTGCAAGTTTCCAGAAGAAGGTCTGACAATGGGATAAAAGCATGTAGTCTTCACGAACTAATACTTGATATATGCAGGAAATGGCTGAAGATGAAAAATTTATGCTTCTAAAGTAAGTAAACTCGCTCTCTTTCTAGTTCCTTCTCATTTTACTTTTCTTTTCCAATTTAGCCTACTAATTATTGTAATCATGTATGTTATGCTGTTGTTGCTAATGCTGGTTGATGTGTGGTTAAACTGATGATGATCCTCCATGTTTTAGTCAATTCTTGATATCTAAGCATAGTCATCGCTTGTGTATGGATCAATCTCAACTCTCCAAGGCCTCATCGATTCTTTACAATTCGAAAAAAATTAGGATCTTGGAATCAAGTTGTCATGGTATTTTTGCTGAACTGGGAATCAAAATTATACCTGATTTGAGGTACCCGAGAATTGGTTCAGAAAATTCATCAATAGGCAGATTACAAAACCTAGAATTTCTTCATGTCAGATGGACCTATCGTATACCAGCATACCTTCTCAATATGCCTAAGTTGAGACATCTATGTGTGGAAAGGCCATCTAGCCCTGCAAAATTCGATAAGAATAGTAATAGCTTTCGAATAAATAGTGTGAGGCTATGATGCCATGGTCCAGCCCACATTAGGCGATGATGATGGCCTTTGGCCCAATTACTAATTACCCATTAACTAAATGGAAGCCCAGTATTTTGTCCAACCCAAGAATCAGTCCAGCCTTATGAGTAAGCAACTCTAACCGTTGGATACAATGCTGCCAATCTCAATGCACAAATATTAGATGGGTATACAATAGGTTTTACTGATTCCCTCAGATTTTCTCTTTGGCTTGAGAGTTCTAGAGTGTTCTTTTCTCTCTGCGTTTCTTTCATCTTCTTCTCTGTGAGGAATCTTTGAATTCGTTTCTTAGAGTGTTATTCTTTGTGAATCTCTTGAAATGAATGTGCTAAGGTTTGGGTAACTTGTATTTCTTCTGGTTCATAGAAGTTGCTACTCGTTTGGCCTGTGTTTGTGAGGGTTTTGGTTTAGATCTGGGCTTCAAGTGTGTTGATCTTATGGTAGTTGTATTCTAAGCCTTCGATTGATGAAATCATGTGTTCAGTGATTATTAGTAACAGTTCACATATTAGGGTTTGAGATTTGTCTTCGATCTGTAATTTACAGTTTGTAATTTCTATAACAATGGTATTAGAGCCTTGAGTGGCTGTTCTTGGGTCTTCAATCGTGTTTTAAGGTCTGGAAAATTAATTTCCAGCCCCCAACCCTTCGATCTCCTGAAAGTTCGAAAACCCTAGTTCTTGATCTGTCGATTCTTGGAAATTTCTGGAGTGCTCTCGTTCTTGTACTGTGTCTGGAATTGTTGTTTGGTGTTCGTGTTCTGTTTTTCTAGTTGGATCAAATACTCAGTGCGTTTGGGATTTTGATTCTTGATTCCTCTTGTGGTATCTGGTGGAACACCACCTCCCTGCGGTGACTTTGTGTCCTACTGCTGTACTGAGACGCTCTATTTGGTAGCTAATCTATAAGCCGCCCTCTGGTTTGCACATTTCAGCCCTAACTGCACCCTCCCCTGTGTCTTGACTCATTTTTTGTCATACTGTTTGGGGTGATCAAGTTGAGCCTTGACCTGATAACATGATTCTCACGGAAACCTGGTGAACTTGGTCATTCTTGTTCCATCTGTAGCATTTTTTATTATTCTGCCTTGCCATATTATCTGTTTCTTGATTTTGTCTTGAAGCTTATTTGTCCATACCTAATTTTATATTGTGCTTGGCATGTTTTTTGATTGATTAGCATATATTCTTGATTATGTCTTGTGTTTATTGTCAAGAATTCTTTTGTAATCATGAATAACTGTAATGATTCTTTGTTGCTTGTTCACTATGACCTATCCCCCTTTTGTCTTTTTGTGTAGTTCAATTTGCCTATTTCTTAAGCGTTTCAGCAAGTCATAGTTTTACTATTTTCTTGAAATACTTTGTGTTATTTCTGAATTTTAAAATCATGACAAATGCTTTTGAGTTTGGTATTTTTGATGGAAAAGGGAATTTTCCCATTTGGCAACAAAAGATGAAATGTGTTTTAGTTCAACAAAAGATTTCTAAAGCAATAACACAAACGTTTCCTAAAACTATGACTGCTGATCAGATTCTTGAAGCTGATGAACTTGCATATGCATCTATTATTTTGCATTTATCTAATCAAGTTTTTAAGGAAAGTAGGGAAACAAGAGAATGCTAAAGCCCTATGGGATAAGTTAGAGAAATTATACCTAGCTAAGACCCTACCCAATAAATTGTTTATGTTAGAGAGGTTTTTCAGCTTTAGATTAGATACCTCTAAGGACATAGAAGACAACCTGGCCATTTTTAATAAATTGGTCCAAGACATCACCAATGCTGGTGATAAAGTCTCTGATGAATATAAAGATGTTGTATTGTTGAGTGCCATTCCTGATACCTATCAGGATGTCAAGGCTACCATAAAATATGGCATAGATACCCTGACTTCTGATATTGTAATTAACTTTTTGAGGAGTAAGGAACTTGAACTTAGGAATGAAAGAAAGAATGGTAGGTCTGAGACTTTGTTTGTGAGGGGTGGGACTCAAAATAGGTTCAATGGAAACCAAGAGGGTTTTAACAATCAAGGAAATAGTGGTAAGAAGAAGTTTAAGGGTAGAAGTAGATCCAAGTCTAAGACTAGGAATAAGAAGTGCTATGGATGTGAGAAATCTGGTCATTTTATAAAAGATTGTTTTAAAAGGAAGAATGAGATGAAAGCTAAAGGGGTTGATAATGGAACTTTGTAGAACCCAGTGATTCTAATTCTGTTGGTGTCTATGTTGTGACTGAACTTTTCCTTGATAGTGATTCTGCCAATATTGTTGATTGTGATAATCTGATCAATGAATGGATTTTAGATTCTGGTTGCACCTTCCACATGTCTCCTAAAAGATGTTGGTTTAACTCTTTTAAGGAAGTCAATGGTGGAGAGGTTGTTATGGGTAACAATATGGCATGTAGGGTTGAGGGCATAGGTGAGATTACATTGAAATTTGATAATGGTTATATCTTTACCTTAGAAAAGGTAGGATATGTTCCTGATTTGTCTAGGAACCTGATTTCAATGGGAAACTTAGATGATTTAGGTTTGCTAGGAAAAGTGGGTGATGGTTTTGTTGAAAGTGATGAGAGGTTCCCTTGTGATGTTTAGAGGTGTCAAGAGAAATGGGATTTATGTTGCTAGAGCTAGTGCTGTGGTTAGTGGGATAGCTGAGTCTTCCAACACTGAGCTAGATGTAACTTTAAAGTGGCATAAGAGACTAGCTCATGTTGGAGAAAAAGGTCTACATATCCTGTATAAGAAATGGGTGTTTGGAAAGGATTCTATTTCTAGAATTCATTTTTGCGAGAACTGTACCTTAGGAAAACAGCATAAATTATATTTCAATACTGGGAAGCATAAATCTACTTCTGTTTTTGAGTATATTCACTCAGATTTATGGGGGCCTTCTCCTACCATTACTCAAGATGGAAATAGGTATTTTCTTTCCTTCATTGATGACTATTCTAGGAAGGTTTGGGTTTATTTGTTGAAACACAAATCTGAGACTTTTAGAAAGTTTAAAGCTTGGAAATTGTTGATGAAAATCAGACTGGGAAGAAAGTTAGAACTCTTAGGACTGACAACGGTCTTGAGTTTTGCAATGCTGAGTTTGACCTCTTTTGTACTGAGAATGGTGTTAGGAGACATAAAACAGCTCCTTATACCCCTCAGCAGAATGGAGTGGCTGAGAGGATGAATAGGACTTTGTTGGAGAAAGTGAGATGCATCCTTGTAGGTTCAGGTGTGCCTAAAACCCTATGGGGGGAAGCTTTGATGACATCCACTTACATTGTTAATAGAACTCCTTCTAGTACTCTAGGTGATAAGACACCTGAAGAGCAATGGACTGGAATTGTTCCTGATTATACACACTTGAGAGTTTTTGGGTGTGCAACCTATTCTCACCAGACTTTAGGAAAATTAGAACATAGGGCCCAGAAATGTGTTTTCTTGGGTTATCCTGATGGGGTGAAGGGTTATAGGCTGTGGAGTAGAAATTATAGTGGTTTTAAGATCATCACTAGGAGGGATGTTACTTTTGATGAGCTAACCATGCCCTGTTTGAAAGGAAAAGGGTCTGACAAGGTTATAGAATGGGTAGAAAGTGATGAGACCAAGCTGCAGGTGGAGCTTGGTATGCCTACTCAACTTGTAGATGCAGAACATGTTGAAACAGAGGTTGGAAATGATGTTTTAGATGATGACATTGAAGAAAATGTAGTTCAAGATGTTGTTGAAGAGCCAAATGGTGAGGGTAGTGACTACTAATTGACTAGAGATAGAGTTAGGAAGGAGATTAGAGAACTTACTAGGTATAGAGACTACTTGACCTTAGCATTAATTTCTTATCAGGATTTGGCCTATAGGGAGCCTAAATCCTATGAAGAAGCTATGTCTAGTAAGCAATCTAAGGAATCGCAGATTGTTATGAATGATGAGATGGACTCCTTGATTAAGAATGGAACTTGGATTTTAGTTCCTAAAACTGCAGGTAAATCCCTTGTAGATTGTAAGTGGATTTTTAGTATTAAAGAGGGTAACACTGATAAGGTGCCTATAAGATTTAAAGCTAGACTTGTGGCTAAGGCTTTACACAAAAGGAAGGTTTAGACTATAATGAGATCTTTTCTCCTGTGATTAAGTATACTACCATTAGAGTTATGCTTGATCTTGTTACCCATTATAATCTTGAACTTGAACAAATGGATGTAAAAACTGCATTTTTGCATGATGATCTTGATGAGGTGATTTATATGAAACAACCACTTGGCTATATTGATAAATCAAAATCTGATCATGTTTGTTTGTTGAAAAGATCCCTATATGGTTTGAAGCAATCACCAAGACAATGGTACATAAGGTTTGATACTTATGTTTCTTCTGTTGGTTTTATTAGAAGTGAATTTGACCATTGTTTGTATTTTAAAAGAGATGATAAAAATGTTATTATTGCTTTTATACTCTTGTATGTGGATGATAAGTTTCTAATTGGACATAACATGTATGTCATTAATGAAATTAAAAGATCTTTGAACGCTGAATTCAAAATGAAAGATCTTGGACATGCTAAGAAGATTTTAGGCATGGAAATTTCTAGGAAAAGGCATGATAGAATTCTGATTTTGAAACAAACTGCATACATTGATAAAGTGATTGCTAGATTTGCTATGCTTGATTCAAAATCTGTGTCTGTACCTCTTGCTAGCCATTTTAAATTGAGTAAAGACCAATGTCCTGTTAATGAATCTGATATAAAACAGATGGAAAAGATATCTTATGCTAATGCTATAGGTTCTGTCATGTATACCATGGTTTGTACTAGGCCTGATGTAGCTCATGCTGTTAGTACACTTAGTAGATTCATGGCTAATACAGGTTTAGAACATTGGACTGCATTAAAATGGTTATTAAGGTACTTGAAAGGTTCTTCATATTTAGGATTGTGTTTTTCTGCCTGCAATGATGGAGTAGTACTTAAAGGTTTTGTTGATTCTGACTTTATCGGTAATATTGATAATAAAAAATCAACTACTGCCTATGTGTTTACTTTGTGTGGAACATGTATAAGTTGGAAATCACAATTACAACCTGTTGTTGCTTTGTCTACCACGGAGGTTAAGTATGTGGCTGCAACTGAGGCCATAAAGGAAGCTTTATGGTTGAAAGGTTTACTGTCTGAATTTGGTGAATTATCTAATCTTGTTGCATTATATTCTGACAGTCAAAGTGCTATACATTTATGTAAAAACCCAGTTTTTCATGAAAGAACTAAACATATTGATGTTAAGTTACATTTTATAAGAGATATTGTTGCTAAAGATACTTTCTTACTTGAGAAAATTGCTACTCAGTTTAATCCAGCTGATATGGGCACAAAGGTATTGCCTCTTTCCAAGTTTAAGTCATGTTTGCAACTGTTGAAAATTGATGCTGGGTGGTTTGTTGAATGTAGGAACCAATTCTAGACTTGATGCTTTGGAGAGTGATCCAAGGAAGCTGTTTTATCTAGTATAGGATAGTATTAAGCTACCGGATTAACCACTGGCATCAAGATGGAGATTGTGAGGCTATGATGCCATGGTCCAACCCACATTAGGCGATGATGATGGCATTCGGCCCAATTACTAATTCCCTATTAACTAAATGGAAGCCCAGTATTCTGTCCAACCTAAGAATCAGTCCAGCCTTATGAGTAAGCAACTCTGATCGTTGGATACAATGCTGCCAATCTCAATGCACAGATATTAGATGGAACAATAGGTTTTACTGATTCACTCGGATTTTCTCTTTGGCTTGAGAGTTCTAGAGTGTTCTTTTCTCTCTGCGTTTCTTTCATCTTCTTCTCTGTGAGGAATCTTTGAATTCGTTTCTTAGAGTGTTATTCTTTGTGAATCTCTTGAAAGGAATGTGCTGAGGTTTGGGTAACTTGTATTTCTTCTGGTTCATAGAAGTTGCTACTCGTTTGGCCTGTGTTTGTGAGGGTTTTGGGTTAGATTTGGGCTTTAAGTGTGTTGATCTTATGGTAGTTGTATTCTGAGCCTTCGGTTGATGAAATCATGATGTTCAGTGGTTATTAGTGATAGTTCACATATTAGGGTTTGAGATTTGTCTTCGATCTATAATTTACAGTTTGTAATTTCTATAACAAATAGCCTAGAAACCCTTTGTTACATTTATATTAAGGATTTGGAAGACGAAAAGATCTTGAGATGTTCACCAAATCTTCGTATGCTTAAATTTGAATCTCTAAACAATTACTGCCCTGATCTCAACTTTTTTACTCAGCTTGAATCACTCACAATGATTTATCCTTACTCAATGGTTAAGTTCCCCAGCAATATCAAAAAGCTTACTCTTACAGGAAACAATTTAGGGTGGGGAAAAGTTGTCAATAATTGGGAGGTTGCTTAACCTTGAGGTTTTGAAATTAGTGGATGTAAAGATTGAGGAAAGAATCTGGAGCACAAATTATGATGAGTTCCAAAAACTCAAATTCCTTAAATTAGATTGCCCAAATATTGATGGGTGGAATTCTTCAGAAGATCATTTTCCTGTACTTGAACGAATGGTATTGCGATCTTGTGAACATTTGGAGATGATTCCTCTTAAATTTAGCTGTATTTCAACTCTACAGAAGATTGAGGTATATCATTGCAGCAATTATGTCAAATTTTCAGCTTCGGAAATTTGTAAAGACACCAAACGAAGAGTTTAATCTGACCATCCACACGTTTTGATTGTGAAGACAACCTTGTTCTACTGGTCGACACGGTATAAGTCAAAGCTCATCTCATACTTCTATTTTCCAGAAATAAAAATCTTTTTATTATTTATTTAATAAAAATTTCCTTGTAGGAGATTCCTTGAAATAACATCCCACACCCACATGATGAAAAAAGATGTAATTTCCGGCTCCTTGTGAATTGCTAGATGTTCTTATTTACAATATTTTTCTTAATAGTGAACGTGAAGTTACAACTTCCTATTGCTAGTAAAATTAAATACCTGGTTGCAAATTGTATTAAGTTATGGTTAATTTGACAAGTGGTCACATTTAGGTCTTAGCCTCAAATGTTTTGCCTCGTAATTTCCTTTCCATGTAGTTCCCTACTGTATTTTTCCGACATCAACCATTATAAGTATTCCCAAGCGTGAAATGAAATCATTTTGCTTTCAACTTTTTTGTCTAATATATCGATTTTGTATCTCCCAATATCGAAACTAGAAAAATATGAAAATCAAGCATAGCATGTAATGTGCTCGTCCTAGCTTTCCTTCAAAGATAAGTAATAATTATGTTATCTTGTTTCAACAATATCCAAAAACTTACTATCGGACCTATGACACTAGAAAGCAACCGAAAGAGGCACATCACGAAAGTTTTAAGATCTATCCTTGGGAGCCTCTTTTTTCATTCAAGTTTCAAGAATGACAATTTTTTTATTTTCGTTGATTTTTTTGCACCTTTCTGAGATGCCATGAGTATGGGAAAAAAACTAGTAATGAGTTTAACCCTCCTCCAAGTTGCTCCTATATGTTTATGAACCGAAAAAGATGGTAATGAGAGAACATAAGGACTAATAATGAGGCTAACTTGAAAAATTAAACTTGTGTTTTTCTTGTTGATCATTAATGGAAGCACTTACAATTACACGGGATATTTCGGAATTTATTTTTTTCCTGAGAACCTTCTTGAAAGTCCCCAAATGTTGATATAGAACATTTCAAAATTAAATCCTTATATCCTTCATTTTTTATTTTTATTTTTAATTCGTAAAGTTCAACTTTATAGAAACTCCACAGTTAAGCGTGCTTGGCTTAGAGCAATTCTATGATGGGTGACCCCTGGGAAGTTTTCTCGAGGAGCGTACGAGTGAGGACAAAGTATGCTGAAAAGATCTATGTTGGTATATTGCTCTAATGATGGGTGACCCCTGGGAAGTTTTCTCGAGGAGCGTACGAGTGAGGACAAAGTATGCTGAAAAGATCTATGTTGGTATATTGCTCTAATGATGGGTGACCCCTGGGAAGTTTTCTCGAGGAGCGTACGAGTGAGGACAAAGTATGCTGAAAAGATCTATGTTGGTATAGTAGGGACAGTACGTCGTCGATCTAATGGTCGAAACAGCCCGTTAAGTGGGACCTGGGTCGTTACAAAAGTCCTTACAAATGATATCAGAGTCAAGCCTCAGACTTAGCCATGTGGATGAATTTCTTGAAATGCCGAACGAAGGTGGTGAGCCTTGGTTTGCTTGAGATGGGATCCGTGGATGAGCTCTATTGGACATGCGGTGAGTTCCGGATACTTCATGTACATGTCATGGTCCCAAAACGGTGAAGAGGAGGTGAACTGGATAGAGCAAGCTCTCGAGTCAAGTAGTGCTCTCCGGATGCTTCATGGACATGTCCTGACTCCAACACGGTGAAGGGGAGAGTGGAGAATCCTTGTTGGTAGAGAGTGAACGGATGGATGATTTTTTGAAGAGAGTCTCAGTGGTCCTTTATTCGAGGGGGAGGATTGTTGGATGTGCGACCAAAGTCCCATGTGGCTAGAAGTGGGGAGGATCATAGGTTTATAAATATGAACAATATCTCCATTGGTTTGAGGCTTTTGAGGTAAAGCCCAAAAGCAAATACATGAAAGTTTAGGCCCAAAGTGGATAATATCATACCAATGTGGAGATATGTGGTGTCTGTTAGGTTTTAGTTGATTTGTAATTGGTAAATTCTGTGGACAAAAGGATTTAATTTGATAGAATGTAAAAGTTAAAAAAATAATGTGCAATTTGTTCAAAGGTTAATTAGTAGGTCTAGGGTTCCAAGTTTGGAACAAGGAGGAAAACGGCGCTAATTTTCGTTGGACTGTCGCCAAGAATTGGCTCGAGTTACAAAAGTAGAAACATCGTCGCTAAACATTCTCCCCTCCTTTGCTTGAGCGACAAGCTGTCGCTCGACTGTTGCTGGGTCCTCGCTCAAGCGACAGTGTTGTCCGAGAAGTTTTTATTTCGCGATTTCAAGGCTCTTTACTTTCCCATTCGTTTCTTAACCTACCAATAATATCAGAACTCACCTGTAAATTTTTCTAAGGTTGAACAATTGAGAAAGCTTTGTCTGAAAGAGTGATTCCTTCATATCATATCATATCATATCATTCAAACTTCATTCTTGTGAGATTCTTTGGTGAGAAAAACATCGAGAACATAATCCAAATACCAAACATTTACTTCTTATACATCTGGTCAGAGTTTTAAAGATCTAAGGGAGTTGACAAGAGTTCGTGATCTATTGGTAATAGACGAATTCACAAGGCTTGGAGTACTGTAGGGGAGCAGATTCCACAGAAAGCTTTGGCAACTGCAACTAAGGATTGGTGTAGGGGAGCACAAGATCCAGGATGAGCTATTAGAAGTACAGTCGAGGAAATCAAATAGTACGGGTCGTCTATTCTGATATGTATATTTAATCATCTAGCTAAGAATTAAAAGTGACTTATTGCTATTTAAGTCGATATATTTTTTAATTTCACATATTACACCTATTCACCCCATCTAGGTGTTGTTAGAGTCGAACTTGTGTTTCTCAGTTTCCAAAGTCCTTACAATAAGAACACAAGTATTGACAGCCAAGAATAGTAAAGTAGCTATCTAGAGCTGAGTTTTCTGTCCTCTAAAGTCGAGCAAATAACCCCAAATCAGCCAATGGATTTGATATCCAATCCAAATGAAGATACAAGCCAAGTCATTCCATTTGAACTGTATATTACTCCATGGAAGTAGTAGAGGCAAGAGAAAAAAGAACAAGATAAAGTATTGAACCACTACGACTTGTAAACAAATTAAGAAATGAAACATGTATCTATAATGGGTCGAGCGAGTGAAACCTAATATGATACTTAAGGATATAACGATAATGAGCTTTTCCACACTCGAGAACTCATGATCATAACAAAGAAATACGTGGTAAAAGTACATGGAAAAATTGTTGCTCAGGTCCAGAGGTGGACCCAGCACCTAGCCAACCCCTATAGCCGCCTGTGCTAGATCCGTCGGGAGCTTGAGTTCCGCCGAGAGAAATGAAGAAGGCAGTCAGCACCGAGTGAATTTTTTTTTCTTTGTTGTTTTGTTTCAGTGTTTTGGGCCTTTTTTTAACACAATAAAGACCAATTAATTGGGCCAATTTGGAACCCATTAGCCACAAACAAAACCAAATCCAAGATTCCAAATCCCCAATTCCAAAATTGAAACCCAAACCGTAGAGGAGGGAGAGTGGAAGACGACTAGCGAATTGGCGATTGGCGCCCTCTTGTGCCTGTGCGTTGCTGTTGCCTGTCTGTATAACTGCTACGCCTAGCCTCTCTGGTCGTCCAGCGTGCGTGACGGCATCTCGTGGTCTCGGCTCCCAGCTTCGCTACCTGCTGTCACAGTGAGTTTGCTCTCCTCTCTCTCTCTCTCTCTCTCTCTCTTATTTTTGTTCATTCATTGTGATTTGTGTAGTTAGTTAGTTTGATTTATTATTTATGTTTTATAAATTATGTTTATGGAATATGAATGTGTTTGTCAGTTTGTGAATTGAGCTTGTAGACTATAGTTTTTAGATTTTGAATTTTGTGAATTTGAAACTTGGGGATTTTGGGGATTCGAGAATCTAAGAATATTGGGGATTTTGTCACTCAATTCTAAGGTTTATGATTTATGAAAATTGGGAATTTGTGAATTTGAGAATATTTACGTAGACCGTGAATCTGATTTGCGTTAATGACAATGACAGAGTATAGAGCGATTTTTTCAACCGAAACGAAAGTCTATACCTAGTTCTTCTTCGTCAGAATTTAAAAAAAAAATAGGAAAAATGAAAAAAAAAATGAGATTCAGGGAATAATGTTTGCTGGAGGAGGGGAGGTTGGGGCCTTGAGGGGTCTCTTCTTTTCCAATTGCATCCTTGCCTCTACACTATAGTCTATAATTAAAAATTCATGTTTATTTACACATATTATCAAAATATCATACGGAGTACGGTGTGATAAATCGTTAGACATTTATGTCAAAGAATTCACAATCTTAAATATCCATAATCTAAATCACGTGCACCTTCTACGATAAATTTACTTCTTTTTCTAGTCCATTCATCATGGTATGACTTTCAAAAATGTATATGAGGAGGATCCACAGGCATTTTGCGTGAGAATAACTCAAAAGTCGGTGGTAAGTCGTTCTCAATCTTCTAATTTGGTTATTGAGGTTTATTATTGTGGAGTATGACAAATTTTCCCAACTTGACAAACAAGACTCCAAGTGTAACAACTTAATGAATTTGTACTGATAAATTACAATAATGATCTGCAATGATACATTATGTACTATGAAAGTCGATTTCACTTGGTTGTCTCATATTTTTCCAATATTATTTAATTAAATATTAATAAACGATCTCGCTCTTACAATCGCTGATTGTCGACGTTGACAAGTCAATGTTCGCCTGAGCTAAGCTTCAATGCTGGGTCCATCACTGCTCAAGTCAACACATCTAACATGGTACAACAGCGTCTCATGCAAGAAATCTCATCCATATATATAAAAACACAATCTCATCAAGATGAAAAAGATAGATCTCTAAATAAGCCCAAACATTAGTCTTCTCCAAGTGAACATAACGTGCTTGAACCCCGAGTATGACATTGATTTTCTACTACTCCAATCCAGAAATGTAGGCTTCTTTCCAGGTTAGAAATAGAAAAGATCAAGAATAAAGATGACAGGAAGTGCAAAAATGATCGAATGTATTATCGGATGAACAAGAATCACATAGGAATGACCAGAAAATTTGCACACAAGTAAAAGTGCATCCATAAAGACTACAAAATGAGAGCCCTTTGGAAATTATAATTTTAAGACGCAAACAAGTTCACTTACATATTAGTTTCTCTTGGTGACGCATCATTGTCACTAAAAAGATGGACGATGTGGATTGAAGTTTGATCACTTTTGAGTAGTTAGCAACTTCATTTACCAAGAAATTTGAGATGCAATACTTACTTAAGTATAAGAAATGGAAAACATTAGAAGTGAAGATTAATGATTGAGAAAGCTTTGGATATTCGGGTTCCTCAATCATCATAGTAGAAGCAAATTAGTCAAAAGAGAACAAGGAAACTCCTATAGAGAACAAATTATTCACAACTTAATAGTAGAAGATACTTACCTTCATGACAGGTGCATAATACTAAAAATATTCAATTGAAGAACAACCTTGCACCAAGTCACACAAATATACTAGAAACAAAGTCACTTCATTGTGTGCAAATAGGAGATTGCTCACCACAAGCATTTCAAAAAGAAACATTTAGGTCCATAGAGTAATATAACAATGAAAATCATCCTTTCCATCCCAAGATGTGTCGCCTTCCATTGCAGCCCATAACGAACAACTAATAGTAACTATTAGAGCTGAATAGTGTCTAGCATCTATATACTACTACTTATCAAAGAACAAATTAAACACCTACACCACCACTATTAACCTCTACCACCACAGAATCTTGCCCGCTCACCCCTGATTATGCGAGCCAGCTAAATGTCTTCAACTCAAGCACTTGGCATGGATGGCACACAGATTGTTAAGAATTGGGATTTCATTTTCAAATGTTAACCTTATTAAGAGGAGTAACACAAACTCTTATAAATTGGTCTATATTTTCATATTGATTTGATGTGTGATTTTATCTCTTAACATGCCCCGCAAGATGGTGGCTGTTTGAGCAGACTAATCTTGAAATTTATGTGCTCAATTTTGTTTAAGTCTTAATTGCACGGAATTACTCATTGGAGTTTAATGGACTCTGATACCATGTTAAGAATTGAAATTCCATCTCAAAAGGTCAACCTTATTAAGAGAAGTAGTCCAAACTCTTATAAATTAGTATACGTTTTCATCTTTATTCGACGTGAGATTTTATCAGGTTGGTGACCTCAAAGAGACCCAAAGGTAGGATGCAGCCTCCTGAAGTGCTGAAACGACATGGCTTTAGAAACGCAGATCAGTCTCCACCATAGAAACTAGCAATAAATTAGAAATCCTAAACGGAAAACTGTAATGTATATTATTTCAAAAGCAATCAAATGACAAGAACAATGTTCTGCATAACTGATTTATTTAAGTCCTGAGCAATCTCGCAAACAAGCCTTTGAAACAGCAGCTTCCTGGTCAAGAAATTCAAGAACCTTGCCCTAAGCTTAAATCATCATCCTCCCATGAAACCTCCCAAAACCTAGAATTTTCTGTGTTTTTGCACTCAATGATATGTAATTTGTTGGAAATGGTGCCAAGTGGGTCAAGTTTGACCACAATTTTAAGTGGGACGCAATGTTCGAATTGTCGAAATAAATGTTCAATTAAATTATACGTTCCGAATAGATGAGTGTAGAATATTTAATTGTGAAAAACCATTTCAATATGAATGAGAGATTATGGTTGAAAGTTGGATAATAAATAAGAGGAATAAATAGGAAAGAATTGGAAAACTGTTCCAATCCTACATAGGTTGCAAACACAACCTTGAACCACTTAATAAACTTCAAGTTTGGAAATGGGTTTGTGCCCCAAGGGGTACCAATAGTTTTTGAACGGGGGAGTCTTAGACAATATCTAGACTAACCAAAGACCACACGTGCGCGCCACCACCGTCCGTCCGACAGGCCGGCCGGCTCGACTCGGCTCGGCTCAGCTCGGTTTGGCACAGCACGAGCACGAGCTCGGGTCTAGTCGTGGTCATGGGCCTAGGCCTGGTTTTGGGCTTGGGCCGGCCCGTGTCAATATTAATTTTTTGGATAAAATTTATTTAAATTTGTATCTGAATTCATTTAATTCCCTCCCTTTTCACGGTTTATTAACCGAACCATCAGTTTATTAAAACGGTGAGTTAAGTGGACGTCATAACTGCTCAGCTGTGAGTTAAGTGGGCATGAGTGGTGAAACTACTCAAAGTGAGGAGTTGTACAAACCTCAACCGTCAACTCTCTCCTCTATTTAAAGGGTCATCGGGTTTTCATTTCAACACACCAACAAACACACGAATTCATACTGCATACATAGTCTTCGTCTCGTTTTTCTTTTCTGCATTTGTCTGAGAGAGTACCTCCAGTTCTGGTTTGTTGTCTTACAGTCAAAGTGCTGCTTCTGCAAGTACCTTATCGTTGTATTTTAGGAGACGCTTTACCAAATACCGTAAGCACCGTGTGATAGGGTAAAAACGTCTTAAGGACAGAGAGCCTAGTTCTTGCCTCAATCATCTTCATTCTGAATTCTGCAATTGTTTAAACTTTCTATTTTTCCTTGTTTAATGCTTTCTGTTCTTACTCGTTTAGATTATTACATTCTGTTCTTATTGTTTAGCAAGTCAATTCTGGAAATTTTATTTACTGCAACAAATTTTATTTCAACAATCTTAAGACGTTTCTAGTTTAATAAATACTATTTCCAGAACTGTACTTGCTTATTTCAAGTACGATACTATTCTGCAGAATTTTATTTGTAAATTCTGATTTGTTGATCTTCTGATTTGAAAACAGAAATGGCTAACACTTCTGGGACGAATGCAATTTTCCCTACTATGGTTGTGACCCCCACTGTGGCTGTGACCCCTACTGTGATGCCAACTATGGCTACAGTTACGTCAACTATGACTGGTCCGTCTGCTTCAACTCATATTCCTTATGGAGAGAAACTTGAAAAATTTAATGGGGTCGATTTTAAGAGGTGGCAACAGAAGATGCTGTTCTATCTCACCACTCTGAACCTGGCAAGGTTTCTCACTGAGAATCCTCCTTCTGCTCAACAAGGAGAAAATAATCGAGTTTCGATTATTGCTTTGGACCCATGGAAACATTCTGATTTCTTATGCAAAAACTATGTACTGAATGGACTGAATGATTTGCTATATGGTATATATAGCGTAATGAAAACTGCAAAAGAACTAAGAGAATCTTTAGAGAAAAAAATAAAACTAAAGATGCTGGATCTAAAAAATTTCTTGTCGGTAAATTTTTAGATTATAAAATGATTGACTTTAAATCTGTTGTTTCCCAAGTTCAAGATTTGTAGGTACTTCTTCATGATTTACATACTGAAAAAATGACTGTAAGTGAGTCATTCCAAGTCGCAGCAGTAATTGAAAAACTTCCACCCTCATGGAGAGATTTCAAAAATTACCTCAAACACAAACGCAAGGAAATGAACATGGAGGAGCTGATTGTGCGTTTGAGGATCGAAGAAGATACTAAGAAATCTGAAAGGAGGAACGTGGGACCAAGCATGGAAGCTAAGACAAACATGGCTGAATCAAGTTCAAAGAAGAACATGAAAAGGAAGCACTCAAACTTTGCTCCGAAGAAAATGAAAACAACCAGAAGAACAAGAAGTTCAAAGGAGACTGTTTCAACTGTGGCAAACACGGACATCGTGCAAGTGATTGTCGCAAGCCTAAAAAGCAAATTGACCGTGCACATATTGTTGAAACTGAAAATCTGACTGAAGGTGTTCAAGAAATGCACGTATCTGCTGTAATATCTGAATGTAATAGTGTTGGAAATCCCAGAGAATGGTGGGTGGATACTGGTGCCACTCGCCACATTTGTGCTGAAAAGAACGTGTGTTTTAATTACAAAACTATCAATGAAGAACAACTGTTCATGGGAAATTCTTCAAGCTCAAAGGTTGAAGGACAAGGAAATGTGACCTTGAAGATGGCATCTGGCAAGAAACTCGTCCTCAACAATGTGCTGCATGTGCCGGACATTCGAAAAAATCTTGTTTCCGGTTCCCTTCTTAGCAAGAATGGGTTTAAGTTAGTATTTGTATCTGACAAATTTGTACTAACTAAAAATGGAATGTACGTTGGGAAGGGTTACATGACTCATGGGATGTTCAAGATGAACGTCCTTACTATTGTACCTAAATTGAATGAGATGAATGAAGCTTCTACTTCTGCATATATTGTTGATTCTTCTTATTTATGACATAAAAGATTAGGACATGCAAACTTTAAATATGTGTGCAATGAACTTAAATTTGCTACCTTCTTTAAGTTTCGATCCTAATCACAAATGTGAAACTTGTGTTGAGGCTAAGTTAGCCAAAAGACCATTTCCATCAGTTGATAGAAATACTTTACCTTTAGAATTAATTCACAGCGATATATGTGACTTGAAATTCGTACAAACTAAAGGTGGGAAAAAGTATTTCATTACTTTCATTGACGACTGCACTCGGTACTGTTATGTTTATTTGTTAAGAAACAAAGATGAGGCTTTGGAAATGTTTAAACATTATAAGAATGAAGTTGAAAATCAACTTAGCAAAACAATAAAAATTGTTCCAAGCGATAGATGCGGAAAATATGGAGCACCGTTTGAAAAATTTTGTTCTCAACAAGGTATCATTCATCAAACAACGGCTCCTTACGTACCTCAATCTAATGGTATTGCGGAACGAAAGAACCGCACGCTTAAAGAAATGATGAGTGCTATGTTGATTAGTTCTGGTCTACCACATAATTTGTGGGGGGAGGCTATCCTCTCGACAAATCACATTCTTAACAAAATATCACTCAAAGTAAAGGATGAAACACCTTACGAGCTATGGAAAGGTCATAAACCTTCATATAAATACTTGAGAGTATGGGGGTGTTTGGCAAAGGTAGAAGTGCCAAAACCTAAATAAATAAAAATAGGACCAAAAACTGTAGATTGCATATTTATTGGATATACTCATAACAATAGTGCATATCGTTTCCTTGTGCATAAATCCGAGATTTTGGATATACATGAAAATACAATAATTGAATCAAGGAATGCAAGTTTCTTCGAAGATGTCTTTCCTCGTAAAGACAAAAGTGATGTAAGTTCAACAAAACGAACTTACGATACTGAAAATGATGATAAAAATGAAGAAGAACTCAGACGCAGTAAAAAGACTAGAAAGTCTACGTCCTTCGGTTCAGAATTTCTAACGTACATGATCGAAGATGAACCAAAGACATTCAGTGAAGCAATGTCAACATCATAGGCTTCTTTTTGGAAAGAAGCTATCAATAGTGAAATTGAATCGATAATGCAAAATCATACTTGGGAATTGGTTGATCTCCCACCTGGAAATAAACCTCTAGGCTGCAAGTGGATTTTCAAGAAAAAGTTAAAATCGGATGGATCTATTGATAAATACAAGGCTCGTTTGGTAGCAAAAGGATATAGACAAAAGGAATGTCTTTATTTCTTTGATACTTACTCACCAGCAACGAGGATTACTTCGATAAGAATCCTTATTGCAATTGCTACGATACATAATCTCGAAATTCATCAAATGGATGTTAAAACAACTTTTCTAAATGGTGAGTTGGAAGAAGAAATATACATGGAGCAACCCGAAGGTCGCTCATGGACAAGAGAAAAAGGTTTGTCGACTCGTTAAATCTTTATATGGATTAAAACAGGCGCCAAAGCAGTAAAACCAAAAATTTGACAAAACAATGTTGTCAAATGGTTTTAAAATTAACGAGTGTGTATAATAAGAGTACACCGACAGCATATATCTTAGTATATTTATATGTGGATGATATGCTAATTCTAGGTAGCAATCATGATATCATTGTGTCTACTAAGAAAATGTTGACAAAACATTTTGACATGAAGGACATGGGTATAGCAGATGTAATTCTTGGAATTAAAATTTCTAAAATACCAGATGATCTCGTTCTTTCACAATCTCATTACTTTAAGTTTGTGCTAAAGAGATTTGGAGTTTTTGATAAAATTCCAGTCAAAACTCCAGTAGACACGAGTCTACACTTAGCAAAAAATAGAGGTGAACATGTACATCAATTAAGATATTCTCAGGTTATTGGGAGTTTGATGTATTTAATAAACTGCACACGTCCGATATTGCGTTCGCAGTTAATAAATTGAGTAGGTTCACATATAATCCAAGCAATGATCACTGGAAGGCACAGAATAGGGTACTTCGATATTTAAAATACATCTTTAAATTTGGATTACATTATATGAGATATCTAGCAGTATTAGAAGGATACTATGATGCAAATTGGATTTCTGATATGAAAGATTCTAAATCCACAAGTGGTTATATATTTACACTTGGTGGTGTGGCTATGTCTTGGAAATCCTGAAAGCAAACTTGCATAGCTCGATTAACAATGGAATAGGAGTTTATAGCTTTAGATAAAACTGAAGAAGAAGCAGAATGGCTTCGTAACTTCTTAGAGGATATTTCGTGTTGGCCTAAGCCGGTGCCTGCAATTAGTATTCACTGTAACAATCAGTTAGCTATTGCTAGGGCACAAAATTGCATGTATAATGGTAAGTCTAGACATATACGTCGTAGACACAATACCATCTGAACCCAGTGACTATTTAGGAAACTTTTTGCAAAGTTCAGTGACCAATGGGGTGATTTTTAAAGTTCAGTGACCAATGGAGTGATTTTTCGAAAGTTCGGTGAATAACCATGTAGTTTTTAAAGTTCAGTGACTTGGTGGAAACTTTCGGTAAAGTTCAGTGACTATTGAGGTAATTAACCCATATTTAGATAAGAAAGATATTTTGTTTTTGTTAAGTATAGTTGAAAAATCTGAAAATATACTTCCTGTTAGTCAAGAAAAACTTAAAGAAATATATTTTGATATAAATTATGCTTGTAAACATAATATAGAGTTTGATCATGTAGAAACTTATAAAGAAATAAAAAAGATAGTGGACATCATAACTAAATTCGAGATATAGAAGAAGAAGTTTCAGAAGGAATTATCTCTGGATATATAGCTAAAAAGACCAATCTAGAGCATTTGAAAAACTAACAAAATATAGAGAGTTTTTAGAACAAGTTTAAAAGTTTAAAAAAATATCGTATAGTGATCCTAATTAATTTGACTTATGAACTACGAGGAAAGAGAAGATTTTGAAAGATCTAGAGAAATTAGAATACTCCATGAAGAACTTAGAAGAGTAGGAAATCAAGAAATGTGGGATAAAACAGTAACAACTATAAGATATCATCAATTTGATCAACAACAATACTTGATTTGGTTACAAAAAAAATACTAAATTAAGATTTCCAGGATTAGTTCTAAGAACTTATGATCCAAACGAAAGAATTGTAAGATATAACCCTCAACAAACTAACAATTAAACGTTATAGGATCTATTCTACAATTTACCTCATTAAGGGCAAAATAATATTTTAATAATATAGGCCATCATTGTTGACCAGTCAAAATCTCCTATTAAAAGCATTCGGTAAGAAATCAGGTAAACAATTCGGTACATGTAGCATTGTCCCCTGCGAAATTGCTTTGATTAGTAAATGCTTCTTAAACGTGAGAGTAATATAAATAGAATATTTTTAATATGATGCATGCTTTCTTGATGGCTCTCGACCTATTTGAAAAGTTCATATAATCTCGGTATGTCATTTATTAGGTGATAAAATCATTTATTTGATAATTTACACATGCTTCTATATATAGACGCACAAGTATTTCACATCTAAACAGTCAAGTTTACTTAGCTCTTGTTTGACAATCATTATTTCAAAACTCTTTTTTCTGCATAATCATTTTCAACTTCACATTCACACAACAAAATTCAAAATTCTTTCCTTCACGCATTCTCCAAAAAATCACTATTCAAAACTCCATTTTACCCAAATAATGATTGTCAAACCGGGGCTTAATTCTGATTGTGTTAATTCTTATAATCTCGAGATAATTAAATGTAGTAAGTTTGATTATTCCTATCTGGTCATAATAGATAGAAAATACATTGGTGAGAAAATTGCAAAACCATAGTCTCCAATGCCGGTCAATGACAATTAACCAACTTTGTTTTTTTTTTGTTTTTTTTTTTTTTTCTTTTTAACAGTTGAGCCATCATACTTCAGTTTCTAGTACAGATGGTTATTTGGAATTATTTTCATCGAAAGCAAGTTCTCGAACTCAAAAGTATTTATAAATAGAATAATGTTGCTTGAACAAGGGCTTTTGACAAGATTTGCTTGAACAAGGGCTTTTGACAAGATTTTTTGACAGATGCAATCACCTATACGTGATACCTTTTTTTTCTAACTATCCAATGAACAAATGAAGTGTCCCTTATTAGAAATCTTGTCATTGAGCCTGTTCATATAGCAAGGTGGA
Source organism: Fraxinus excelsior (assembly GCA_019097785.1). Classification (NCBI taxonomy): domain Eukaryota; kingdom Viridiplantae; phylum Streptophyta; class Magnoliopsida; order Lamiales; family Oleaceae; genus Fraxinus; species Fraxinus excelsior. The sequence continues at coordinate 35,626,753 of CM032630.1, forward strand.
AATAGAATAATGCTGCTTTAAATAAACGAACGAACAAATAAATATACATGTGAAAAGGAAAACGAAAGTGTTATAAAATGAAAAAGACCTCCCTCTCTCACCCTTACACACCACTAGCTCTTCCTCAAAACACACAGCAAATCCCTGTCAGCCCTCTCTCCAAACCCTAACTATCAAACCCAAATATACTTTGATTTAATTTATAATCAGTTTTTTTACGTAAAATTGAAATTTTTGACTTGAAAATAATTACTTTAAAAGAGACAAATTTGAAAAAAAAAAAAAATTTGAAAAACCACCAAATAATACAAATTTTCGATTTGGAGTAACTATCTCGTTCGAATATAGGGAATGAGTAGGCCTTGGAAATTTTTTCGTCCCAAAAGCTGTAAGTCTTGGCACCGGGATGAGCAAATGATGCCGACGTATATGTTCATCATTGATGGCCTATTTCCTATTAAGTTATGTCTTAGGGGGAAATTTAGTTAGAGGGTGTGTGGTAGAGATTAAAATCAGATTAAAATTGAAAATATAGCCGTTATTGTTGACTTTTATTAGACGGGTGGGACCCAATAACGACCATATTTTCAATTTTAATTGAATTTTAAGCTGTATCAAATAGGCTCTTAATGTAATGACGTGATAAGGGGTATTTAATATTTCATCAGTTACAAATTCTAGTTTGTGATTTATTTTTGGCAGTCAGTATTTCAGCCATTTTTAATCATCGATCTATTATTTTTAGTGAATAATATGTTGTCACAGTGAAACGTGAATTAAATTTTTGAATTGATGCATATATGAATTTTTCCATTTTGATTACTCAACGGAGTCTCATTTACACCTAAAGCAACCGACCCAAATTGTAAGGATACGAAAATTAATCCAAAGTGATTCGAGTTGATTTTGCTAGATCGTATTCACGATTAATATGTTCGCCATGCTCGCTCAAATAGAAATCATTTCTCTCTAATGAATGAAAAGTTTTGAAGCTAAAGAATATATGATTTGTATATGAGTAACTCCGCATAAAGTAAAATCGAATGGTGAGAATTTAATGCTGTGTTTCTTTGTGTGGAACTTGACCTCCGTTAAAATGTAAGTTTTATTCTCAACAAAGATGGATGGTAGAGATGTAAAGTTCGTGGCATCACTTGGATCGAGTAACCTCAATTTGCGATGCCTACAAATAAGAAATTGCTAAAATTGTCGAGTTTTTTCTTCCAATTAGCGGTCCAATCTTGACTGAACCGTTTAAAGTATAATATGATTTTATTTTGACTGAACCGGTAATATTTCTATTTTTATATTTATTTGAGCATTCCATGGTATCAATTATCCAAGTATCAAACGATCAATGTTTGATTGTTTATATATTAATAACTCGTGACTATGTGAGAAACTATGAATTATGCACATAAGTTGGTCTGTCTCAATTTAATGATGCCCAATCGACTTCTTTTATCCGCCTAACTAAAAGTGATCAACTAGAAAATACCACATTTCCCAATGAAGCTTATTTCCCTGTAACAACAACTGGAAGAGAAAAGACCGGGTATGTCTGAAAACCTGAAATGGCATAGACTTTTATTTTGATGTTAATATGATGTGGTCTTTAGATTCAAATACGAGTTTAACTACTCGAGTTGTCCTAAATTTGCTATGAGGTCATCTTTTGTATTTATAAATAAAAGATACTATCTATTGGAATATTGTTCAACACGCATGAGAGTAATTTAGAAGTGATGGAAGTCAAATATATGAGAGTAATCAAGGTAATTAACATTTCAAAGTCATTCAATACAAATACAAATGAATAAATGTCAAATGAATAATTTTGGTATCTTTTAATCAAATTTCATACATTTTTTGTTTGATTTTTGCACATTTTCGTACATGGTTATTGTAGGACTATATATAGGGGTGATTTTCATGATTGAAAATACATCCTAAACATCAAATCTATACCAGTGTATTCAAATCAAATATCAAACCAAGTTTCTTTAATCTTGTTCTAAATATTCCTTTCCAAGTTTGGTTTTGCTTGATTCAAACTTGGATTAAGATTGTGATTGCTCCTACAAACTATTTGCCTTTTAAAGCCTTCAACCACTTATCCCGATAACCTATTTTGGCGAAATTCTTGTTATTGGCTTCTTTCTTGTACTTCATCAACCCAATCTCAAACGATATCTTCAACATGGAGAACGAGACGACTATGGCTACGATCAAGATGATGAATTAAGACCTTATAAAGCTTGATAAATTCAATGGGTCGAACTTTTCAAGATGGAATGTCAAGTTGAAGTTTATTCTCACCACTTTCAGGATCTTCTACATTTTGGATCCAAAATTGGAACCAATGTCGGAACCAACCTCAGATGACACTGACGAAACAATGCGGAAAGGAAGAAGAGATAATAAGACGAGTTGATATTATGACTGCACAAAAAATCTTGAAACTGCACTTAGAACTGAACCTATTGGTTCGGGTCATATAGGCGCGCGATTTTTTTCCTTTAAACTAAACCAAGCCGTTTCAAAATGGTTTGGTTTACGTTTAGATTTTCAAAAAGAGCATAAAATTGAATTGAAAATTTCTATTTTTAATTAAAAAATTAATTTTATAAAATTATGAATTTTACAATTTTTTTAAAAAGTACTAATTTAGCAATACAAATTACAACCAGCCCGTTGAAATAATTATTTAAAAGTAATTACGTTCATCATTTCTGTTACCAGACCATGGTTTTACATGTCCACTACACACGTCCTTACACGACCCCCAAATCATATGAAATAAACCAAAAAGAAAAAGCTTCAAAATCCCTAACCTACGCAGCAAAACTACAGAGCTCCATGAAAAATTTGTTGTTGGTGTAACCCATCTTAGTAGTCCAAATAGTCAGTTACTCATATATATATATATATATATATATATATATGCATTCAATGTGTATGTATATATATCTACTTAACTCGTATGTGTGTGTATTAGAATTTGGCTTTTTGTTCATTTTACATGAAAATACAGGCATAATATTAAAATTTGTAGAGAACTCTACTGTTGGAATTGAACTCAGTTATTTTATTATAAATATTAATTGAGTATTTATGATATGATCCGAGTGGCCTAAAGCTACATGGAATTTGTTGATTGGCAGAGAGTAGTTAACGGCAAGTTCGAGTCTTCAAGGGGTTAATAAAAGTCATACAAATGCATGCTCAGAAAATGGGGTACATGGAACTGAAGATAACATGCCAAATAGAAAGTTTCATGTTGGGCTCAGAAGAAGAAACCAAATGGATCAACTTGGTTCAAGCAGTAAATAAGCAATGTTGATGAAAATGAGCATAATTTTCAGATCGATTATCAGATTTTCGCCCATAAGTACAATTCGGAATCGTCATGAAATTCTGCATAAGGTTACGCAAGCGCATGATAACTTTGGACTTGCGGTCGCACATAAACATGTTGAGAACATGTTGGCGGAAAATTTCTAATTTTTCTGGAGTTTCCTAATTTGACTAAAATACAATATTTTGATATCGTTTGTAATATTTAGAGTTATTTTCGGTTTCAACTAGATTTTAGGATTTTTCATATAAATACTTTGCTTATTATTCATTGTAGAACCTTTTTGACAATTTGAAATTATTATACAATTGAGAGGCATTATGCTTTCAACCATTGTTCTTCATTGAACACCATGAACTTATCGAGTTAATTATTGTGGCGTTCAACATTGGGTGTGGATTAATGTGTTGTGTAATCAAGAGGTCATTCAAATACCATTTTTATTTGGTTGCTTGATTCATTAATTCTTAGTTCAAACTCAAAATCGAAATTATTCTTTGGGCTTTCTTGGGATCTTCAATCTCATTATGGATTATGTAGTGTTTGTTGCTACGTGGTTCTCATCAATTTAGAAATATGTCTCGAAATTATGTAAGAATATGTTTGCCATTATATCTTTTTACAAATTATTGTTGAGATTTTCTTTGTATCTTGTGCTAAGAAAATATATTCATGACAATGGTATAGTGTTATTTCTAGCAAATGTCAATGTTTGTCGTATTGATAGTCAAAATATGGTTAAAACCAAAACTCTCAAATTGACGGTCCTTATTTATATAGGTTGTAGAGTTTCTTGCCCACAAAAAAAAAAAAAAAAAAGATAGTGGATTTAAAGCTAGACTTATGGCAAAACATGCAATCTACGAAGAAGATTTGGTTCATTATTTGTTTGACCATTGTGAAGATTTGATCGATCCCGATCTTGACATATTACTTTGGTAGAAATTGAATGCGAACAAGTACAAAATTGTCTCCCAAATTGTCAAAGATGTACTAGCAATTCAAATAGACATGGTCACTTCGAAGTCGGAATTTTCCATGAGGGGTAGGATTCTTTATTAATTTAGGTAGAGGCATTGGATGACTCGGAGAAAATTGTAGAATGTGACATTTATTTTCCATTATCAATTTTCATATTTTTACGCATATTTTTTTTAATTGCTTGTCAATATCATTAATAAGAACTAATGAGTATTTTGATATTTGTATATTATACAGAGGCCGAATCATGTATTATCATAGGAGATATTGATCCAATTATTATCAAATGAGATGTTAGAATGCAATTTTTAAGAAGCCTAAAGGGATGTTGAGTTTGAGTGGAGAAAGCTATTAGCCTATTGCTAGAGTCAACTTGCTACTACTTTTTTGCCTTTTTGTTTGTATTTCGAATTTCAGACAAATATGAATGTAATTTAACATTTAACATTATTAGTTCTCATTTAAACTTATAGATTAATATAATGTTGACAAGTAAATTATGGATTAAAATAGAACCAAAGTGCAAATAATAATTTGGTTTGGATTGGTTCGAAAAACAAAATGGTTTGGTTTGGTTTGAAAAAATTTCAAATCACGTGAAATGATTTGAGTTGAAACTATGGCATAAACTATCCAAACCGAACCAAATTCATCCCTAGTTGATATGTAGATGACACATTCTGAACACTCTTTCCAATCACCTGTATGATCTCTTCACAAACAGCACGTCGACAAAAGAAATATGACAATTGTTGGAAAACAAATACAAGACAAAGGATGAAGGTACCAATTTTTTTATTTTTTTTTATTTCTAATTATTTTGATTTCAAATTTTTTGATAACTTGCCTTTGTAAGGATAATTACATAATTTGCAAGTTATTGTCAATAAATTGAAAGCCTTGAAGATCGCTTTTCCTGAAACCTTCCAAGTCGATGCAATCATTGTGAAATTGACATCTTCATGAGAGGGTTATAGGAAGAAAATTCTTCACATTTCTTTAAATTATTCATTGGAAAGTATTTAAAAATAACTTCGCATTGGGGAATAATCAAGGGTATGAAATAGGAATGAACATTTTCATGAGGGTACTTCCAAAGCCCATGTTATGGACCAATTAAACAAATAAAACTAGGATTTAAAGAAAATGAATTCTTCAAACTCCAACTAAGACAACAACAACAACAAGTTTCTTGTTAAGTATGTAGTAAACATGGACATTATACTCGAGATTGTAAAAATAAAAAACAACTGACTCAAGAAGCCAAATTTAACGATGTTCACAACATCATTGCTACTGTGAGTATTGTGAATTCAGTCGAGGAAAATGTTCAAGGATGGAGGTATAATACTTGTGCAGTCATTCACGTGTACTGTGATAGATCCTTTTTCAATATCTATCATGAGGTGAATGACGAACACATTCAAATGTGGAATGAAATTTATACATTCAAAGGTTGTTAACAAGGAAAGCGTTGACTCACAATTCACATTCGATAAGAAGATCATTTTAACAAATGTTCTATATGTGTTGGATATGAATAGAAACATTGTAAGTGGTTATTTGTTAGGAAAATCTAAAGTTAAGTCCACATTTGAATCGACCAAATTTGTACTTTCTTGAAATGATGAATTTGCTGAAAAAGATTATTCTAGTTATGAAATGGTCAAATTTTGTACTATTGACAATATTATCAATAAAACTACAAATTTGAATTGCGTTGTTGAGACTATTTCTTTATGGCATGATAGACTATGATATGTTGGATATTCTACTTTAAAAAGAATGATAAAAATTGGAATGAATTCACGTGAAAACATATAACATAGTAAATGGGAATTATGTGTTAAGTCTAAAATAATTAAAAACTTTTTCGTAGTGTTTAAAAAATATTTAATTTGCTAAACTTAGTTTATTCTGATATATATATTAATTCAATAGACTTTCAGCTAGAGGATGTAATAGATACTTCATAATATTCACATATGATCATTCTAGATTTCACTATATCTACTTGATAAAACATAAAGATGAAGTTTTTAACATGTTTATGATATACAAAATCGAAATAGAAAATCAATTTGTTTCGCGAGGAAATTCGGGTCTAGCTAAGAATTAAAAGATTCAGACGATTGTGTAAGGAAAAAACTTATCGAGACAAAGTCCCAACGAGTGGTGTTTTATTTATGAAAATTACAGTTTACAAGAAGAGAAATGTTTCCAAAAGGCACAAGTACACTGAACAATTGAAAGTTAACAATAAGAAATGAAAAGAAACGAAATTACATATTCTTTGTTCGAGAGTGATTTGATCGGAGCTTGCTTCTATGTCTTCTTTTCTCTTTTACATTCTCTAACAGTTTTCTTGGAGAACCGTTTAAAAACTGGTTATCGCTCTATAACTACCCACTTTCTGCATAGTAGATGACTTGTTGAGAAACTACCGTTTTTAACTGCTGCCATTACTTCCATCACTTAACTATTTTCAGCCGAGATTCCTGAATTGTGGACTGTGATAAAATCGTTCGTTAACCGTTTCAATAACCGTTGCTTTGGATGATCCACAAGACATTACACTCGTCCAACTCTTGGACGTATCGTGGGCTTGGACGATAATGATGTTATACTCGCTCAGATCTTGGGCGACAAGCTGACTTGAGCGATGAGGGCCTCCTTTACATAACTCTGTCTTTGGGCGTCAAGCAGGATTTTTGATAGGCCTACTACATAACTTATTGGGTTTTTACATGGTCCCATTGGGGCTTATGCTTTGAATCTCCTAACTGGGTTTCATTCTTTGGACCATTCGATTGGGCCATATTTTCGTATGTCAACACAATTAAATTGAAAGATTGAAATTCTTAGAAGTGATATGGAAATTGAATATTTCTTTAGTGAAATTAATCCTTTTTGTGAGCAATATTACATAATACTAATGTAGTACGCCTAGAACACCCCAAACGAAATGATTTGGCTAAGAGAAAGAATAGGACACTAGTTCAAATGATAAATGATATGTTAATTAATATTAAGTTGCCATCTAACTTATGTGGTGAACTTTACTAAATGCATGTCACATAGTTAATAAGATTCCTTTTAAAAGATTTAAGATTTCTCCCTACAAAATATGACAATCGTCGAAAACAAATACAAGACATATGAGGAAGGTACCAAAAAGTGTTTGATTTCTAATTTTTTAAATTTTAAATTTTTTGATAACTTGCCTTTGTTAGGACAATTACATGAGTTGCAAGTTATTGTCAATAAAATCAAAGTCTCGAAGATCGATCTTCTTGAAACCTTCCAAATTGGTGCAATCATTGCGGAACTCCCATCTTCATGTAAGGGTTATAGAAAGAAAATTCTTCACATTTCTTAAAATTATTCTTTGGAAAGGATTCAAAAATATCTTCGCATTGAGAAATAATCAAGGGTATGAAATGGGAATGAACATTTTCATGAAGGTACTTCCAAACCCCAAGTTGTGGACCAACCAAACAAATACAACTAGGATTTCAAGAAAATGAAATCTTCAAACTCCAATGAAGACAAAAAAGATAACAACAACAAGAACAAACTCAAAGTTTATTGTTAAGTATGTAGTAAACCTGGACCTTATACTTGAGATTGTAAACATCACAAACAACCGAGGCAAGAAACCAAATTTAACTATGTTGACAACATCATCGCTACAGTGAGTATTGTGAATTCAGTCGAGGGAAAGGTTCAAGGATGGAGGTTCGATACTTGTGCCACCATTCACGTGTGCTATGATAGATCATTTTTCAATATCTATCATGACGTGAATGATGAACACATTCAAATGGGGAATGAAGTTTACACATTCAAATGTTGTTAGCAAGGAAAGCGTTGACTCATAATTCACATTCAATAAGAGGATCATTTTAACAAATGTTCTATATGTGCTGGATATGAATAGAAACCTTGTAAGTGGTGATTTGTTAGGAAAATCAGAAGTTAAGTCCACATTTGAGTCGGGCAAATTTGTACTTTATCATAATGGTAAATTTGTTGAAAATGATTATTTTAGTGATGAAATAGCCAAACTTTATACTATTGACAATGATATCAATAAAACTAAAAATTTGAATTATGTTTGTTGAGTCTTTTTCGTTATGGCATGATAGACTAGGATATGTTGGATATTCTACTTTAAAAAGAATGATAAGAATTGGAATGATTTCTTGTGAAAATATAGAACATAATAAATGTGAATAATGTGTTTAAGTCTAAAATAATTAAAAACTTTTTCATAGTGTTGGGAAAATATTTAATTTGCTAAACTTAATTTATTCCGATATATGTGAATTAAATAGAATGTTAACTAGATGATGTAATAGATACTTCATAATATTCACAGATGATCATTCTAGGTTTCACTATATCTACTCGATAAAACATAAAGATGAAATCTTTAACATGTTTACAATATACAAAACCGAAATAAAAAATCAATGAAATTGAAAGATTGAAATTCTTAGAAGCGATAGGGAAGTTGAATGTTTCTTTAGTAAATCTAATCTTTTTTGTGAACAATATGACACAATACTCAATGTTGTACACCTAGAATACCCAAACGAAGTGATTAGGCTAAGAGAGAGAATAGGACACTAGTTGAAATGAAAAATGCTACGTTAGTAAATGATAAGTTGCCATCTAACTTATGGCGTACAACTTTACTAAGTGCGTGTTACATAGTTAATAGGTCCTTCTAAAAGATTTAAGATTCCTCCCCATGCTACGGAAAGGGAGAAAACCGAAAATTGGTTATTTCAAAATGTAGGGGCGTCTTGCTTGTTGTAAGAATACGGATCCTAAAAGGACTATGTCAAGCCTTAGAGGGATCCGATATACTTTTGTAGGATATGTCCAAAGTAGCAAGGCATATCCTTAATTAAATTTGGAAACCAATGTCATTATTAAGTCCCAAGAAGTAGAGTTCTTTGAGAATTTGTTATCCTTGGATAATAATTCTTCACGGGATCCTCAAGTGGAGATTCCTAGTTCTGCAAGATCACAAGTAGAAACACCTTCAAAAAAATGTTTAAACAGTGAACTTCGCAAAAGCAAAAGAGCTTGAAAGGAGAAAATGCTATGAAAGAAATGAGAAGAGTGTCACAAGAACTACTCCGTTTATTTTTCAAGTGGAGATGATCCTAAAACGTATCAAGAAGTAATATCATCTAGAGATGGCATTTAAAAGATGTTGTAAATGGTAAAATTGATTCAATAATGTCAAACAATACTTGAGAATTAGTTGATTTACCACATGAGTCGAAACTTATAAGTTGTAAATGGGTATTTACGAAAAATTATAACGTAGATAGCGTTCTTAATATCTTTAAAACTGGGTTGGTGGCCAAAAGATATCGACAAAAGGAATGAATAGATTACTTTGACACGTATGTACCAGTTGCATGAATAACATCAATTACGATTTTATTTGCCTTCGTTTCTGTTTATGATTTGTATATACATCAAATGGATATCAAAACGACATTTTTAAATGAGGATCTCCGTGAGGAGATTTATATGGGACAATTGGAAGCTTTTGTTCTACCCGAAAATAAGGATAAAGTATGCAAGTTAGTAAAATCCTTATATGGATTAAAACAAATACCGAAGAAGTGGCATGAAAAATTTGACTTAGCTATAATGTCTTTTAGATTTAAACATAATAATGTCGATAGATATTTATTTTCAAAAGTGATGGTTATGTTGTGCATATTTACTTATACGTTGATGATATATTGATTGTGAGCAATCAAATGCAAAGTATAAAGGGAGTAACAATGTTTCTATCTTGCACATTCAAAATGGAAGATTTTGGTCAAGTGAATACCATACTAGGTATCATAGTCAACAAGACTAGTGGGGGTTATATGTTGAATCAATCAAATTAGAGTAATGTTATTTATCCCAAGTGGGGTTACAAACACAGTTTAGGTGGCATTAGAGTAATGTTATTCATCCCCGTAGGGTTATATGTTTAATGTTAATGTGACATTAAATGATAGGTGAAATTAAATAAGTCATTTAATTTCACATTTCATTTAACCTATCATTTAGAGCCACCTAGACTATGTTTGTAACCCAGTGGGGATGAATAGTATTACTCATTACTTTATATTGATAATGTAATTAATAAGTTCAATCACTTGAAAATAAAATAAACTAACACTCCCTTTGATCCAAATTTCAAACTTGTGAAAGATGGAAGAGCAATAACATGACTTGAGGCAAGTGCTATCAGGAATCTAGTGTATGTTATGTAATGTACAAGAATCGACATAGTATTTGCAATTAGTAAACTTAGTCGGTTTACTACCAATCCAAGTGAAGAATATTGGAAAACTATTGGGATAGTTATTGGTTATTTGAAGAACTATCTAAACCTCCAAGATTCTAAATTTCTGGAAATCCTAAAAGGATTGACCGATACAAGCTGTGCCGTAAGCAAAAATCGCCAAATCGAAACTACATTTTGGAAACCGTCGATTTGGTACCACGTGGACCCATCAACGAAATGGTTTTGAACAGAAGGTCGGATACTTGATTCCTTTAGGAATTTATTAGGTGCAAGGATGATTGAGGCTTGTGTATGCAGAAAGAATTGGTTGCAAATTAAGAATGAACAGATAGTGCTGCACCAATAGTTAGATGAAGTGGAAGCCTTCAAGCACTTAACTCGATGGCGGCAACAGTGGATCATAATATTGTTCAAACCTTCCATTTTGATGAAATTTTTGTTTTTGGTTTCTTTCTTGTTCTTCATCAACGTTTTGTACAACACTATCCACTCTGGTCAAACCCTTAGAAGAAATACGATAAAGAACATTTTGAAGATATACGATAAAGTAGCCTACTATTATATAAAGTCATTCACAATGAATGAAAATCCATAAATATATACTTAATGTATTATATGCATCGAAGCCTTAACATTCATAGTTCCAGTACACATAGGAAAATATAGCAAGAAAAACCACAAATCTCACAGCTACCTGATTTTATAATACAGATGAAACAATAAAACTAAGAAACAACTACTATAAGAAGCAAAATGGTTATGATCAGTGAGTAAACTCTAAACCAATTAAGCTAGCTGCAAAAGGCACTGTGGACCATAACCCGAGCTTCAAACACAACTAATCGAGAATAAAATATCTACAAAACAATAAATTTTGCACAAAAATTCGGAGACAGTAATATGCGCTCAAAAAAGAAAATTCAATTGTTGCTAAAGTTTCCTTGTATGGCCTTTAGATAACCAACTTCTACCATAAATCTTTTGTCCACTTAAGTAATGATCCTTTAATCACCCCCATCAAACCAGCATCATAACTCAAACATCATCTGGTATTTTTTACGAGTCATCGTGAAAGTTAAAACAATCTGCAACTTTAAGGTGATTCGCAAGTTGTTTGATAGAGGTTGCACAGATTTGGAGAATGAAGCAACGGAATTGGGAAGTTCTGGTATGCACACATGCAAATATTGATCGCCACTTTCCCATAAGTGAAATAAAGCAAGCACGGCACGACAGAAAATGAATCTAGAGAGATACCATCAAAGCATGTGCTCATTAATTAGCTTAAGCCACATTTTATGAATCTTGTAGTGTGAAGCATTTTTAGGGCTGCAATAGACTATACATGATCTATGTATGATAATTTCATTCAGATTCTTTTTAGGTTACATAAAGGAAAATCTATTACACGTGAAGTAAAACCTACAGTTCATTGTGCTTCAATTTTCAACTGAAATACTAAGTTTTGGGGGGAATTCTTAGAATTTAGACACCGAGTATATGATGTTGAGTTTAAAAGCAAAAATAAATTTATTGATGAGATAGACTTACAAATTTTGAACACGCCAAAATTACTTACTAATTATATTTAAGAATGGAACATTCAATTTATTTTCTATTTTTCTAGTCTCTCACGCACACACTGACACACACAGATTTATCACTTATACTTTCCACTTGCACACTCTCTTACACTTTCACTCTCTTCACACACTATTACAGCAACACACACACACACACACACACACACACACACACACACACACACACACACACACACACACACACACATATATATATATATATATATATATATATATATATATATATATATATAACAAAGTCGGTGGCTGATCCTTCTAGTATGTCGATGGTTGGATGCAAATTGAAGCTTCTAATATGGCGGTGGTGATTATTTATTTCAGCAGCTTCTAGTTTATTCCTATTGGAGAAGAAAGCTCTAGAAAATTGGGGATGGTTCTTCAAGGTTTCTCTAGTTGGTTGCATAAGGAAAAATCTAGAAGATTGGTGATAATTCTTCAATTTTCCCCTTCAGCACCAACTTTCCATTTTGACTCTTTTCTTTTCTTTTTATAATCCCAAGTTGTGCTTGAAACTCTTCAAATTTTGAGGCGTTGAGTCCTTTCGTTAAAACGTCTGCAACTTGTTCTTCAGTATTGATATGCTTCAAGTCGATCTCTCCTTTGAGCACCCTTTCTCTAACGAAGTGATAGTGCACTTCAACATGTTTCGTTCCTGCGTGGCAAACTGAATTTTCTGCTATACGAATAGCTAATTGATTATCACAATATAATTGTGTATAGCTTACTGGTTGATGTAAATCCTTCATTAATTGTGTTAGCCACGCTCTCTCTTAGACTACCATTGCCGCTGCTCTATATTCTGCCTCTATGGTTGATAAGGATACTGTTGGTTGTCTCTTACTGCACCATGAAATTGTAGCTGATCCTAGGCTAAACATGTATCCGCATCACAAAAGCCAATGATCCTGCAATCTTTATTTTTTTGTAAAAGAGTCCATAATCAATAGTTCATTTTACATACCTTAAGATCCGCCGCACTACTTCAAGGTGTGGCTTCTTTGGCTTTTCCATAAAGAGGCTTGCTATCCCAACTGCATATACGATGTCAGGTCGTGTCAGCATCAAGTATATTAAGCTCCCCACCAGTTGTCGATACATGGTTGCATTATCCAAATCATTGCCTTCATCTGTACATAGCTTAGAGTTAATCTCGATTGGTATTGACATTGGTTTGCAATCGATCATGCCAAACTTATGCAAGAGATCTCTAACATATTTATTCTGGCACAAAAATAACCTTTCATTCGTTCTTTCCATCTCAAGCCTAAGAAAATGATTTAGCTCTCCAAGCCCTTTCATTTGAAATCTCACTGAAAGATTCCTTTTGGTTAGTTGAACTTCATTTTCATCGTCTTCAGTGATGATGAGATCGTCCACGTACATTAGCACTATTGTTAATTTTTTTACTTTGTTCTTTGATGAATAAGCTCAAGTCTGTCGGTGCTACCGCTTATCCACTTTGAACTAAGAATTCAGCTATTTTACCATACCATGCTCGTGGTTCCTGCTTTAATCCATATAGAGCTTTCTTTAACTTGCAAACACATCCCGACTTTTCTTTATTCTTGGATCCCTTTGGCTGCTCCATGTATATATCTCGATCAAGTTCTCCATGGAGAAATGTATTTTTCACATCCATCTGCCATATCTTCCAAGACTTACTTGCTACTAATGCTATTAGTACTCGTACTGTAGTGATCTTTGCCACTGGGCTAAATGTCTCATCATAGTCCATACCATATTACTGTGAAAATTCACGAGTTACTAGCCAAGCTTTATATCTTTCGATTGATCCGTCTGGACGTCTTTTTACTTTGTATACCCAATTGCAAGATATAGGCTTTACTCCATTAGGTATTGGCACCAAATCCCAAGTCTCATTTTGCTTTAGAGCCATGAACTCTTCTTCATTGCCTTTGTCCACTTATTGTGTTGGATTGCTTCTTCAAAAGTATCTGGCTCTTTGATACTGTCATCTTCTTCTACTATTGCATTAGCATATTTGGGGTTTGGTTTTCTCTATCTAGTTGATTCTCTTAACTGCGATTGTGGGCTTGTTCTTGGCCTTATTTCTTCTGGTGTTGTCATCCAATACCTCTTGTTTACTTGGCCTTATTTCTTCTGGTGTTGTCTGATGCACACCTGTCTGCCAAGGATTTTGTAGTGCTTCAGTAGACTCCTTCTCGTCACTTGATTTTTGTCCATCTTTTGTTTTCTCAAGACTTGATTGCACTTCTGTGATCTCCTCTTACAATTTATAGCCTAATTCCTTTGAATCTGGTAGCTCTACCATCTGCGGTGTCCACCATGAAGATGCTTCGTCAAACACCACGTTTCTTGATGTATAGCAACGATCGGTTGTAGGATCGCAGCATCTCCATCCTTTTATTTGACTGTCATACCCCACAAATATGCATCTGATTGCCTTCTTATCAAACTTGCTTCTCAAGTGATCAGGTACAAACACATAACAGACGTAACCAAATACATGAAAGTGACTTACTATTGGCTTCTTTTTCCACAGTTTCTCAAATGGTGACGTGAACCCCAGATTCGACTGTGGTAGCATGTTAATCACATGTGCTGCTGTTCTCATGCATTCTGCCCAAAACCTTCCTGGAACATTCTTTACGTGTAGCATACTTCGACACGTTTCTGCAAGGTGTCGATTCTTTATTTCCGCCACACCATTTTGTTGTGGTGTGTTTGGACATGTCAATTGATGATGTATTTTATGTTTTCTTAAATACTGGGATATTTCTTTTGATGTATATTCTCCCCTATTATCAGTGCGTAGGCACTGAATCTTATTTTTAACTTCAACGTCTACTTTTTCTTTAAACTTCTTAAAGCTTATAAATGTCTCAAATTTTTCTTTCATAAAGAAAGTCCAAACGTACCTTGAGAAGTCATTGATGAATGTCACCATGTAGTGCATCCCTCGATTTGATGATTGCTTGACAGGTCCAAACATATCAGAGTGTATCGTCTCCAAAGGTTGCTTTGCTCTATAACTTGACTCCTGATATGGTAGCTGATGTGCTTTACCATATTGACAGCCAGCACATACCATATCATCTCTGATCTCAAGTTGAGGAAGACCTTTGAGCACCGACTTCTTCATCATCACTTTTAGTTTATGATAACTCACATGTCCTAGTCTTGAATGCCATAAATCTGCTGTCTCATTCTTTCGAGTCTTATCTACGTATGCAGACTCTGCTGACACTACGTAGATGGACTCTAATCTTCGTCCTTACATTATTGGTGTATCCAAAGTTTTTATATTTTGATACACTTTGACATATTTTGGCCCAAACAAAACGTAGTTACCTGATGATGTTAGCTACGCCACTGATAGAAGATTTTTCTTCATTCCTGGGACGTGATAGACATCTTGTAGCTGCACCTGACTAGGACCAAAGCGAGGCGTGATAATTGTCTTACCAATATGGGCTTTTGGTAATCTTGAATTATTGACAGTTACTACCATTCGGCCTCCTTTGTACTCCGTTGTATTTTGTAGCTTCCGTTTATCACCTATCATATGGTTGGAACACCCAGAGTTGACGATCCAATCACTTTCATAATCTATTCGTCCAGGGAGCATCGCCACTAGTGCTGATTCTTCTTCGAGATCTATACTGTATTCCTCCCCTTGAGTATGCTCTATTAGTGCAAGTGATGCTACAACATCCCATTCTTCTTCGCTATTATGTTTTTCTTTCTCATTAGAGGTTGCCATATTGCCTTCTGTTGGCTTTTTCCTAAATCGATAGTCTCTAGCATAATGGCCTCGTTTGCCACATACAAAACACGAGTCATTAGCTTGTTGAAATCCCTTAAATGGCTGACCTCTCTTGTTGTGAGTTTGTTTTGCTCCCCTTGTCATAGAACCTTCTCCATTTTCTTTTAATTCTTTATTTTGTCGACGCGGTCGATCTTTTCTTTTATAACTATATAATGCTTCTTCATCTTTTTTCGTTATTGAGACCCCTAACATTTGTTTGGTTAACGCTTCTTGATCGGCCAACAAATTTTCAAGATTTACCAATGAAGGCTGTTCTGGCCAACCTTGCATGGCAGCAATGAATCCTCTAAATTCGGGTCTTAGACCATGTGTAATTATTCTTCTCATTCTAGACTCCGAAATCTTACTTGAAGAATCTAATTCTGAAATTTCGTGACAAAGAGATTTAATTTTACTAAAATATTGACTTATTGTTTATTCTCCTTGAGTGATCGAGAGCAACTCATTCTCCAGCAATTGCAACCTCAAGTCATTTTTCTTTGAAAGTAGATCGGCTAGAGTGTCCCATGCTTCCTTTGGTGTAGTCTTGTCTCTTATATGCTCCAACGATTCTTCCTCAATTGTTGTCTTTATAACGAATATGGCCTTATCCGCTTTAATTCTCCATTCCTTCAGAGCTCCGGCCTCCTCTGGTAGCATCACGTCGCTTCCACCAACACCGAGTATATGATGTTGAGTTTAAAAACCAAAATAAATTTATTGATAAGATAGACTTACAAATTTTGAACACCAAAATTACTAACCAATTATATTTAAGAATGGAACACTCAATTTATTTTCTATTTTTCCACTCTCTCACGCACACACTCACACACACAAATTTATCACTTATACTCTCCACTTGCACACTATCTCACACTTTCACTCTCTTCACACACTATTACAGCAACACACACATATATATTTATAGACAACAAAGTAGGTGGCTGATCCTTCTAGTATGTCGGTGGTTGGCTGCAAATTGAAGTTTCTAATATGGTGGTGGTGATTATTTATTTCAGCAGCTTCTAGTTTATTCCTGTTGGAGAAGAAAGTTCTAGAAAATTGGGGATGGTTCTTCAAGGATTCTCTAGTTGGTTGCAAAAGGAAAAATCTAGAAGATTAGTAATGATTCTTCATATGATGACATTAATATTTAGCCAATTAAAGGACCAAATATTATCAGTATCTAAAACCAAGATGTTCGGTTGACATTATTACTAATTTTTTACTTTATAGAGAGAGATGCATGGTTCAAGTTTAATGTAATTTAGTACCTAGAAACTTCAATTATGGGCTCATTTAGTTAATAACTTGAGTTAGGCATGCATTTTCAATTATGGGGTTGATAAATGATGTTGACACAGACCAATTAATAAAGATCTTGGGTTACTCCTATTAACAATGTTGACCTTTTAATATGAAACCTCAAATCTTAACATGGTATCAGAGACAATTATGCTCCAACAAACGATTCGATTCCGTTAAGACTCTAAATTGAGCACGTGAATTTCAAGATTGGTCTGCTCAAATGAGCCACCATCTTACGGGGGCGTGTTAAGGGATATATATCTCACATCAATAAATAATGTTGACACAGACCAACTAATAAAGATTTTGGGCTACTCCTCTTAACAAGGTTGACCTTTTAAGATGAAAATCCAACTCTTAACATGGTATCAGAGCTCATTATGCTCCAACGAGAGATTCGATCCCATTAAGACTCTAAATTGAGCATGTGGATTTCAAGATTGGTCTGCTCAAATGAGCCGCTATCTTGCAGGAGTGTGTTAAGGGATATATATCCCACATCGATAAATGATGTTGACACGGACCAAATAATAAAGATCTTGAGCTACTCTTTTTAATAAGGTTGACCATTTAAGATGGAACCCCAAATCTTAACACAGATGATTGTGCGAAGGTGATTGGGACACAATATAAATTACCTAAGAATAAGCCGTCGAAGAAATGGATCTGACTGAAGTTGGTCCCACACCAGATCCAAATTAGTTGAAGTGCAGAGTATCACCCCCCATTCAGTAAAGGGAAGTCTTCTACATTTATTGTGTCGTGTCTCTTGTCTTGATTCCAATCATTTTAGGGATTAGTCTCGTAAATTGACAACATCAGTCTTGGCACCTTCTATGACACTAAATTTTGCAGTAGGCATAATAAATTATGGGTAAAATGTGTTTCCAAATCTCAAACCTTTTATTATTTTATTTTCTTTAATTTTTCGTTCAATTGAAAAAGCTATAGCTTTGATTTCTTCTTTGAGTAGCACTAGAATTACAATGTGAAAATTAGGTATCCCTAGTTTCCCGGCCTATTTATCATTTTCTTATTTCTTGATCTATAAGAGTACACGAGGGCTCAATTCTTTACCACGATGTAACGTATTAGGCTAGCACCATTCATGGATTCTTTGATAATTGTTTCAAAAGCAGGAGTTTCATGGATTCCTTCACTAGGGTGAAAACATTTTCATGGTTTACTATCTGATTTCTTTCCTTCCATTAATGTGGTTTCTGGTGGGAAGTAGAAATGTAATATGAGTATCTTTAGTTGATATATTACCGGATAAAGTTCGGTGTACATCCAAAGTGACATCCCCTGTGTGGAGGAGGGTAGTGCAGTGATGGAACTTTCAAAATCAAAATCAATGGTGTAGATTAAGACTTTTTTTGTCCCTAATTTTTCAAAATATATTCTTCTCTATCTTCTTTTCAACTACCTATTTTTCAATGAAATAATATTGCACGTAACCCCAAAATTTTCTTTTTCTTTATTTTCAACAACACATTCTCAATCGTTCATTATTCCTAAATGCATTTTATTTAGAAAATGGGGCTCAAACAATCTCTAAGTCACTTGATAGAATGTCGACCATGATGTCAAAAATAATGTACATATAGCATGATTGTATATTACTACTTGTCTCTTCATTTCAATTAAATTATATTAATATTGTTAGAAAGGTTATTGTGTGGGTACTGTTGTCTTGATTTACACCAATTGCTGGACGGCTCAAGATATCACGTTCACCAACTATCCAAGTAAATCTGATAGTATTTCAGTAAGGCAGGTTCAAAGTCGCAAGCTACCTCTCCTGATGCAATAACTTTCCGCTTGTACTCTCTCTTTCTCTCGTTCTGCATTTCATTTGCATATTTTCGGTAATATCCATTCATGTGAGGGATTGTTGGAAATGGGTCAAGTTTGACCAATAATTTGAGTATGACTCAATATTCGTTTTGTGCAGGTCAATGGTCAAATGCATTCTACTCCGCGATTAGATATTCATGATATATTTAATTTCACAAAACCATTTCTGGATGAATGAGAAATTAATGCTAGAAGTTGGCAACTTGAAAGTAAAAATCTTAGAATTTGGAATCAAGTGTGGGAACTTTATCCCACATAGGAAGTTGAAAGAATTTTGAACCAATTTATATATCTCAAGTTTGGATATAGGTTTGGGCCCTAAGGGGTACCAATAGTCTTTGGAGAGGGGAAGTCTTAGACAATGTCTAGACTAGTCCAAAACTCACACGCGAACCACCGCCGCCCGCCGGGTCGGGTCGGGTCGTTGTTGGTTCCTATATTCTTTTTGGACAAAATAAATTAAAATTATTTATTTATTTAATTTATTTCCAAATTTCAAAAATTAATTAATTGGAAAGGTGTGTCTTTTCAAACCTATTCGTAACTGTTTGGACTAAAACAGACACAAACTAATAGTTGTGTCTATTCAGAAATAACCTTTCAAGGAGTTGCAACTCTTGGCCTGAAGCTTTTAGAAATCTATAAATAGGACCCCTGATTTCCGAATTTGATTCATTCCATTATTCTTCATTCTCTTCTCTTGCATTCTGCATAACAAAAATATTTTTCATCCATTGAGAGAGTACGAAACTTTTCTGGTTCGCCGTTCTTGCTGTTTGGAGTGCTTCTACATCGCAAGAGAAAGATTGTTGTATCTTGAAAAGCGATTGGCGTCAACTGTAAACACCGTAGAAGGCCAAAATCGTCTTCAAGAAATAGAGTCGAACTCTAGCCTCAATCTACTGTTTTCTGCAATTTCGTTAAGCACTTATTCGGTTTGCCATTTCCTTCTCTTAAATTCTGATTTTGTTACATATCTCGCACGCTAAATAAAAATTCTAACAATCTTAAGATGATTTTGTGTGTTTTATTATTTGCATATGTTTATATAATTCTTATTTTACGTGACTTTTGCATGTATTTATTTATTATAGTTTACATGCATAAACTGATTATTTAAACTACAATCTATTTTAAATATTTTTTATTCATATTGGCTACATATTATTTTTGATATATAAATTTATTGTGTTCTCGGGTAACTTATAGTCTGACTCGACCTAATTGTTTATCTTTTTTTTTTTTCATAACAGAAATGGATGTAACAAGTTGGAGTAATGTAGTTTCCCCTAATGGAACCAACAACACTACGGTTCCATCTAGCACTACGATTCCACCTATGATTGTTCCTATTCAAACCACTCTGGTTCCACATGGAGAAAAATTGGAAAACATTCAGTGGAATGGACTTCAAGAGATGGCAACAAAAGATGCTAGTTTACTTAACCACATTGAATTTGGCAAAGTTCCTAACTGAGGATGTTCTGGCAGTTCAGGAAGGACCACCCTTATTGCTTTGGATGTATGGAAGCACTCGGACTTCCTATGCAAAAACTATATTCTTAATGGGCTAGACAATACACTATATGGCGTTTATGGCTCTATGAAATCTGCAAAAGAACTTTGGGAGTCTTTGGAGAAAAAATACAAAACGGAGGATGCTGGTACAAAAAAATTTCTTGTTGGAAAATTCTTTGACTACAAAATGGTGAATTCCAAGACTATTATTAGCCAAGTTCAAGAACTTTAGGTTCTCCTTCGTGATATACATGCTAAAAACATGACTGTCAGTGAATCATTCCAAATGGCTGCCATAATTGATCCTAATCATAAATGTGAGATTTGTGTTGAGGCTAAATTAGCCAAAGCTCATTTTCATTTTGTTGAAAGGACTACTACACATTTAGAATTGATTCATAGTGATATCTGTGACTTAAAATTTGTGCAAACTAGAGGTGGTAAAAAGTACTTTATTACTTTTATTGACGATTGCACAAAATATTGTTATGTCTATCTTTTAAGAAGTAAAGATGAGGCGTTAGATGTTTTCAAACATTATAATAATGAAGTTGAAAATCAACTTAGGAAATGAATAAAAATTATTTCTAACTGATAGAGGTGGAGAATATGGAGCACGTTTGAATAATTTTGTTCTACTTTTGGAATTATATCGAACAACGGCACCTTATTCACCTCAGTTAAATGGCGTTGCTGAATTTAAAAATTGAACTCTTAAAGAGATAATGAACGCTATGTTGATAAGTTTTGGTTTATTTCAAAATTTGTAGGGCGAAGCTATCCTCTCTGCAAACGTCATTCTTAATAAAATATCTCAAAAGAAAAAAGACGAAACTCCTTATGAGCTATAGAAATGTCATAAGCCTACATATAAACACTCAAAAGTGTGGGGGTATTTGGCTAAAGTAGAAGTACCAAAGCCTAAACAAGTTAGAATTGGGCCTAAAACTATTAATTGCATATTTATAGGATATGCTCATAACAGTAGTGCATATCGGTTCCTTGTTCATAAATCAGACCTTCCAGATGTACATGAAGGTACTATTATTGAATATAGGAATGCTGCATTTTTTTGAAAATATATTTCCATGCAAGGAAAAGATCGAAACAAGTTCAAATAAGCGAACTTATGATATTGCAAATAATGGACATCTAAACGGTGAAGATGAACTTAGATGCAGTAAGAGGACTATAACTTCTACATCTTTTAGTCTAGAGTTTCTAACTTATATGAAAGAAAATGATCCAAAGACATTTAGTGAAGCAATGTCTGCCCCAGAAATTCCATTTTGGTAGGAAGCTATTAATAGTGAGATAGAATCTATCATGTCAAATCACACTTGGGAATTGGTTGATCTTCCACCTGGAAATAAACCTCTAGGATGCAAATGGATTCTCAAGGAAAAATTAAAGTCGAATGGATCTATTGATAAATATAAGGCCCGATTGGTAGCAAAAGGCTATAGACAAAACGAAGGTCTTGACTTCTTCGATACCTACTCCCCAGTTACAAGGGTTACTTCTATTAGAGTCCTTATTGCAATTGCTGTATTACATAATCTTGAAATCCATCAAATGGACGTTAAAATAGCATTCTTGAATGGTGAGTTAGAAGAAGAAATTTACATGGAACAACCTGAAGAGTTTATAGCTCCTAGATAAGAGAAAAAAGTGTGTAAACTCGTTAAGTCTTTGTATGGGTTAAAACAAGCACCAAAGCAATGACACCAAAAGTTTGACAAAATAATGTTGTCAATGATTTTAAAATTAACGAGTGTGATAAATGTGTTTATATTAAAAACACACCAAATGCATATGTCATTGTGTGCCTATATATGGATGATACGCTAATTATGGGTAGCAACCATACTATTATCATATCTATCTACTAAGAAAATGTTGACAAAACATTTCGACATGAAGGATATGGGTGTAGCAGATGTAATTTTAGGAATTAAAATCTCTAAAACACCTAATGGACTTATTCTATCACAATCTCATTACATTGAGACCGTTCTTAAGAAATTTGATATCTATGATGAAAGTCCAGTTAAAACACCTATAGATTTAAGTCTACATTTGGCCAAGAATAAAGGTGAACCCGTATATCAATTAAAATATTCTCATATTATTGGTAGTATGATGTATATTATGCACTGTACACGT
Organism: Fraxinus excelsior; assembly: GCA_019097785.1. Classification (NCBI taxonomy): domain Eukaryota; kingdom Viridiplantae; phylum Streptophyta; class Magnoliopsida; order Lamiales; family Oleaceae; genus Fraxinus; species Fraxinus excelsior. The sequence goes on from CM032630.1 coordinate 35,649,669, forward strand.
CCTAACATTGCTTATGTAGTTAATAAACTAAGTAGGTTCACTAGTAATCCAAGAAATGACCATTGGAAGGCATTGAACAGGGTACTTCGATATTTAAGATATACCTTAAATTTTGGATTACATTACACCAGATATCCAGCAGTATTAGAAGGATATTGCAATGCAAATTGGATATCTGATACGAAAGATTCTAAATCCACAAGTGGTTATGTTTTTATCATTGGTGGTGTAGCTGTGTCTTGGAAATCCTCAAAACAAACATGTATAGCTCAATCAACAATAGAATCAGAGTTTATAGCTTTAGATGAAGCTGGAGAAGAAGCAGAATGGTTTCCTAATTTCTTAGAGGACATTCCATGTTGGCCTAAACTGGTACCTGCTATTAATATCCATTGCGGCAATCAATCGGCTATTGGAAGGGCACAAAATAGTATGTATAATGTTAAGTCTAAACATATTCGTCGTAGACACAATACATTTAAGCAGTTGATCTCAAATTGTGTTATTTCTATTGATTACATAAAATCAAAAGAAAATCTCGTGGATCTGCTTACTAAAGGCTTACCAAGAGATCAAGTATAATGTTTATCGAAGGGAATATGATTAAAAGCCCACTACGCATGAAGTCTTTGTAATGGTAACCCAACATTGTTAACTGGAGACCCCCAAACCTTGGTTCAACGGGACAACTAAGTTATGAAGATTCAGTTGAGCACTCAGGAGTAAAAACTCTATCCATTCCTATGATAAATAAAAGTGCATTCTGCATAGTGAGTGAGGTTAAGTCTTAACTTTTAATGATTCCTATAGCTTGAATACATCAAGTGGAGTAAGGCAAAATACTCTTAATAGGAGGTCACCTATATAAGTGAGAAGTGTGGCCGCTTCTATGAGAATTATGGGGCTTGAATTATCTAAAGAACTTGTGAAACCCAAGAGTTGTTCAAGGCCAAAATGAACACAACCGTGAGAACCTAAGAATTGTTAGAAAGGTTATTGTGTAGGTATTATTGTCTTGGTTTACACCAACTGCTGGTCGGTTCAAGACATTACGTTCACCGACTAGCCCAGTAAATTCGATAGTATTTCACTAAGGCGAGTTCAAAGCCGTAAGCTACCTCTCCTGATGCAATAACTTTCTACTTGTACTCTTTCTCTCTCTCTCTCTCTGCATTTCATTTGCATATTTTCGATAATTTCCATTCATGTGGGGGATTATTGGAAATGGGCCAAGTTTGACCAATAATTCGGGTGGGACCCGATATCCGTTTTGTGCGGATCAATGGTCAAACACATTCTACACCACGAGTAGATATTCGTAATATATTTAATTTCACAAAATCATTTCCAAATAAATGAGAAATTAATGATAGAAGCTGGCAACTTGAAAGTAAATATCTTAGAATTTGGAATCAAGTGTAGGAACTTTATCCCACATAGCAAGTTGAAAGAACTTTGAATCAATTTATATATCTCAACTTTGGATATGGGTTTGGGCCCCAAGGGGTACCAATAGTCTTTGGAAGGAGGAAGTCTTAAACAATGTCTAAACTAATCCAAAACCTACACGTAGGCGAACGCCGCAGCCGCCGTCCATCCGATTGGCCAACTCGGCTCGGCTCGGGTCGTGGGTCATGGTTGGTTCCTATATTCTTTTTGGACAAAATAAATTAAAATTATTATTTATTTTATTTTTATTTATTTCTAAATTTCAAAAATTAATTAAAAATGTGTGTCTTTTCAAACCTATTCGAAATTGTTCGGACTACACCAGACACAAACTAATAATTGTGTCTATTCAGAAATAACCTTTCAAGGAGTTGCAACTCTTGTCCTACAGCTTTTGGAAATCTACAAAGAGGACCCCTGATTTCCGAATTTGATTCATTCCATTATTCTTCATTCTCTTCTCTTGCATTTTGTATAACAAGAAAAATATTTTTCATCCATTGAGAGAGTACAGAACTTTTTTGGTTCGTCGTTCTTGTTGTTTGGAGTGCTTCTACACTGCAAGAGAAAGATTGTTGTATCTTGGGAGGTGATTGGCGTCAACTATAAGCACCGTAGCAGGCCAAAATCATCTTAAGGAAATAGAGTCGAACTCTAGCCTCAATCTACTATTTTCTGCAATTTCCTTAAGCATTTATTCAGTTTGCCATTTCCTTCTCTTAAATTCTGATTTTGTTATATATCTCGCATGCTAAATAAAGATTCTAACAATTTACACTACAAGAAATATCACTTTATATTAGGAAAAACAAACGTAAACAAATACTGGTTTAATAAATATCGAATTTACAATACATACCGGATATGCAACTTATCGTATATACAACTTACGGGATTTACAACACATATCGGATATGCAACTTATCGTGTATACAATAAACATACCATATATGTAACTAACATACCGTACATGTAACTAATATACTGGATATGCAGTTTACCGTGTAAACAATATTTTACATAATAATTGCTAATATATAGCAGATTTTGCTCATCACAATAAATTAAATAAGTTAAATAAATCACAATAACATATAACAAATCATCTAAACAGTAAAGAATAAATAATTATATTTAACTTTAAAATCGAGGCATGTGTTACACACAGTTTTCTTAAAACATATTCGCCCCCTAATCATCTGTGCTTGAGGTTTAAATCGAACGTCTGTTTTTCAAGATACAACGGTAAAACTAGTAGTTACTAAGCACCACAGATACTACTTCGACGAACTAATTTAGTGTCCGAACAATACCACCACCAAGACTCGAACATGAAAAAAATATGCAGACAGGACAGAACTCGAAAATATATTACGAGATGAATTTGTGTGTGTAGAAAAGAGGAAGACAAGACATATATATACTTGCTTTTGAGAGTGTAATTTGCCCATTCACTTAATGACAATTACCACATAAGTTTCAATAGTTTCAGAAAACAAAAAATTAGTTGAATAAAATAAAAATGTAGCAAAACGTGAACACTCCTAAGAGGGAATTTGCTCCTTTCAATTCGACATTCGTGTACGCATATCGCGCCTGCACACAAGTTCAAAGTTTGAAGCCTATTTCAGTCTATGATTTGCACCCCCTGCGAGCGCACGTGGAGAGAGCCTCTATCCAACACATGATTACACCATTCTAAAGTGCAACCATATTTAAAGTGGTTTTTGTTTTCTTCCATTTCCTATGTGGGACATACACATTTCTTGTTTTCCCACCAACATAAACTCATTTTAATTGGCACACTTTGGGCTTTAATTTTTCATTCACCCGAACATCAATTTTGACAAGTAAATATACGATTTCCATGTACTCACAGAGGAGAACACAAATCAATATTTATCTTCCAAAATAGCCAAACGGGTCCCACTTAAAACTTATTCCAAAATCAACTAATTTCTCATTTTGTTTTCCAACAATCCTCCACATGAATGAAAATTGGGAGTGACACATGAATGTGACACAAAAGAGCTGGTGATAAAGCTCAATGGTTGAAACATGCATAAGATTGGTAGATATTACTCTTTGAACCTTCCTTTGTGAAAACATATTTACTTTACTAGCTGACTAGTAGACGCGATGCCTTTGAACTGTTTTGTTGTTTGTGTAAACGATGATATACTCCTCACATGATTCTTCCTAACATATTTCGGTTTTCATTATTATGTTCATTTTGACCATGAACGTATGTCTGGTTCTGTGAGAGTTCATAAGAATTTTGCCCCACACAATTTTCTAAAAAGCGGCCCCACTTCTATTTTACATAGGTAATTTCTTATTGCAAGCAACCCGCATTATTTGACTCGAATTTTGACTCATAAGAATCATTAAAAGCTCATTGCTTATCCTTCATCTTTACGGGCATCACTATTGCATCATAGGAATGGACATGAGGTAACATCTCCTACAGTGATTTAATTAAGTTATTACAATTAGGTTATCCCTTTGAACCTAGATCTTAGGATCTCTAGTCAACTGGGTTAGGTTCCTTTGTATTAACTTATTCATTCAAGGGCTTAAGTCACATTCCTTTCGATGATTTCCCAACTAACTCTCTATTTAACCCTTTAGTTAGCGAATCTGCAATGTTATCCTTTGACTTTACATAGTCAATAGTAACAACTCTAGTTGAGAGTAGTTGCCTTATGGTATTGTGTCTACGATGTAAATGTCTAGACTTACCATTATACATGTTACTCTGTGTCCTTCCAATTGCTGATTGACTTTCACAATATACGCAAATTGCTGGCACATGTTTTGACCATCTTGGAATATCCTCTAAAACGTTGCATAACCACTCAGCATCTTTACCACATTTATCTAGAGCTATAAACTCATATTCCATTGTAGATCTGGCTATAACAGTTTGCTTAGAGGATTTTTAGGATATGACTGCACCTCCCACTGTGAACACAAACCCACTAGTGGACTTTGAGTCTTTTATATCAAATATCCAATTAGCATCACTATATCCTTCAATGAGAGCTGGATATATGGTATAGTATATTCTAAAATTACGAGTATATCTCAAGTACCTTAGAACTCTTACTATTTCTTTCCAGTGATCATCTCCTGGATTACTCGTATATCTACTTAGTTTATTGATTGTGTGGCTATGTCTAGTCTTGAACAACTCATCAAGTACATCGAACTTCTAATAATTCTCGAGCATTCTACTTGAGAAACACTTTCACCTTTATTCTTGAATAAATGTTGATCTATTGGTGTTCTAGCCATGCCAATATCATCCTTACTGAACTTTTCTAGAATTTTGTCCACATAATGTGACTGGCTTATAACGAGCCCATCTAATGTTCTTTAAATTTTGATTCCAAATATAATATCAACTAAGCCTATATCTTTCATGTCAAATCTTGAATTTAATATGTTTTTAGTAGATTTAATCATCTTATTGTCACTATCAACAATAAGCATGTCGTCAATTTAGAGACATAAAATGACAACCATTTTCAGTGTCTTTAACGTAAACACATTTGTCACACTCGTTGATTTTAAATCCACACTCCATCATGACACTATCAAATTTGTCATGCCATTATTTTGGTGCTTATTTCAAACCGTTTAATGACTTCATCAATTTATAGACTTTCTTTTCCTGCTCTAGAGAAGAAAACTCATCGGGTTGTTCCATATAGATTTCTTCCTCTAAATCTCCATTCAAAAAGGCAGTCTTAACATCCATTTGATTTACTTCAAGATTTCGTAGAGCAGCAATCTTAAGTATCATCCTAATAGATGTTATTCTCGTTACTGGAGAATATGTATCAAAGTAATTGAGACCTCCCCGTTGTCTGTAACATTTTATTACTAATATGGCCTTGTACCTTTTGATAGTTCCATTTGTTTTCATTTTCCGTTTGAAAATCCATCTGTAGCCTAGTGGTTTACTTCATGGAGGAAGATCCCTAGCTCCCATGTATGATTTTGCAAAATAGAATCTATTTTACTTTTAATGGCCTCTTTCCATTGAGATCCTTCTGAAGAGTTCACAACTTCTCGATAGCTTTAATGTTCACTTTCTAGCATATATGTCAGAAAATCTTGACCATACGATTTTTTGGTCATTTCCCTTTCGCTACGTTTTGGTTCAACTTTAACCTCCTCTTTAAGTTCTTAGTCCTGACTATTTTCAGTCATAGTCTTATATGTCTGTTTAGAAGAAATTGTCTCTTCTTTGGACCTGTATGGAAATACATGTTCAAAGAACAAAGCATTTCTCGATTTTATTATCGTGTTTTTGTGTATATCTGGAATTTTAGATTCATACACAAGAAATCGATAAGCACTATTGTTATGTACATATCCAATGAAGATGCAATCTACAGTTTTCGGGCCTATATTCACCTTCTTTGGTGTTAGGACGTATTTATAGGAAGACTTTTCTATTTTCCATAACTCATAAGGGGTGTTTTCCAATTTCTTTCGGGGCACCTTATTTAAAAGGTAATTTGCTGACAACACAACATTCCACCACATGTTCTGAGGTAACCTAGAACTTACTAGCATTGCATTTATCATTTCTTTTAAGGTGCAATATTTCATTTCATCAACACCATTTTGTGATTCCATGCGGTGAATTCTGAAAGGTGAGTACGGTGCCGTAGTTTCATGTATGATTCTGTGTTGTGCACATAATTCAGCAAACAGTGCTTTATACTCACCACCTCTATCACTTCTCAACACCTCAATTTTCTTGTTAAGTTGATTTTCAACTTCATTCTTATAAAGAATAAATTTATCTATCGCTTCATTCTTACTTTTTAGCAAATACATGTAACAATGTTTTGTGCTATCGTCTACAAAAGTAATGAAGTATTTGTTGCCACCTCTTGTTTGTACAGATTTTAAATCACATATGCCATTGTGAATTAAATCAAGTGATTTTGTATTCCTTTCTATTGATTTAGATGATGATCTTGTCAATTTTGCCTCAACACAAGTTTCACAATTATGTTTGGAATCAATATGGAACGTGGGTATGCAATTCAAGTTAACTAGTCTACGTAAAGCGTTATAGTTAACATGTCTTAGTCTAGCATAACACATATTGGAAGTCTCAAGCAAGTAAGCAGAAAAATTTACTTTATTCATTCTTGGTTTAACAACCATTATGTTCAGTTTAAACATATCATTGGAAACATAGGCTTTTCCGACAAACATTTCACTTTTTGACAAAATGACTTTGTCTGACTCAAATACAATATGGAAATCATGCTTATTCAAAAGCGACCCAGACACAAGGTTCTTGCTGATTTTTGGCACATATAGCTCATTGTTAAGAGTCAGCTCTTTTTTCGAATTCATCTTTAGAACAACATTTCCTTGACCCTTGACTTTAGAAATTGCTGAATTTCTCATAAACAACTTCTCTCCATTCTCAATTACTTCGAAAGCAGTAAACAACTCTTTATCAGAACACATATGTATCGTAACTCCAGTGTCAATCCACCACTCTTTTGAGTTAGAACCCACCATGTTCACTTCAGAAATGACGGCTGCAAGATTCATCTCCTACTCATCATGTGCAATATAGTCAACTATATTTGCTTCTTTCTTTTTCTTTGGCAATATGCACTCCGACGATTTGTGGCCTGCTTTGTCACAATTGAAACACTTTCCTTGAAATTTCTTCTTAGAAATGCCCTTTTCGGTACCAACTTGGTCATCTTTCCACCAGATGGCCCAACCTTGGTTTTATGGTTCTTGCTACTTTTACCATGTTCCACAATATTGGTTTTAGCGACACTAGGATTGAACCACTTCTTTTTGGAACTCTTGTTGTCTTCTTCAATTAGAAGTCAACAATAAGTTTTTCAACGTTCATTTCCTTTTGTTTGTGTTTCATATAATTCTTGAAATCTTTCCACGCGGGGGACAATTTTTCAATAATTGCAACTACTTGAAAATATTCACTCAACATCATTTGTTCGACTTGAATTTTGTGAAGAATCACTTGGAATTCTTGCACTTAACTGATTACTGCTTTGGAGTACACCATCTTATAATCCAAGAACCGCCCAACAATGAACTTCTTAGTCTCGGCATCTTCAGTTTTATATTTCCAGTCCAATGACTCACATTGATCTTTAGCATTTTTCATAGTACTATACACATTGTATAGTGAATCTGCTAAATTGTTCATGATATAGTTTAAACACAAAAAATTCGAATGCTTCCATACATCAAGTGCACTTACAGCTTGAACATCTTCCTCACCATCTTGGAGTTTTTGAGCAATTTCAGCCAAGAATCTCACAAGATTCAAGGTGGTCAGGTAAAACAACATTTTCTACTGCCACCTCTTGAAATTCAAGCCATTGGACTCGAACAGGAAATACTAGTAGATACTGAGCACCATAGATACAACGGTAAAACTAGTAGATACTGAGCACCACAGATAATACTTCGGCAAACTGATTTATTGTCTGAACAATACCACAACCAAGACTCGAACAAGAAAAATATGCAGACATGACATAACTCGAAAATATATTTCCACATGAGTTTGTGTGTGTAGAAAAGAGGAAAACGAGACATATATATATATATATATATATATATATATATATATATATATATATATATATATATATATATATACATACTGGCTATTAAAAGTGTAACTTGCCCATTCACTTAATGGCAATTACCACATGAGTTTTACTAGTTTTAGAAAATTGAAAGTCAGTTGAATAAAATAAAAATGTAGCAAAACGTGGACACTCCTAAATGGCCAATTTTGCTCCTTTCAGTCCGACATTTGTAGACCCAGGTCACACACAAGTTCAATATCCGAAGCCTATTTCGGTCCATGATTTGCACCTCTCCTGCGCGCGCACGTGGAGAGATCATCTATGCTACACATGATTACACCCTTCTAAAGTGAAACCATATTTAAAGTGATTTTCATCTACTTCCTATGTGGGACAAACACATTTCTAGTTTTCCCGCCAACTAAACTCCTTTTAATTGGCACACTTTGAGCTTCAATTTTTCATTCACCCGAGCATCAATTTTTACAAGTAAATATATGATTTTGATGTACTCTCGGAGGAGAACACAAATCAATCTTTATCTTCCAAAAAGCCAAAAGGGTCCTACTCAAAACTCATGCCAAAGTCAGCCAATTTCTCATTTTTTCCAACACTTTCAACAATCATATAAATGGTCGTAGAATATATACTATTAGTTGTTGATGACATTCAACGGCCAAAATCAATTGGCTGTTTGTTGGTTGGCAAAGAGGTGTTAGCGAATGTATTCAACGATTAAAAATATATTTGGTCGTTAAATATATTATTTTAGCAAATAACTAATTGGTTGTATAAGTTTTGAATTGACAAAACCGATTCCTTTTTCAACAACCACTTGTTCGGTTGTTGTAAGATTTTTGTTGTTAAAATATGATGAAAGCAACCAAATTTTAGTTGTGTTTCATTTCAACAACGAAAAAATATTCATTAAAAATTACTAGTGACAACCAACACTAGAAAGAAAAGAAGCTTCGGAGATTGAATTTTCTGTCGTTGATAACCTGAATTTCATAGGTAACAACTTTTAACAATGAAATCCTTCCGTCGGTAAATCGGATAGTACAACCCTCGTCACTAATTCACCAACGAATTTCTTTGACCGTCGGTAAATTAGTGACAGAAAATTTGTTGGTATTTGTCAATGACTTTTTTGTAACTAATTAACGACATTAGAAACAATATTTCCATTGCAAATTACCTGCAAATTAAGTCTATCAATGATTAGCAACGGATTTTTGTTGTTATTCCGTAGCCAATTTAAAATTTTTATCTCAAAAGTAAAAAAAAAAAAAAAAACAAAATGCTGAAATTCGAAAAAATGTACAAACTAAATAACAATGAATATGGAATTACAATTCATTCAATTCCTTTAATGTTGAGTTCAAAACAACATAAAATAAAAATAATTTACAAAAAAATAGTTAGACATTATCTTGTGCAAATGGACTATAATTCTTCCCACGAAAGGATATAATCTGCAATTAAATAAGAAAAAACTCACCATAAATTTCATAAAATCTTGTTGCAGCAAGAAAATTGGAGGTTTCCTTCAGAATTTTCATCAATGTAGTCTTGTTATTTGACTCTGAACTTGGATATATACAACAATACATACGATGCAGATTGAAATGAAGTCTTTATACATAACAATTAGTGATTGTAATAGCATGAAATCAAGACATTTAATAGCTAATCCATAGTTCACCTTTAGAGCCACTATAATAAAGCCACAAAAGGCATCGAAAAGATCTGTCTCTGGTTAGTGTATAGGTTGAATGCATACTCATGAATTACTTTCAGTTCCCATATAGATATGTCATGAAACCATTAATTCTAGTGCTCGTGAAAATGTTACTAGCAAAAATTCAAACTTACTAAAGTTTCAAGTGATTTCTATTAGTATCTCCAGCAACGAGATAAAAGAACACTGTCAAATGTTACTTATTATTTGCATTGTAAAGTCCCGAATTTATTTTTATAAATAGAATTAATTATTTCACACGCTATATTTTTAATATTTTGAAGTTAGGGACTAAAGTGGAAATTTCAATTTTGACGGAGCAATGATAAGTACATGAATTTTGGGCTCGTTGGATAGCTCGTAATTAATTATGCATTTTAGGCTCAGAAAAAGTTAATTTGAATTAGCGGAGCTCAAGTTATCGAGCTCGAAAGATATCGTCCTAAGTTATATTTTAGTCACGTTATTTAATGAATTTAAATATTTTAGGGGTGACACAGCAACTTTTGGATAGGATATTAATTTATTAAGTAAACTTAAAAAAAAGGGTAGAAGTAGAGATTTATGGGAGGCCACGTGATTAGTGGGTAGAGAAATATTCTCCTTTCAATGTAAGTACTATCACGTATATGAAAGTGTATTGATTGACAAGACTTAATCAAATATTTTGTTTCCCCCACCTTTATACAACTATCTTATCCCACACATATTTTCTAATAAAATGGAAATATCCCGTTTGAAAAGGAGGCGCACTTGATTTTGGAAATTTTGGAAATTCTAGAATTTAATCTAACAAGGTAGGAAAGGAGGCGCACTTGATTTATCCCGTTTGAATTATTTTTCTTTCATGTTGAAAAAATTGTGTACTTATGAAAGTTAAAGATATGATATGATGATATGACCATTTCGGTACAAATAATATAATATGGGCTCTTACTGGTTTTTAAAGATATGGTGACGGTATGATTTTCCTTGACACGTGATTTAAATATTTTATTCGGGATTGCACCATATTTTTTTATGTCCTACTCGGTATTCTCACATACTCATCCTTTTTTCCTACTCCATGGGATAGAACGGGTCGTAGGTTGGCGAGCGATAAAGTGTAGTCGTTGTGCCAAACATTTGGAATTAATAAATCGAATTAGGTGTAACTTGTCTTGAATTCTAAATTTTTGCAGTAACTTTAATTCATTAATTTTTTTTTTGAAATCGTTCATTTTATTCGAAATTTGGAATAAATTTATTTGGACATGTAATTTCGTATGATGACTTGAAAATTTTAGCTTATTTATGGTATTTGGTATTTATCTCGTATTTACGTTTTTTTTTTTTATAAATAATCACGTCAAACTGGGGGATTGAAACGTAGAGCAATTAATTTACATTTCCCAAGAAATGTAATCTACCAGAATAATGCTATGAAATTGGGTGACTTTTGAGGCCGGGTCCTACTGAAGAAAGAGAAAAATAAATAAATGATACGTATCATGATTTGGAAGGGATCATAATAAATTAGTATACTACTTGTCCTTTGATTTTGCACTTGTTGGTTGACCTAGTTAAGTAGTAAATTTAGAGGAAACATTACATCAGTTTGTCTGCCAACTTTGTGAATTTTAATATTAATTCTCTCTCTCGATTTAACAAAACAGTGAGTATTTTGGCTATTTTAGTTCCAAGTCTCCATGCACATTGATTAGTTATAATAATTGCAAAAGAAATTCATCTTAATACCCATGCGGAAATCTAGTGATGATGTAACTAATGTTAACTACTCACTCTTAAGTAGATAAAGGATTTTCCAAAATTTTATTATAAAACAAAAATATTTGGGTAGCGATCTCGGATTTCTAACAAATAGGTCGTTACAGCTTGGTATCATAGCCTAGAGTTATAAAATCGATTCTGTAGATTTCAAAAAAAAATAAATAAAAAAAATGCGTGCACATCACTGTTCACTCATGAACAGTGACTTGTTATTTTAAATGATATATTAATTGTAATTGTTATGTGTATTAAACGCGTATGTGTTTAACCTTAACTTTGCGTGGTACTTATTAATTATTAATAATTTCTCAAGATATAAATTTAAAGATGTGATGTAAAGTTTTATTTAAGTTCTTAAATGTGTAAGAATCTGAATGATATTTGACACTCAACGACCACCCTCCGAGGACTCTAATGTATATAAAGGGGTAAGATGATGAATGTACTTAGATGTTTTGCATAACTTAAATATTTTGAATTCCCTATCTTTAAATTTTTAAAACATGCACGTCTGTTTCCCCACTAAAATTATGATATGCATTATAATAATATAGGTATAATATGTCAGACTTAGTACTAGTACGTGATAGTGACTTGGTATTAAATTTTAGGAAATGGCCCCACTACACATACGAATCTGATGCGTGATTTATTACGGGTGGTACAAGAGTGGAGCAGGCAGAATCAAGCACTTCCACCACAAAATGTACCGGCACAGTAGAATGCACCTCAGTTTGTCCCTGGAACTATCTCAGTGGTTGACCAGTTTCGTAGGTACAAGCCTCCTACTTTCGACAGCGATTCCGACCCACTAGTTGTTGAGGAGTGGATAAAAAGTCCGGAACGCATATTCCGACACATTGCTCATACAGATGCACAAAAGGTTCTATGCGCAGAATTTATGTTTGTTGGAGTAGCGAGTCACTGGTGGGAATCTGTCTCACGTTCTAGGACTGAAGAGCAGCAGCGTAACCTAACTTGGGAGCAATTTAAGGAGGAAGTGATGGCAAAGTACTTTCCACAGGCTTTGAAAGACTTCAAGGAATAAGAGTTTTTGCAGCTCGGACAAGAAAACAAGTCGCTTATTGATTTCGAGAGGCAGTTTGAGTAGCTCTCAAGGTATGCTCCACATTTGGTAGATATAGAAGTTAAGAAAATCAAGAGGTTCGAAAATGGACTCGACCGGAGATCGACATGAACATTATATCTCACTGTTTTACTTTATATCATGAAATGTTGGAAATAGCTCATGTTATTTCATATCAGCGGACTACATTTCAGCATTATGCCCACCAAGGCACGGAGTCATTTGGAAAAAGAAAGTGGAACTATCAGAGTAAGGACTGACGTAATTGGCAGAATAAAAGGCCAAGCACTAGGATTTGTATCGGTGGGACAAGTGGGAGTGTTACACCTTGTCCTAAATGTAATAACTCCACAAAGGTGAATGCTTACTTGGGAAGAATATGTGCTTTCAGTGTAGTAAGCTAGGACATATTGCTTTTAACTGTAGAGAGCCTCCAAAGAAGAAGGATGATGATCGGGACAAGAACAAAAATGATAAGGCTAGTCTTTGCACTGAATCATCATGAGGCGGATCAGAATTCGAATGTGATAGCAGGTATTTTCGTATCATTTTTCGTACATGCTTATGTTTTTTTTAACTAATACCACATATTGTATTACCTCTACCCATGGTTGTTACGTCTAACACTATAAATTCGAAAACAGGGATTCAGTTATTATCTAATGTACCTGCTTACCTACTTTTAATATTAATTCTCTCTCTTGATTTTACAATACTGTGAGTATTTTGGCTATTTTAGTTCCAAATCTCCATGTACGTTGATTAGTTATAATAATCGTAAAGGAAATTTATCTTAATACCCATGCTGAAACCTAGTGATGATGTAACTAATGTTAACTATTGCTCACTCTTAAGTAAATAAAGGATTTTCCAAATTTTTATTATGAAAGAGTAATATTTGGGTAGCGATCTCAGATATTTAAATTTTGGGTCGTTACATGCATTGTAATTGAAAGTCGAAAAGATTTTACATGTTAAGAGACAGATAACTAATCTGAATATCCTAAGAAATAGTTGGCATCAATTGCTCACAATTAAGGATGACAAAAAAGTTTGGACGGCTTGGGCTCAGCTCGGAAAAAGCCCGAGCCAGGCCATGCTCGAGCTCGGTTAGACCGATCCCGGGCCTGTCCATGGCCCGAGTTAGCCTGCACAGTAAAAAAAAAAATTAAATGAAAAAATTTAATACCAGTTGCCTGCAAATGCAGCATTTATAGTATATCAAAAAAATAATCGAAAAAAACGAAAAAACCCGAGCCGGCTCGGCCTGCCTAAAGCTTAGGCCGAGCCTCATTTTTTTGGCCGGGCTTTGCTCGGCTCGAGCCAAATAAAGCCCGGCCAAATAAAGCTCGAGCCGAGCCTGGGCTTTTTTTTTTTGGCTCGGACTCGGCTCGTTGACATAGCTACCCACAATGTGCCTTATTTGGAAGGAATACTAATTCAAAGTACGAAATAGAACATATTTTAATATTTCTGTAATTAGCAGAGTTTAGGTCACTTGAAATAGAATTTTTTTTGTTGCAAATTGTTGATTTGATTTTTATAGTTACCATATTTATTATTATTGTATTATAGTCTCGTTTCAAATAAATTCTTCAGTTAAAAAATGCATCAATTGAACTAGAATTATTGATTCCTGGTTTTGCAACTGCTATCGACCAGAATTATTCTTTCTACCCTTTAATTGAGTTTTCTTGTGGGAGCTAGAAATGAAATGCAAGAATCTTTAGTTGATATATTCCCCACTTGACCTTTAATAATTTTAACTTACTACACCACTCCATTGATAGTCAAATTATCTTAATCGGTATGGATGGTCATCATTTTCTTTTAAAATGCCAACCTGACTCTATTTTCAACCAATTTTCCCTATAATTAGAGATGTAGTAGTTGTCCATGAATACAATTTCTCAATGCTCATCAATCTCTTTCTTTCTCTCTCTCTGTTTTGTCTCAATTTCAAACCAACAATATTGTGATTTCTGAATACAAATAACATCAAACACATTCTCCCTCTCTCTAGTGTTTGCCCAACCCAACGATACTTAAATGACAAACAGATTTTTCTCTGACTTCTATATCGACGAAAAGGAGATTCTCCTCTACGAAAATGTGTCGCATCTAATCACAAGGCCAAATATCCTTTCCCTTCTGCAAGATTTAAAGCTTGATGGAAGAGAAAAAACTTTTAGCTTTCAATGGCTCGGGCCACACTTTTTAACTCTTCTAAACTATGCAACAGAACTGACCGCGTACTTCAACCAGGTAGAAAGATCCAGACCTTTCCATTTTGTCACAAAACTCTTCAACTACGAGAAACACAGATTCCTTCATCTGTTGAAGTGTCTTGATGATTCAGCTTCCAATTGTATTTCATACGGAGAGACTGAACATTACAAAAACTTTTTAGAAATCATTATCTCTTTCATGCCACAGATTAGGGAGTTCTTCACAATTCAAAAGCTGCAGCAATTTTTTGATGGTGATGGTAAATGCACTAGATTTCATGCAATCTTTATCGACTTTCTTCTTGAAACTATAGGAGAATTGCTTAATTCCCCAACATATTCCAGTGTTCTTGTGAGTAATCAAGTCAAAGTTCTTCTGAAGGAGCTGAATTTTATGCTCACATTTATTGTTGATACACTACAATGCGAGAAGGAAGAACAGACCAAGAATATATTGGAGGAAATTGAAGATGTATTTAATGAAGCAGGACTTTTCTTGCATTCTTTCTTTTTCACCACAGACCTTGTTACAGCGACCAAAATGGATCTAGAAGTTTTTGATCTATTAGAAAGGATTGAGATTCTGAAAGTGAAGATCAAATATCAATGCATCGCAGTCTCAATGGAGATGAATTGTGGAATTAGAAGCCTACAAGTTGTAGAGAGTTCCAGTGAAGTCTCATCATCCCAAGATAAAAGCATTCCCATGGTTGAAGAGATGATTGTGGGTTTCGATGACATGACAACACAAATTGTAAGCAAGCTTCTTGGAGGACCAAACTACCGCCAGATTATTTCCATCACTGGAATGGGTGGACTTGGGAAGACAACTTTAGCAAAGCAAATATACAATCATTCCAGTGTTCAGGACTACTTTGATAAGCTTTCTTGGTGTGTTGTTTCTCAAACTTACCAAAAGAGAAAGCTGTTGATTGACATTTTGCGCTCCATAAGTGACCTTAAAGAAGATGAAATTTCAGAAATGAAATATGAAAAGTTGGCCGAAGCTCTTTACAGAACTTTATTCGGTAGAAGATACCTCATTGTCATGGATGATCTTTGGGATATACATGCATGGAATGATTTAAATAGGTACTTTCCACAAGAACGTTCTAATGGAAGCAGAGTATTGATCACAAGTCGAGAGAAAAATGTGGCATCAGAAATTTCACATGTTATCATTGAACCTCCTCCCCTGTCACCAGGTGAAAGTTGGAATTTGTTAGAGCAGAAGGTGTTCAAGAAAGAACGCTGCCATCAAGAGCTGCAAGATATTGGAAAGCAACTTGCAACAAATTGTCATGGACTCCCACTTTCAGTCGTCCTGATAGCTGGAGTTCTTTCGAATATGGAGAAGAAAGAAAGCTTATGGCAACAAGTTGCAAAAAAATTGAGTTCTTACATTTCTCAAAAAGCCGATGACTACATTCCCTCATTAGAACTTAGTTATAAGCATTTACCAAATCACTTGAAGCCATGTTTCCTCTATCTTAGTGCATTCCAGGAAGATGAGAAAATTCCAATTCGAAAGCTATTTTCACTATGGATTGCCGAAGGATTCATAGTAAGAAAGGAGCAGAAGAGCTTTGAAGATGTAGCAGAGGAGTACCTAATGGAACTCATTAACAGGAGCCTACTGCAAGTTTCCAAAAGAAGATCTGACAACGGAGTAAAAGCATGTACTCTTCATGATCTAGTACTTGATATGTGCAGAAAAATAGCTGTAGAAGACGAATCATTTCTGTTTCAACAGTAAGTTAACTCATTCTCCTTCTAATTCCTTCTTTGTTTTCTTTTCCAATTTAGCCTACTAATTTGTGGTAATTATGTCCATGATGCTGCTATTGCTGTTGCTGTTGATGATGCTGGTTGATGTGGTTAAACTGATGATCTTCCATGTTCTTATTATTCTACTTCTATAGTCAATTTTTGATATCTAAGCATCGACATCGCTTGTGTATGGATCCGTCTCACAATCTCTCCGAGGCCTTATCCATTCTTTACAGTTCAGAAAAAATTAGAATCTGGGAATCAAGCTATTATAATAATTTTGCTGAAGTGGGATTCAAAATTATGCATGATTTGAGGTGCTTGGAAATTGGCCTTTTTACATTATCAATAGGCAATCTCCGAAACCTAGAAGTTCTTCTTATTAAAACCATGTATCTAGGTATACCAGCATTCCTTCTCAATATGCCTAAGTTGAGACATGTATGTGTCGGAAGCCAACTTAACCCTGCAAGATTCAATAACTGTTATAACTCCCAAATAAATAACCTAGAAACTCTTCGTTACGTTTATATTGATGATTGGACGGACGTGATAGTTTTGAGTTGGTCACCAAATCTTCGTATGCTTAAATTCAAATCTCCAAAGACTTACTGTCCTAATCTCGACTTTCTTACTCAGCTTGAATCACTCACAATGATTTATGAATTCGATTCCCTATATAGTTACTCAATGATTCAGTTCCCCAATAATATTAAAAAGCTTACTCTTGTAGGAATCAATTTGAAATTGGAAAAGATGTCATTAATTGGGAAACTGCCCAACCTTGAGATTTTCAAATTAAACGGAGATCTTTATGAAATTACCTGGAACACAAAGGATGATGAGTTTCAAAAACTCAAATTCCTTAAATTAGAACTCCTACATCTTGAACAGTGGAATTCCTCACATGATCATTTCCCTGTACTTGAACGATTGGTGTTGATCGATTGCAACTATTTGAAGATGATTCCTTTCGAATTTAGCTATATTCCAAAACTACTTAAGATTGAGGTATATTATTGTGGCGAAGATGTCAAAAGTTCAGCTTTGAAAATTCTTGAAGAAAAACAGAACAACGGTGAAGAAGAGTTCGAGTTGACCATCCGATAGCATTTGGGATTAAAGAGAGCATATGTTCTACTCGTATACAGGATGTAAGTTAAATCTCATCTCATACTTCTGAAAAAAAAAAAAAAAATCGTTTTTTTATTGTTTATTTGATTAACTTTTTTTGTTTCCCAGCAGGAGATTCCTTGACATTTCACACCCACGTGGTGAGAAAAGATATAATTTCCGGCTCCACGTCAATTTCTAGTTGTTCTTCTTATTCATATTATTTTTTTTGTATTGAATATGAACCTATGCTTCTTTATTGCAAGTAAAATTAAATAATGGCCCGCTTGCAAATTGTACTATATTATGGTTAATTTGACAAGTAGTCAGATTTAGATTTCAGTCTCGAATTTTTTTTCTTTTAATTTTCTTTTTATGTAGTTCTCCACTATTGTATTTTTCTGACATCAACTATATATATATATATATATATATATATATATATATATATATATATATGAAAATCAAGCATTACATGTACTGTGATCATTATAGCATTGTTTGGAAGATAAGTAATTATTTTGTCGTCTTGTTTCAGCGATATCCCAAAACTTATTTCATCCAGTTTTCAGAATAACAATTTATTATTATTTTTTTTTTTCTCATTGGTTTTTGGCACCTTTGTGTGATCCCATGTGAAAATGTGACTCAATCGAACTATGCAGTACACCCCCATTCAAGTATATTAGGTTTAACTCCAAGTAATCTATTTCTGAAACCTAGTCCGATCCAATGTTTCCTGTCCAACTGAGTGACTTTATAATGCTAGTAAGAAAACAAACATTTATTTGCCTCAAATTTTGGTTCACTCCATGTCTTAGTAATGGGAGAGAACATAAGAACTAATTTGTCGAATTCTTCAAATTGAGTTATATTGCATGACATTTTCTAGCTTTTAGCGCTTTACTTGATTACATAAACTTTACTTCAATACTAGAGATGGAATGAGTGGAGATGATGAGGGAGAGATCTAAATTGTACATTAATGGTAGACAATGCTAATATAAAATCACATGCTGACACGAAGCAAAACTAT
The DNA here is from genome assembly GCA_019097785.1 of Fraxinus excelsior. NCBI lineage: Eukaryota > Viridiplantae > Streptophyta > Magnoliopsida > Lamiales > Oleaceae > Fraxinus > Fraxinus excelsior. The sequence continues at coordinate 35,668,477 of CM032630.1, forward strand.
TACAGAAACTCCAAGAGGACGTTAAGGACACAATAACACCTTATTTTTAAGTACAAGAGAAGTAGAACAAAAAAAATGAAATAAATACATTCAACCAAATTGGATTAATTCCTTTTTCATTTTATTTTCATAATCTTCTACATCAATAAATTTAATTCATTGAATCAACCTAACTGTTCGGCAATTTTTCTCATCCAAATCTTCTTTTTAAAAGAAAATCACAATAGATCCAACATTTTCTCTCACCATCTTGTGACTCTCTCCCTTACCCCTATTATCCAAATCCTAACCCTTCTAATTCTTCAAAAATTGTATTAAAAAATTATTTAGATCCAAATATACACAATAACAAGGAACAAGTCACTTTTATTGTTTCTAAATCATTAAGGTAATCCAGTTAACCCTAAATTAAACAATCACATAAACGTATAAATTAAAAACAATAAATTCAATAACAACAGATATGATTACGGAGAAAAACTCCTTAAAGAACTCTTCACGGGAATTAAAAACCTCTGCACAAACTTGCTGATAAAATTCAATAGAAAAGTTAATTTAAAATTAGTTCAAACACCGTTAAATCTTAGCTGACTTTAACTACTTAATTTGTAAATCACCAAGAAACTCTTTTTGGTTGTGCAACCGGCAATTCCAAGCAACTTTGGGCTACATTTCTCTCCGCATGGATCACCAAAAAGAACTCGTTCCGGAGCTCTTAAACTCCAATCGCTTCTTCTCTAATCTTCATAACTTTAAAGACTTATAGGTAAATGTAAAATTTTGTTTGGTTTTGATCAATAAATCTTTTTGTGTTTTGATACGAGGTTGAGGCAAGAGACATATGGATATATTTATTTGAACATCAATGGATATTCTCTTGACTTGAAACAAGGCTCAACCAATGTAACAAAACGTTTGTATGAGTTTATGAAAATAAATTAAGTGGTTGAATCTAGAGATCTTTGGAATTGTTGTTGATATTCAAGAATGTGATCTCTATAATGAATGTAATGGCTCAACATTCTTTGGGACTTTTCTATGGCTGTATATTTATAATAGAAGTGTTTAGTGGTGAAAAGGGATTCAAAAATCACTGTTTTACGCGAACTAAGGTTCCTAGAATTCGATTTGTCAATAGTAGTGAAATGTATAGACGTTTTTCGCAATAATAGTGAAAGGTAGGAACATTATGTGCTAATTAGCCTTTTAATAATTTATTTAGGACTCATTTTCATTTTTTAAAAAACATTTGGGGCTATTGTTGCAATTAATTTTTTTTCCTTTTATTTTTGTTTTATTTAAAGAGAAGAGTATATTCGTCAATTCAGAATTTTTAATTGAGAAAATAGGTGAAAATGACGTTTATGCAATGAAAGGTGGAAAATGAAAAATAAAAGGTAATAAAGTTTTCTACAATAGAAGTGAAAAATGAGGACATTTTGTGCTAATTACCCATTCCTTAAATTATGAAAGTCAAACTCAGTATAATGTACACAATCTTCTTCATCAATCTTTCTATATGACCCCTGTAATGAGTTTTAGTCCGATAACTCTCAAGTCAAATAATTGTAGGGTGCCAAATTTTAAGATACCCGACAGACTTCACTGCTCAAGACACAAAGGTCACAAAGAAAAGTATATAATATAACTCACAATTTCATATTATTTATATTTTTTCAAGCTCAATAATATTTTCTTTTAGGGGAATATATAAGAATTTAGGCCAAGTAGTTAAAAGTCATTTTATATTTAAAGTCAACTTACCACGTCGATGACCACCATCCCAAATTTCACACACACAGTCAAGACTCACTTACAAGAGCATAATGTGTGTCGTGTGTGATGCATGAAATAACCTATAAAAAGTACCCCAATAAGTTTTAAACAAAATTATTGGAAACTTATTCACTGTTAGCACACACAACATAAAATAACAAAAAAAAGAAAGTGCATACTCACGAATAATACAGATGCATGAACCCTGAACTACTAATCAACTAGGCAAAAAAACATCCTTACCATTGAGATTTTGAAGCTTGGTGTCTTTTAATCAAATATCATACATTTTTGTTTGATTTTTGCACATTTTCGTACATGGTTGTTGTAGTACTATATATAGGGGTGATTTTCATGATTGAAAATATATCCTAAACATCAAATCTGTACTAGTGTATTCAAATCAAATATCAAACAGAGTTTCTATAATTTTGTTCTAAGAGTTCCTTTCCAAGTTTGATTTTGCTTGATTCAAACTTGGATTAAGATTGTGATTACTCCTACAAGCTATTTGCCTTCTAAAGCCCTCAAGCACTTGCCCCGATGACCTATTTTGGCAAAACTCTTGTTGTTGGCTTCTTTCTTGTACTCCATCAACCTAATCGTAAACAATATCTTCAACATGGAGAACGAGACGACTATGGATATGATCGAGATGATGAATCAAGACCTTATAAAGCTTGATAAATTCGATGGGCCGAACTTTACAAAATGAAATGACAAGTTGAAGTTTATTCTCACCACTTTCACCCGTGTAATTTTTGGTGAATCACGAACCATATCAAGTTCATCAAATACTACATCCCTACTAACAATCACCTTTATTGTCTCAGGACACCACAATTTATACCATTTCACACCTGATTTATATCCAAGAAAGATGTACTTTTTAGACCTGGGCTCCAACTTCCCATTATCCACATAAGCATAAGCAGAATACCCAAAAATCTTCAAATTAGAATAATAAGAAGGTTTACCAGATCATACCCCTTTTGGTGTCTTTTTATCAATGTCAGATGAAGATAAGTGATTAATCAGAAAACAAGCTATAGTAGCAGTTTCAGCCCAAAAAGTCTTAGGCAACCCAGAATTTGAGAACATACAACGAACATTTTCTATAAAAGTTCTATTCATCCATTCTGCCACACTATTCGGTTGAGGAGTCTCAGACACTGTCAAGTGTCTCAAGATGCCTTCAACCCTACAGTTCATCTGAACAAAACTCCAACCCATTATCTATGCGTAGATGTTTTCACCTACTTTCCATCTGTTTTTCTACTAATATTTTCCACTCCTTGAAGGTCCCAAACACATCAATTTTTTTATTCAAGAAGAATACCAAACTTTCCTAGAGAAATCATGAATCACTGTCAACAAGTAATAATGACATATTTTTTATAGTACTCTGGCAGGTCCCTAAAGATCTGAATTGATATATTCAAGTGTTCCCTTTGTGTCGTGTCTTCCTTTCGTGAATCTGACCATCTTCTATTTTCCAAAGACACAATGCTCATAAAAATTTATTTTACTGGTCTTCTACCCATCAAGTAATCTCATTCTACTCAGCTCTGCAATACCATTCTCACTCATATTTCGCCGCATATGCCAAAGTCTTGTAATTTCATTATCTATCGAAGAAAAAGTAGAAATTACTGCATCTCCAATTACATTGGAACCATGCAAAATGTACAATCGTGTAGAGCTTTTATGTCCCCTCATGACAACAAGATCACCCCGGCTCTCATTCAAAACTCCAACTTCACCGGTATATCTATAACTCTTTGAGCTAAATGCACTCAAATATATGGGATTTCGCTTCAGTTCTGGAACATGCCTTACATCTATAAGTGTTATAATAGCTCTATCAAACATTCTGATTTTAACTGCACCAACTCTAACAATTTTGCAAGGCACATTTTTTTCCATAATAACTGCACCTCTCAAAACCCTTTCATAAGTTGAAAACTAGTCCCTGATGGGACATATATGAAAGTGCAAGTAGCATCAAGAACTCAATCCTTATATGGTTTTGAATCCATGCCAGAAATCACAAGAAAATCTTTTTCATTTTGCCCATCTTTTACAACATCAGCCTCCAATGTATTAACAGGTGCTTCCCTTTCTCAGTAACACCAACAACTTTATTTATATTCTTCAAGGCATAAAAATCAACTCTAATATGATCATTCTTCTTACAATAGTGATGCTTTTCTCAGCATGTCTAGATTTTGATCTGCTCATCATATTTCTGCCAAAATCCATATCTTGATTTCTCCCACGCACAACCAAGCTTTCAACATGATTCCCAGATCATCCAACAAGATATCTCATCTTCTCCTTAGTTTGTAAAACATCATAGACCTCTTCCACGGTGAGAGTATCCCGACTATAGAGAATACTATATCTAAAAGTTATATATGATGGCAGTAGAGAACACAACAACACCATCGCCAAGTCCTCTTCGTCATACCTAACTTCCAATGTCTCCAAATTGGGCACAATTTCTTTGAACATAGTTAAGTGATCATCCAATGACGCACATTCAGACATCTAGTGAGAATACAAATGTCGTTTCAAGTGTAGCTTGCTGGTCATGCTCTTTGTCATGTAAAGTTGCTCCAACGTTAACCACAATGCATCGATACTTCTCTCCTATAAAACATCTTGAAGAATTTAATTTGAAAAATATAGATGAATTTGAGATTGGACTTTCCGATCCCTACGCTATTTTTCATTCTACTTCTAAGTAGCAAACATCTTATCAAAACCAAGCAAGGATTCCTTCAAATCCATATGCACTAGAACCGTTCGCATCTTCACTTGCTATAAGGTAAAATCTCGTATTTTTATCCAACAACGGGATATCATACTTTATTGTCACCATCCAAAACAATTACCCTTGCTTTGATACTACTTATTATGAATTTGGATCGCAAGATAATGACGATAATGAAATAAATAAAAAGAAAATAAACACTAAAATTTACGTTAAAATCCAATACGGGAAAAAATCACTGGCAAAAGAAGAGAAATCTACTACAATTATAGCAATTGTGTTTACAAGATTTGAATGCACTCAATTGAAATCTAAAGCGCTCAAGATGTTGTATAAATTTTTTTGTTTTCTATACAACTCGTGTCATATATTTATATGAACCCTAGAGAACAAGTTGTAGAAGAATATGAGTCCAAAATCAAGTAAAAAATGAAAATAGGCCTGGGCTGGATAAGCTACAAGCAAGCGATAGGCGAGTGATGGGGCAGAGACAGACGAGTGACCAAGTCTCATGTTTTTTTCTATCGGGCTTGCTCGAGCATCTAGCTAGCGCCAGGCTAGCGTAAATGTGGTGACTTTTTCCTCCGATCTATAATTTTGATCTCTTCATGATCACTCCGATTTAGACTTCAATTCCTACTAAAATTTGCGTCAAACCACAACATGATAACCCAAGATTGGCTAACCAAGAGGGGGGTGAATTGGGTTTTAAAATTTTTCGATAGTAATATAAAATTTAAAAACTAATGTTCACACAAATGATAATAGCCCAATATAAATGCAAATGAATACGTAGACAAGAGAAATAAGTTTGCACAAGATGATAACGTTAAGTAAAAAAGTTAGAGAATGCAAACGATATGATATGGATGTTCAATCCAACACAAAGATCGACGTCCCCTGTTACCGAGCTATCCGTCACGAGCAAGGCCTTTTTCACTATGTTGATTGACTTGTGGTGCAATCCAACCTTTTACAATGCTTCCGGTGACTTACAATCAAGGAGCACCGATCCTTTTACAATGTTGAGCTTTCCGGGACCTCAACACGACCCACAATTCAACAAATGAATATTACAAGTGATAGACTTCTCTTCTTATCTAATGATGAGTATAAGATTGAGTATAAGAGGAAAAGTAGGCAAACACTTTAATGGATAGTAATGAATGAGGCTCAAGTGTTTTTTTTTTGTGTATAAATCTTTGATGTGAGAATGATCTTCAAGAATTTGTTTTTGATCAAAGATTTATCAAGAGTAAGTGTGTAAGATCAAAGGTAGACTCAGGTAGTAAGCAATTTTATGCTCAAAAGGATGATTGAAAAGTAGTAGATAAGTTGATATTTATAATAGTTGCAAAACGTCAAGGTCTCTGTCCATCCGGACGACCAACCGAACGTCCGGTTCAGAACCGGATGACCAAACTTACCGTTAGAGTTACTTTTGTCAGAATGGTCAAAAATGTTACCGTTGCTGATGAACCGACGTCCGGTTCACCATCCGGACGTCCAGATGACAAAACTTTGACAAAGTTCCCTTTTTCTTTTTTATCATGGTTTGCAAATAATGTTTTTCCCGATTTTTCAATATAAGTTTGTCTTGAAAGTTTATAAGAGATGTTTGGAAAAACCTTTTATTTTGAGCGTGATTTTGTGCAAACGTTTTTATCACGTAATTTGTGTCAAGTGTGTGAAAAATCATTTCTTGAGCTCTTAGTATCATTGCTAAGAATTAAAAATGTTTTACCTTTACAATCAAGTTATAAATGGCCTAGATACACTATCTTGATGAATTTGATGCGTATGCCACTATCTTGATGAATTTGATGCGTAAAGCTTTTCCCATATGAGCTTGATCAATTCTTTGTTTGCGCTTCCTTGATAACTGCTCATTCAATCATTTAGACTCAATTTGCCAATATGTCAATTTACAGATAACGTTAGAGATAAACATGAATAGTTTGTTATAATCAAAACATATGATATGACCATAGGTCAACAATTTCCCCCCTTTTGATTATGACAAACAATAAACGATATATGATGGAAAAAGTATATCAACAGTTTTGTAGTTATGTTCCCCCTATGTTTTATAGATCAAGAGTTCCCATTTTGAACATATTCAAAACATTTCTTATATGTCATTTCTTATATGTTTTCCCCCTTTTGGCATAAACAAAAAGATAGATAGATCATAGAGAATCATAAGCTAAAACATAATCATATTTAAAACCGAAATTCTTAATATAAAGACAGTAGAGCATAGATTTCAACGAAAAAATATATAAGATAGAAGCGAGCTAAATTTAAAAGGACCCAAAACTAGGATTCTGGAGGAGGAGGAGAAAGAAACTGGGTGTAAAAGTGAGCATAAAAAGCGTTCTGCTGAGCTTGCATGGTTTCCTGTTGAGTGAGTACTCGTTGAAGCATTCCGCTGAGACCATCAACCGTGGAGGCAAGAGAATCAATGCGACCGTTTAACAGGTTGTAGTGATCTTCGGTAAATGTGAAGCCGCCGGATGAGGAATGAGTACTTGGAGCATGTTGTGGATCTGGTGGTATATCAGTATCATCTTCTTCATCTTCATCACCGGCAAAGGGAAGAGTAGATGGGTCCGAAGTGGGGTCAAACCCTTTTGTGTGTGCTACCCATTGACCGTGTTCTTTTACTATTTTCATGCGTTTAAGTGTTTGAATGTTGATGGTGTTGTGGGTTTTTGTGATATGAATGCTTCATCATCTAATGCAATGTTAAAATGTTTAAAAATTTTGGTAAGAAGCATGCCATATGGTAGGGCTTTAATGGCTCGAGAGGAGTGAATGAGTTTCATAAGACCTATCACGATGGTTGGAAAATCGAGTTTTCTACCGACAAGAAGGGAATCGAGAAGGAAGAGATCAAAAGCACTTACTTCATCTCGATGGCCTTTTCGGGGAACAATGACATTTGCAATAATGTTATGTAAAACTTTGCAAGGAAGAGATAATTGATATGCACTAACTTTTGTGATGTTTTCAAAATTTTTCCCGGTAACTCGACGACAAGCATCGGTAGGAGCGTAACCATCAAGTTTTGGATGAGTTTTATGTGAAAATATTTGAATGCTACATTCTTCAAGCTCTAGGATATCACGAATGAGTGCATGATTGATAACAATGCGTTTATTTTTGAGAAAACATAAGATTTCATTTGAAGGTGAAATTACCATGTCATGATAAAAAGTTTGCATAAGGCTAGAATATACATTTTCTTTTAATGTAGCGATGGAAATCCAACCCATTTTTTCAAAAGTTTCTTCAATGTGAAAAGAGGGTGCATCAAAGGTAAAATCGGCGAAATTAACATTCTTACCAATTAGAATGGGTGATTTTGCAAAAGGATTGAGCGGCACCTTGGGGTCGGAATCCATGTCCTCATCGGAAGAGGGTGGAGGAGAGCGTCGTACCGTACTTTTGAGACGTTTTCCCTTGCTTCTTGTAGTTGCCATAAGATGATTTGTTATTCTAGGGTTAAAACACCTTTGGGAAAACAATTGAATATTTGGATAAAATAAAAAAAAATGAAGTTTTGTGAGAAATTGGAGTGTAGAAGTGATGGGTTTTGTAATATCTAAGAGAAATTTGGGGTTTAAGATGTGAGATTGCTCAATGGAGAAGAGATGTAGGGAGAGAGTTTGGGGAAGAAGGTGAAAAATGAAGAAAGAAATGAAGAAGAGGAGTTTAAAAATAGCGAATCTGACTCCTCAGATCTGCGCATTCGGACGTCCGGATGCCTGAACCGAACGTCCGGTTCAACAAACTGAGGCAAATTAGGACAGTCCGGTTCTGATCCGATCGCCCGGTTACCTGTCCGATTCAGCTGAAGATAAAAATGACTTTTATAAGGGTCCTATGGATTTAGACCTGTATTTCATTTTCATTGATTAGGCCTAAACCTCTTCTAATGAATGAAAAGCGATCGGGTGCAAGAGGTTTGGTGAAAATATCAGCTAATTGGTGTTTGCTATCAACAAATTCAAGTGAAATATCACCGTTTTGAACATGGTCTCGTAAAAAATGATGTTGAATCTCAATATGTTTTGTTCGAGAGTGTAAGATGGGATTTTTGAATAAATTGATAGCACTTGTGTTGTCGCACATGATAGGAATATGATTATAAGATATATGATTGTCACAAAGATTTCACTCTCTATCAAATGGATGTTAAAAGTGCATTTTTAAATGGTTTTATTCAAGAAGAAGTCTATGCTGAACAACCACCCGGCTTTGGAAACCATAATTTTCCAAACCATGTATTTAAACTTAGAAAAGCTCTCTACGGACTCAAGCAAGCTCCTAGAGCTTGGTATGAACGGTTGAGCAAATTCTTATTTTCAAATGGTTTCTCTATTGGAAAAGTCGATACTACTCTCTTTATCAAAACTAAAAAACAAGACATGCTTATTGTTCAAATCTATGTTGATGACATTATTTTTGGTGCAACAAATATTCAACTTTGTGAAGAATTTTCTAAAAACATGAGCATGGAATTTAAAATGAGTATGATGGGAGAACTTAAATTCTTTCTCGGACTTCAAATCAAACAAACATATAATGGCATATTCATAAATCAAAGCAAGTACATCTTAGATATGCTAAAGAAGTTCGAATTAAAAGATCTAAAACCAATGAATACTCCAATGAGTACTTCCATAAAGTTTGACAAGGATGAACAAGGCACCTCCATCGACATCACTAAATATCGAGGTATGATTGGATCCCATCTTTATTTAACTGCAAGTAGACCCGATATTATGTTTAGTGTATGCTTATGTGCTCGTTTTCAATCTAACCCTAAGGAATCCCACCTCAAAGCCGTCAAAAGAATCTTTAGATACCTTAGTGGGACTCAAAACTTAGGACTCTGGTATCCAAAACGTACTATTTGCAAATAATGTTTTTCCCGATTTTTCAATATAAGTTTGTCTTGAAAGTTTATAAGAGATGTTTGGAAAAACCTTTTATTTTGAGCGTGATTTTGTGCAAACGTTTTTATCACGTAACTTGTGTCAAGTGTGTGAAAAATCATTTCTTGAGCTCTTAGTATCATTGCTAAGAATTAAAAATGTTTTACCTTTACAATCAAGTTATAAATGGCCTAGATACATTATCTTGATGAATTTGATGCGTATGCCACTATCTTGATGAATTTGATGCGTCAAGCTTTTCCCATATGAGCTTGATCAATTCTTTGTTTGCGCTTCTTTGATAACTACTCATTCAATCGTTTAGACTCAATTTGCCAATATGTCAATTTATAGATAACGTTAGAAATAAACATGAATAGTTTGTTATAATCAAAACATATGATATGACCATAGGTCAACACAACACAGGAGAAGAAAAAAAAATTCAAAAAGAAAAGAATTTTCAAAAACCTCTAATTCAAAAAATTATTCTAAAAATGATTTTCAAAGAAAATGTTTTCAAAAAATTCTAATGTCACTCGCTGGAAATGCAAGCAAACAGAACATTATTCCAATAAATGTCACGTGAAAAGCAAGATTAATAATCTTCAAATAGATGAAGATATTAGGTTTGAACTCCTCAATCTTATTAATTCTTCAGAGGAGGAAAATTCTTCTGATTCCAAGTTAGAAATGGTTTATCAACATCAAGAAGACTATGATGTTGAGACTAGTTCTAGTTCTTCTTCCCCCTCTTCAAATCATTCCAAAGAAATTTGTGGTTGCAGAATTGTAAATGTTCTTACCAAAGAGGAAAAAATTATTCAAGAAATAGTTGAGAAAATTGAAAATTCTCAATCAAAGAAAAAGCTCAAATCTCTTATTCCTTCAAAGCCCAATGAATTTGATGAGTATTAAAAATATTATGAATAGATTCAAGCCCAAATCCCCAAAATTTTCTAAATCAACTAGTTCTGATTTAAGACGAGAAATCAATGAAATGAAGACTCAAATTTCTATTCTTCAAAATCAAATGAAAGATGTCAGAATGGAAGTAGTTCTCTTGAAATCTAAACAAGAGAATCAAATTATTCATGATACCGATTCTTCTGAACAAGAAGTAGTTACTTCTCAATTTTCAAAATACCTCAAACAGAAGAAGAAAATGTTAATGTCATTAGTCGAATTCAACTTTAGAAATGGTAATGTCAAATAGATATTATTGTCAATAAAGATTTTAAACTTCATACTAGAGTCTTAATTGATTTTGGTGCAGATCAAAATTGTATTAGGGAAGTATTAATCCCTACAAAATATTTTGAAAAAATCACTTAGCATCTTTATTGTGTTAGTGAAAAATAATTGAATATTCAATACAAAATTTCAAAAGCTCAGTCTGCAATTTAAATATCTGTTTTAAAAATATATTTTATCTTGTCAAAGATTTAGAACAAGTAATTCTTGGAACCCCTTTTATTGTTCAAACTTATCTTTTTTCAAACCGATTCAAAAGGTTTAACTACAAATATCTTTGGACAAGAAATTGTTTTCAAAATCACAAATCCCCCTTCTTACAAAGATGTTAATTCTTTGAAATAAGCTTTTATTTCAAAATTTATCAATAATATTAATTTTAAGAAAAATTATATTCAATTTTTAAAGGAAGAGATAAGATTGCAGCGAATCGAGGAACTGTTAAAAAATTCCTCTTTTCAAAAGCAAATCTCTCTTTTCAAAAACGTATTGATGGCGAAATATTCACCACTATTACAAATGCTTTTTGGAATAGGAGAAATCATGTGGTGTCCCTACTATCAGGGACGGACCTAGCACTCGACGAGGGGGTGCGGCCGCCTGTGCTGGATCCGTCTGAGTCATCAATACCGTCGGCATTGCCATGACATAGAGAGAATAGAGAAGACGAGATGAAGAAGAAGATGACAGTTTATGTGGGCCTTTTTTTAAGTTTTTGCCCATTTATTTTGGACTGAGATAGTTAGGCCTTTTCTTAAAAACTAGGCCCAGTAGAATGAAATAATATCCAAACCCTTACCTCTTCCTTCAGTTATCGTCTTCACAGTTCTCTTTTTCCTTGCTCTGCTGCCAGCATTTTGCCAACGCCACTGCCTACCGGTTGTTGACTTGCATGCTGCCGACTGCCGTCGCTGCTTGCTACCGCCCACTGTCAAGCCTTCTTGGTTCTATTTTTTTCTGCCTTTTCTTTTAGTTGATAAAGAAATAGATGTACTATGTTGTAATAATGTAAAATCAGTTTCTGTAAGAATATGTTCAAAGAGTTGAAGGGGTTATTTGAGGATTTTGAGATAGATATTGTGATTTCTTGTAAAAGTTTTGTTGACAAAGATGAGGATTTAGGAATTAGGAGAATGAGGGAAGTTGTGTGAAGTATTGAGTTTGAATGAAGAGTGCGGATGGTTTCTTTTAAAGAAGGAAATGTGGTGACTAGTGATGGAGAGAGTGAAGAAGAGTATATGTCAATGAAGTCTCCTCTGGAGGAACTAAACATGTTGCCAAAATTTAATTATAAAATACCGAATTGGCCCCTGAACCTTTTATCACTTACAGAGTTTAAGCTTTTTAAAATATGATGACACAGAGGATTTAGGATAAGGTTTCGTGGCTAGACATGTGGGAAAGTTCTCGGGTTGTTCAATCCACAGCTTATGAGCGATGCCGGCAGCTTTTAGCTTCTCTGATAAGTTCAATATGTGGGCTTCGCCCTTAACTTCAAGAGTAACCTGCTCAACTAGGGAGAATGTTGTCATTAGCATAAGACGGTGTAGACTTCATTCATTCAAACACCCTTCCCTTTTTGAGCTCTTTTAGAATATCTTTCTTTTGGAGTTGTGATTTTGTAATTTGAATAATGACATCTATTACTTGTTAATATTTAATGTCAGTTTCGGTGTTAGCCATATAATATTTATTTTAAAATTTCTTTTTTACTTAAATAAACTCACTTGTAAGTAAAAAAAAAATTAAGCTTAGTCTTATTTTCAATGATATTTAATTATATATTAATAAACAATATCGCTCTTACGATTGCTAATTCCATTCATTATAATTTTTCTATTCAACAAAGGTTGAAAACTAAGGATCATTCATGACATAAACCCTAGTTAATATACATCTTCAAAATTTCAAGATTCAATTTTTATGTTGTTCAAGATTAATATATTAAATTTGTTGCTCAATAGAAAAAGCATTCAGTGTCGGATCAGTTTAAGATTTTAAGGGTTCTGTTGGTGCAATTTCATGTATTACAATATTAACCATCGAGGTCGATCCTGAAAACTTTGAGGCCCTATGCAACTTATTATCATGAGGCCTAAATATAATCTCTTTACAAACTTAGAAATACTTATATATTGGTTTCTACTGCAATGATATTGATCTCTATAACAATTTTCATACTTGACTAGGCGATTTTCAAAATCAAAATCCCAAACAAGAAGCCATGTTATAACTATATTTAAGGTATGTCTTTTTGCACAGTTTGTACCAGTGTTCTAAAAAGTGCGCCTTAGCTCTGTCTAGACGCAAAGCGTGATGAAAATACTTCGTCTTGAGCTTAAGTGGAAATTAAGATGTCAACGTTGTTGTTGACCGCTTAATGCTCGTCTAGGCGTGCCTAGGCACGCCCAGGCCCAAATTTTAAGGAGACTCAATTTTTTCCTTTTTTTAAAATAAAACCCACAATCTGAAGATGTTATGTTTTGACTAGAGTTTTGTGTTGGCTCTACTTGTGATTGGAAGTTGGAGTCAACAGGATAATTTAGATCGACTTGGCCTGGTTGAGGAAATGCCAAGTCTGTAGGACTGGGCAGTTTGTGAAAGATAGTTGACATATCATTATCAGCCTTGGCACTTGATTTTTTGAAAGGAAATATGTCTTCATGGAATATCACATCTCTTGATAGAAAAATCTTGTTGGTTTCCAAGTCTAGTAACTTGTAACCTCTAGTTCCAAATGGATATCCCAAGAATACACATTTTCTTGCCCTTGAATCAAATTTGTGTCTGTTGTGTGCAAGTGTGGCAGGAAAAGCCAGACATCCAAAGACTCTAAGGTTGGAATAGCGAGGTTCAACCTTAAAAAGAACCTCAAATGGCGTTTTATTGTCAAGAGTAGGGATAGGTGTTCTATTTATCAAGTAAACAGCTGTTAGGACGCAATCACTCCAATATAACATTGGCAGCCTACTTTGAAATCTTAGTGATCTAGCCATATTCAAGATGTGTTGGTGTTTCCTCTCAACAATAGCATTTTATTGGGGAGTTTCCACACATGTAGTTTGATGTATGATGCCTTTTTTAGAGTAAAATTGTTTTAAATTGAACTCCCCTCCATTATTAGTTCTGATAACCTTAACTTTGGAAAGAAATTGAGTATCAATCATGGCATAAAAGCTTTGCCAAATAACAGACACATCAGATTTTAGTTTCAACAAATAAATCCAAGTGCATCGGTTGTGATCATCAACAATAAGAAAATATTTCGATCCATCATAAGCAAGATCAATACAAGGCCCCCATAAATCACAATGTCAAAAATTGGCCAAGCAACGAGCTCGACCTCTTTATTTCATGCATACTCGAGTTCACTGGCAAAAAAATTGGCCAAGTAACGAGCTCGACCTCCTTATTTCATATCAAACTCGAGCTCACTGGTAAAAAATTGGCCAAGTAACGAGCTCGAGCTCCCTATTTATCAAACTCGAGTTCACTAGTAAAAAATTGGCCAAGTAACGAGCTCAAACCCCTTATTTCATATCAAACTCGAGCTCACTGGTCAAAAATTGGCCAAGTAACGAGCTCGACCTCCTTATTTCATACAAAACTCGAGCTTACTTAGCCAAGAATTGGCTAAGTAATAAGCTCGACCTCTTTATTTGATGCAAAACTCGAGCTTATTGGTCAAGCGTTGGCCAACAAGCTTGGACAACGTACTTAATAAGCATAAGTAATACATTCAGCTCGATACGTTCACCTCAGTGCATCTTATCCCGCAACTCTAACATGGGGTTTTCAGCTGCGACCTAGATGCACGGGGGCCTATGATGCGTATCAATGTAGTAGCACCCGAACTCGATCTTGTCGGCCCGACCTCAGCCCACTCTCGTTGGGCAAGGTTGAACACGACCTCGACCTCAACCTCAACCTCAACCTCAATGGCCTGACCTCAGCCCACTATTGTTGGGCCATTTCCAAGGTTGAGTCCAATAATTAGGTCGGGTCTTTTATTCCCTTCGAACTTACCACACGTCTCCTAGGAATGTCAGTCCTACTTAAGCACATACTTATTACTCAGATTGTACAATCCTAATAGGACTCAAATTGACTATGGAAAGATTAATCCTTCTAGAACTCCACCACCACCCTGCATAAATATGCAACCCTTCTTCATCATTCAAGTACATTTTAACGGCATTAAGCATAAAGTTTCTCTTGAATACTTAACTGACTTAAGCATCAGAGGGGCGACGAGGACACACCTCGACACCTTTGTTTCAGGTATTGAAGGCCAAATCATGTGGAGTTCTTTCATTCGGTTTGGGTTGACCCAGGTACGAATTTTGATAGCAACAAAACCTATACAGGTGTCAAAATTCTATTCCACACTAATCATTACACTAAATAATAGAATTGGAATCTATTCTAACTTCCCAGCATGTGCACCAAGAGCTTCCACTCCAATGCATTCTTTGTGACCGCAACCTTCTAGTCTCTTCTCAATTCTGTTGGCTCGTTGCAAATAGAATTTCAACAAATGTTTCTCAATTGCTTATAATTCAGAGTAATTCTATAATTCAGAGTAATTCTATAATTT
>CM032630.1:35683832-35738271 GCA_019097785.1 Fraxinus excelsior
GTTATTCAATTTCCAAATGCAATTTGAAAAATTGCATGTTGCATATTGATCCCAAAATTATTTTTTGGAAGTTGATTATTCCAATAACAATTTGGAAAATTGCATCTGGATCCTTGAAATATTCTTGATTTTTATGTGCAATTAGAATTAATTTTCAAAAAATCAATTTTTTTTTATTTTTTTATTGAAATAAATTATAAAAAAGTATTGAAAATATTTTTTTGACTTGATTAAATTTTAAAATTTTTTATAAAAAAATCAAGAATATTTATTAAGGGTCTGTTCGGTAGGGATTAAAATCAGATTAAAATTGAAAAACTAGCCGTTATTGTTGACTTTTATTAGACAAGTGGGACCCAATACCGGTCATGTTTTTAATTTTAATCCCTACCGAACGGGGCCTAAGTGGTATTTGCCTAGTGGGAGTTTTTTTTTTTTTTTTTTTTTTTTTTTTTTTAAATGTTTCATTTTTTTGAAATGAAAAATATTTCGAAAGTATTTAAAATATCACGTTTTATATATGTTCATTAGTTATGTGGGTCTTGATTATGTTATATGATCCATTGTGACTTGTTGTTCAATTTTGTACTCGATCAGATATGGTTGATTATATGTACACTTTTAGCATTTTTAGAGGGAATGTTAGAAAAGTATGAGTTATAAAACTTGTTAAAATATTTTGTGCTTATCAATATAAGTAAATGTATCTGGAACACTAGAATATTTTGGGACATCAACTTTTGGTGATAACCAGAATATGAGAATTTTGATGTCACTTCTCATTTGTTAAGACTGTGTTGCAATAGTGATTTAAATGGGATTGATGAATTGTAAAATAAAACTTAAATGATGTTAGTTTTATTTTTGGATTATAATTGACGTTATCTTCTAGAAAAATTAATTTGTTATATCATGATACATGTTATAATTGGATAGATGTGTGTAGTTTTGTTTTTATTTTATCTAATTGAATACATGGTATCTGTCAATTTGTATATTGTTATAAATACTGAAGTTAGTATAATTAGTAAGATTCTTATTCAGACCTATTGATTGTCAGTTAAGTAATAGTTCGGTGATTGGAAGATTTAGAGAAAATTTACCTAGAACTATTTGATTCACCAACTGAGTGAGAGTTCTCAAGTTGGAAGAATTAATGTAATTCTCACTTAAAACCAATGAAACCTTTCATTATGAAATTAAGTTAATGATAGTAAAACGATAAGATTGAGGACGATGATTGGGAACATAGTGAAATTTCGACTTCGTACCTAACGTTGAACTATCGTAGACATTAACTTGCATTGATACAAAATTGAATGTGCATAAATGAGCGTTGATTAAGAATAAAATGTCTCTAAAAATTGATATATCATGACATCAAAATATATAGTAGTTAACATTAATAAATGTGATAAGCTAAATGCAATAACATTTGGCATGATAAGATTTTGAGTGTACTAGAAGGACGTGATGTTTAGAGAGCATCAACCATGCAATAGAAGACCTTATGCAGGCCATACTACTCTAGAGAATAAAGATCAAAACTTTGTTAAGTACGAGAAAAGATAGATTCTTGTGCTTGAATATTTGAATTGTTAAGTTATGTTATAAATGATCTTTTTCTCGAATGTGACTTGGCTAAGATGGTTAGCATAAAGTTGACAATTTTTGTTTGTCACATTTTTTAGATGACTAGTAAGTTCAAACTAGTCTCTTTTTTAACAGATGAAAATTTTGAATGTCAATATGGCTTACAAATTGAAGTGTCAATTTTCTCTATTGAAACTATCTGCTATGTGAGTTAAAAGACATGCGACTTGATGTTGTTAAGTTTCGAGGATACACTTGTGTAGTAATATTCTAGTTTGCATAAGATTTGGATCTTAAGCATTAAATGAGTTAGAGCAAATGCGGGAATCGGGATAGATGGAGAGACTAGAAAAGAGACCAAGAAGAACATATCAGATAGTAAGTGGATGAGAGTGGATTTGGCAAATGATCAATGTTATAAAGGTTCAAGTGCTTCAACTTTACGGTTTGAATCTCTTAGCTCAAAAGTGGTTAAGTTAAAAGATATTGCACTTGAATATATTCCTCTTAGTGTTGTTTACGTGTCAACACTATACATATTGGATCTTATCTTGTGTGGATATTAGATTCAAGGGTTAGAAACCTACTTTATATGAGATCAAAAAGTATCTTATTCTATTGTCGAGTCCTTGACTTGATACAAAATAGATTTATACAAATAATGAAAATGAAGTGGAAGCTTATATGATTGATACTACAAGTTAGTGTTGCAAAGTAGAGAAACGGACATCCCATTTGATATTAAGATAATATCAAAGACTCCACTAAACTTGATCTCAGTTGTTCTTCTGAGAATGGTCTCTAACTTGAACTTATACGTGGTATTTCTATTCATACTCACGGTGGTGATATTTAATTATGGTTCTGGATATTTGTGCAATGGTTTGAGATTTTGTGTTGAGAAAACCTTTCAAAGTTGTAAGAGTTAAACTTCCTTTGAGTAAATCCATTCAAATTTCTTGAGAGATATAGATGAATTTTTATATTTTCATTACATTTATAGATGGATTCACGTATTTCAGTTGTGCCTCTGATTTTCTTAAGTTGAAAATACTGTATTTATTTAGACTTCTCTGAAGTGGAGTAGAAAATCAGATTATGGAAGTGAAAACTTTGAGAACTATTTAATAGCGTGAATCTCTATTATGAGATATTGGTGATCTGTGTAATGAAAGAGATCCTATTTTGATTGACTATTCCTTAATCACCAATAATTATATAGTGTATTGTGTAGATGTAATATAATTGAATAAGATGAGGTTTGAGATATGCAGTCCAATTTACGTATTTTCTTTTGGATAGATTGTTGGTTAACTACAATGTATCAATTAACGAAATTCTCTCTAAATTAGTACATTCAGAATTGTATAAGCTTTGGACATGAGGACAACCAAATATGGGTTGTCTTAAACTCATAATCGATTATGTAAGTTCTTGATAATGAGTTTGGGAACATGAGTCTATTAAGAACGAGATGATTCTCTAAGATACACATAACAGTCGAAAAAGATACTTAAATGAGATTTTGAATGGATATTAGGTCACAATATGTGACATTTCTTTCTTAGTAAGAGAGAATTTTGGAGAATATTATTGAAATTGATATTATGTATATTGATGAATTAGTTTTTTTGTATACATAAGAGTTGATTTAAACTTCAGATTCAAGTGGGAGTAATTTGTTTCCAAGTGGAAGCTATCGAAGAATTATTCGATTTCAATGGTTCTTGGTTCTAAGTGGGATTTAAGAGCTATTTAATTTCAATGATTATTGATTTAGAAAACTAGTGGAGAAATTTGAGGAAAGTGGTGAAAGTATATATTGAGTACATAATTACAATCTAATTTGTGATGTGGTAAAAGTTCTAATTGGACATTATATTTATTGAAAACATTCAGGTTCTAAAAAACAAAATGGAAGGCTAATGAGTTTATGATAAATAAAGCTCATTTTTTAGAGAAATATTAGACCCAATATGAGTATATTAAGTTTGATAAACTTTTTTTCGTAGCATTGAGATTCTTTTATGGTATTGTGGTAACTCTATAATTACACTTATAACCTAATGCAGTCATCTAGATAGTGGTAATTGAGTTTTAAGAGGGTTTAAATCTCATATAAAATTTTCATCATGTAGATGAAAATATTGTATTTATGTAAATGTCTGATGGTAGGTTGTAATTCTAATTTTGATGTTAATGACACTATATTGGCTAAGCATGAAAAGGAGTGTATTGAGACCATTTTGAAATGGTTGTCCTTAATTTTTGAGACGAATGACATAGGCTTAGCAGATTGTATATTTTGTGTTAAAAAATATTATTCTAGTTTTGTTTCTCTATTACAAGAGTTATATACCATAAAGATTCTATAATATTTTTTTTAACTTTGGAATTTGCTACATTGTTGATGTTTCTATGTCGAAAGGTGACCATATGAGTCTTCATGTATGTCCAAGGACTCCATAAGTGCACAAAGAAGTATCCAGAAAACCATATCTAGTACGATTAGGAGTTACAAGTATATTGTCCTAATATTTGTAATGCCATGGATCTGTCAAAAGGTATCGATATTGTCCTTAGAAATGATATTGTGATACCTGAAGAGTGTTGTTGTCAGTTATTCTCTTTGTAGTAGAATGAATAACTTATGATTGAAATATATATATCCAAATATCGACTAAGGATGAGAATTAGTTGAGCACGAATAGTTATTAAACTTGTGCAATTTTACTACATAGAGTAGCAAGAAGCATATCTTGTAGTATCTAACTTGATAGTTAAAGAAATTGTTTGGTATAGATGTATTGGGCATCTAATGATATTAGTTGTGAATATGAGATTCATGATAGTTGTGCAATTATCTCATGTGTTGAGGATTTCAAATATGATGATAGAACCAAACCCTCGATAGTGTTTCTGTGAGAGACATTAGCAAAAAAAAGTGTCTTTACAATATATCTACGTAAATGATGGTCTGTAAACATCATACTCTAAAGATGTTTAGAGATGTACTTGTCGGTAATTTCGAATATCTAAAATTACGTAGAATATGATAGTTAGTGTATCAGAAAACTGTTAATTGATTTTTATGTGCATATAGATGAACAACTTTAAGTTCATGTGTAATCTATTCTTGAGATTACGAGATAATATTTTGCATGCACATATAAAGTATGTCAAACATGTAGAGGTTGGTTCGCTCACACGAACAATCACCTCAAATACGTTGGGGTATGCTAAGATGAGACAAAGTGATCATGTTGTGTACGTGATCCGGTCGTCTTGAAAATATATTAAGATGAGATTACAACAAGTAATCGAAATGGATTTTGTTATCCGTTAAACCTATTTAGTAGCCAAATTGAGTTCTCGATTTGAGATTGCATGGAGAAATGAACATAAAGAGAACTCAAGTTAAGTATCGTAGAATACCTGAACTATGATATGTATGGTGTTATTTGTTTATAAAGGTATGGCATACGCCCTAAGAATGAGAGAAAATATCGTAGCGCGTGTTTCATACCACGTGTGCTTTTACGACCAATAATGGGTAAATGGGTGAATTGATCTCTGCTTCCTCATTGTGTGAGATCTTGAGGCTTATATAACCTCATATATACCCTTATGACTTTTAACTGTTTCTTGAGATTTTATCTCGATGTTGCTACTTTAGCATGTTGTCAATAACTATGATTGATTCGGCTTGATAAGACATGTCTAGGAAAGCAGCTGATTTAAAGTGGAAGGATTCCAGTAGGAAAGGAAAACTATTTTGATTAACATTTTTATTTATATTCGCCGGCTAGACAATTGTGTTTAACCATTTAGGGTACAGAACATAATTGTGAATACAATGATATGATGTAGGGTTCAAGTATGTTCCATAAATATTCGAGGGATCGAAAATACTTGAATTAATGTTGGAAAATGAGTTTGGGGTATAGCGAGATATAATGTTCCTCTAGTTGAGTTACTATATATCCCTAACAAGTTTATAGTACTATGAGCTCTAATATTACTTGCTAGTTGCACGATCTATTTGTCGTATGAATTTTTGCGAGATAGATCTTGAGAAAGATCTAATGCGTGAAATTCGTTGTCCCTTGTGGTTCGGATCAAGCCCATCATGTGCGATTGGGAGATGTTAGAAAAATATGGGTCATGGATCGTCCATGTGGGATGACCAAACCCACAAGTTATTAAAAGGGTTGGAGGGAGTTTGAACTTCAAATTCAAACATACAACTCCCAAACTACCATTAACTCCCTATAACCTCCAATGATTATGGATTGGAAAATAGAGGAAAAAAGAACGCATGAAAAATATAGTGAAAATTCATATGAAAATTAACACCAAGATTGGAAAGTCCTTAGAACCATATTTTCGAAATGACATCTCACAAAAATTGACACTTAGATTGTGGGTTATAATCCCCTTCCATTGTGATCGGGGATTGAGACCATAGAGAACAAGAAATACAGATTGTTGGAGCTTTGGAATGCAAGGTGATTCAACCATCAAAAAATCTTGAAATTCATCATTTCAAGTAAGTTTTTTGACCCGAAATTTATGTTAAAGAATGATGCAAATTCTTACATAAATAATGAAAAGAATAAGGGAGCCGTTATTTATATCTACAAAAGTTATATATCTATATCAATATCGATCCCTATTAAAATTCTAAAATTTTAAAAACTATTATTATCATTCATGTCACATTCCAATATTGTCCTTATTAAATCATCAGTTTAAATAGTATACATCCACGTCATTTTTATATATACATCCCATCATAATTTCTTGAAATCTTTTATATATCTATCCACAAAATTTTTATATATCGATGAAGTGCTTGCTGGAATTTCATCGAGGAGAGGTGCTTGCTAAGGCAGTTTCTTTTGAGCTTTCTCAATGACCAAATTTGTAGCCTCATCACCACCAGCACTAGCAATTGCTTGTCGAAAAACACATATAGGTCAACTATCAAAGCCGCATCAAAGTGAAGAGGCGTGAATTGCATGTCCAGCATTCATGGCCAATTCATGAGCACCAGTGATGGCCTCGTTGGTCTTGTGTCTAAACTTGTCAGGATTCATTGCAAAATTTGTTTACTAGACTGAGAAGAAAATGAAAAAACCAGAGTCAAAATTTCATATCCATTACGAACACAATACTTTCGAGAAGAAATTACAAAAAAACCAGTAGTTTAAACTTCCTAATTCAAAATTCAGGTACAAGTTTTATCTAATCAAAAATCAGGGATGAATTAAATATTTAAATAATATTATAATACTAATATTTCAAAGTCTAATTCATTTTCAATCCATAGTTTCTCTCACCCTTTCCTCTCTCTCCATAACCGGCCCGTTTACCACCGTCGCCTGTCGCCTCCTCATCCTCCCATCTCTCTCTGCTGCGAATCGTAGCAATGTCACATCAACGCTGCTTCCATTCAGCAATGTCGATGTGACGCTGCTGCGACAGTGACGCTGTTGCCGTTCAGCAGCGCCGCGTGCAGGCGATGATTGAGTTGACTTTAGGTTGCTGGTTTGCAGGATGGTGGCGATCGCGGAGGTGGTGGTCGTGCAGAAGATGGTGGCTCCATGCCTTGCGGAGATGCAGCGAATGCGATCTGTACTTTCGAAGGTGCAGCAGATCTGTGTGTGTGGTTTTCTCGGTGGTGGTGATTTTGGTGTTATTGTTGGTTGGGCGTGGTGTTGTGTATAGTGTTCGTGGTGGTGGGGTGCGGTTGTGATGTTATTGTGGTGATGTTTTTGTGCTGTTTGGGGGTTTTAGGTGGGTGGTGGCTGAAGTAGTGCCAGTGGTATGTGACTAAGTATTTGGTTATATATGACCAAGTATTTCACTGTGACCTAAAAATTTGATAATATGTGACTGAAAAATAATTTGTAACCAATAAATTTGAAAATATGTGACCAATGAAATTAACCATTTTTTATCTGTAACCTAAAAATTATATAATCTGTGATCGTAAAAAAATCTGTGACCAATTAATTTCGAAATCTGTGACTGTGTGACCTATAAATTTTGATCTGTGACCAACTAATTTTGAAATATGTGACCAACGAATTAATTGTGACCTATAAAATTTTTGAATTGTGACCGTAAATTGTAAATCTGTAACCAGAATGGTCACCGGAATAGTCGTCGAAATAATTTTCGAAATCGGAGCAGTCACAGGAATTGTCGTCGGAGAAGAGTGGTGGTCGGAATGGTCGTCGAAATAGTCCCCAGAGTGGTATGGGTGGTGCATGTGGGATGGGTTAATTATATTATATTAGAATTAAATATTTAATAATAAATTGATTTAATAATTTATTATTTCATAAAAAAAAAAACCTGATTTTTGAATTTTCAAACTATAAACCTGATTTTTGAATTGGTGTAAAGTATACACCTTATTTATGAATTTTTCCCTACTTTCAAAGACAAGTGGTTAACAAAGTGGGCCCTAGCCCAAGGCCAACTAGGCAATGGCCTATGGCCTCAAACTTTTGGGGGCCTCATAATAGAAGCCCACTCAATAGTCAGTTTCATTATTTGAGCAGTGTGCTATGGGAAATTTGATTATTTTCCTTCAAGTAAGCTACATTAAGTCTCTTCACTAGAATTGTGTAGAAACTGTGCAAAAAGACATACCTTAAATATAATTATAACATGGCTTCTTGTTTGGGATTTTGATTTTGAAAATTGCTGAGTCAAGTAGGAAAATTGATATAAAGATCAATATCATTGCAGTAGAAACCAGTATATAAGTATTTCTAAGTTTGTAAAAAGATTATATTTAACGGCCTCGTGATAATAAGTCGCATAGGGCCTCAAAGTTTTCAGGATCGACTTCGGTGATTAATATTGTAATACATGAAATTGCACCGGCGGAACTCTTAAAATCTTAAACTGATCCGACACTAAATGCTTTTTCTATTGAGCAACAAATTTAATATATTAATCTTGAACAACATAAAAATTGAATCTTGAAATTTTGAAGATGTATATTAACTAGGGTTTTTGTCATGAATGATCCATAGTTTTCTACCTTTGTTGAATAGAAAAAATTATAATGAATGGATGCAATTATGTAACAAAGTCAATGTATGATAATATATTTAAAAATCATATACAAGATTTTGTAGGAATATTTGATTCATGAAAATCACGATTATATGGTAGGCAATGACGAACCTAGCACAAAAGTTCAACCCGAGCGAACATTTACCATTGATCGTCGACAATCAGCGATCATAAGAGCGATATCGTTTATTAATATATAATTAAATATCATTGAAAATAAGACTAAACTTAAAATGTTTTACTTATAAGAAAATTTATTTAAGTAAAAAAGCAATTTTAAAATAAATATTATGTGGCTAACACCAAAACTGACATTAAATATTAACAAGTAATAGATGCCATTATTCAAATTACAAAATCACAACTCCAAAAGAAAGATATTCTAAAAGAGCTAAAATAAAAGGGAGGATGTTTGAATAAATGAAGTCTACACTATCTTCTGCTGATGACAACATTCTCCCTGGTTGAGCAGGTTACTCTTGAAGTTAAGGGCGAAGCCCGGATATTGAACTTATCAGAAAAGCTAAAAGCTACATCGCTCATAAGCTGTGGATTGAACAACCCGAGAACTTTCCCACATGTCTAGCCATGAAACCTTATCCTAAATCCTCTGTGTCATCATATTTCAAAAAGCTTAAACTCTGTAAGTGATAAAAGGTTCAGGGGCCAATTCGATATTTTATAATTAAATTTTGGCGGCACGTTTGGTTCCTCTAGAGAAGACTTCATTGACATATACTCTTCCTCACTCTCTCCATCACCAGTCACCACATCCCCTTCTTTAAAAGAAACCCTCCACACACTTCACTCAAATTCAATACTTCACACTACTTCCCTCATTCTCCTAATTCCTAAATCGTCATCTTTGTCAACAAGATTTTTACAAGAAATCACAATATCTCAAAATTCTCAAATAACCCCTTCAATCTCTTTGAACCTATTCTTACATAAACTGATTTTGCATTACTACAACATAATACATCTATTTCTTTATGAACTAAAGAAAAGGCAGAAAAAAGTAGAACCAAGATGGCCTACCGGTGGGCGGTAGCAAGCAGTAACGATAGTCGGCAGCATGCAAGTGAGCAACTGACAGACAGTGGCATTGGCAAAACATCGACAGCAGAGCAGGGATAAGGAGAACTGCAAAGGCAATAACAGAAGGAAGATGGAAGGGTTTGGATATTATTTCATTCTATTCGGCCTAGTCTTTAAGAAACGGCCCACTATCTCAGCCCAAAATAAATGGGCAAAAACTAAAAAAAGCCCACCTGACTGTCATCATCTTCTTCTTCTTCTTCCCATCTTCTCTGTTCTCTCTATGCCATGGCAGCGCCGACGGTATTGATGACTCCGACGGATCCAGCACAGGCGGCCACCCCCCTCGCCTGGTGCTGGGTCCATCCTTGATGGTAGGGACCCCACTGGCTTTCTCCTATTTCAAAAATTATTTGAAAAGTGGATCATATTTCACCATCAATATGTTTTTGAAAAGAGAGACTTGCTTTTGAAAAGAGTAATCTTTCAACCGTTCCTCAATTCGCTGCAATCTTATCTCTTCCTTTAAAAATTGAATGTTTTTTCTTAAAATTAATATTATTGATAATTTTTGAAATAAAAGCTTCTTTCAAAGAATTAACATCTTTGTAAGAAGGGGGATTTGTGAATTTGAAAACAATTTCTTGTCCAAAGATATTTGTAGTTAAACCTTTTGAATCGTTTTGAAATAGATAAATTTGAACAATAAAAGGGGTTCCAAGAATTACTTGTTCTAAATCTTTGACAAGATAAAATATATTTTTAAAATAAATATTTAAATTCCAGACTTGAGCTTTTGAAATTTTGTATTGAATATTCAATCTTTTTCTACTAACACCATAAAGACACTAAGTGATTTTGTCAAAATATTTTGTAGGAATTATTCATTCCCTAGTACAATTTTGATCTGCACCAAAATCAATTAAGACTCTAGTATGAAGTTTAAAATCTTTATTGACAATAATATCTATTTGACAATACCATTTCTAAAGTTGAATTCGACTAATGACATTAACATTTTCTTATTTTGTTTGAGGTATTTTTGAAAATTGAGAAGTAACTTCTTCTTGTTTAGAAGAATCAGAATCACGAATAGTTTGATTCTCTTGTTTAGTTTTCAAGAGAACTACTTCTATTCTAACATCTTTCATTTGATTTTGAGGAATAGAGATTTGAGATTTCATTTCATTGATTTCTCAACTTAAATCAGAACTAGATGATTTAGAAAATTTAGAAGATTCAGACTTGAATCTATTCATAATATTTTTAATACTATGAAGATCATCAAATTCATTGGGCTTTGAAGGAATAAGAGATTTCAGCTTTTTCTTTAATTGAGAATTTTTAATTTTCTCAACTATTTCTTGAATAAGTTCTTCCTCTTTGGTAAGAACATTTACGGTTCAGCAACCACAAATTTCGTTGGAATGATTTGAATAGGGGGAAGAAGAACTAGAACTAGTCTCAACATCAGAGTCTTCTTGATATTGATAAACCATTTCTAACTCAGAATCAGAAGAATTTTCCTCTTCTGAAGAATTAATAAGATTGAGGAGTTCAAACTTAATATCTTCATCTATTTGAAGATTATTAATCTTTCTTTTCGCATGACATTTATTGGAATAATGTCCTGTTTGCTTGCATTTCCAGCTAGTGACATTAGAATTTTTCGAAAATATTTTCTTTGAAAATCATTTTTAGAATAATTTTTTGAATTAGAAGGTTTGAAAATTCTTTTCTTTTTGAATTTTTCTTTTTCTTTTGTTTTGTGGTTTGACCCAAATTTTAATAGGTATTGAAATCTAAATTAGAGTGGTCTTGAAGAGATCAAAATTATGGATCAGAGGAAAAAGTCACTACATTTTCGCTAGTCTGGCGCTAGCTAGACGCTCGAGCAAGCCCGATAGAAAAAAAAAACTTGAAACTTGGTTGCTCGTCTGTCTCTGCCCTGTCGATCACCTATCGCCCGCTTGTCGCTTATCTGGCCCAGGCCTATTTTTATTTTTTTTACTCGATTTTGGACTCATATTTTTCTACAACTTGTTCTCTAGGGTTCATATAAATATATGACACGAGTTGTATAGAAAACAAAAAGATTTATAAAACATCTTGAGCGCTTTAGATTTCAATTGAGTGTATTGGGATCTTGTAAACTCATGCAATTGCTTTAATTATAGTAGATTTCTCCTCTTTTGCCATTGATTTTTTTTCCTGTATTGGGTTTCAACGTAAATTTTGGAGTTTATTTTCATCTTATTTATTTTATTATCATCATTATCTTGCAATCCAAATTCATAATAAGTAGTATCAAAGTGAGATTAATTGTTTTGGATGGCGACAATGAAATATGATATCCCATTGTTGGATAAAAATTCTAGATTTACCTGATAGCAAATATAGACTTGAAGGAAGCCTTACTTGGTTTTGATAAGATGTTTACTACCTAAAAGTAGGATGAAAAATAGTGCAGGGATCAAAAGCCCAATCTCAAATTCATCTACATCTTTCAAATTAAATTCTTCAAGATGTTCTAAAGGAGAGAAGTGTCACTGCGTTGTAGTTAAAGTTGGAGCAACTTTGCATGATAAAGAGCGTGACCAGCAAACTACACTTGAAACATCGTTTGTATTCCACTAAATGTCTGAAGATGCATCATTGGATGATCACTTAACTATGTTCAAATAAATCGTCCCCGATTTGAAGACATTGGAAGTTAAGTATGACGAGGAGGACTTGGCGTTGGTGTTGTTGTGTTATCTACTGCCATCATATATGACTTTGACATATACTATTCTCTATAGTCGGGATACTCTTACCGTGGAAGAGGTTTATGATGCTTTACAAACTAAGGAGAAGATGAGACATCTTGTTGGATGATCTGGGAATCATGTTGAAGGCTTGGTTATGCATGAGAGAAATCAAGATAGGAATTTTGGCAAAAATATGAGGAGCAGATTGGAATCTAGACATGCTGAGAAGAGCGTCACTATTGTAAGAAGAATGGTCATATTAGAGTTGATTTCTATGCTTTGAAGAATAGAAATAAAGTTGTTGGTGCTACTGAGAAAGGGAAGCACATGTTAATACATCAGAGGCTGATGTTGTAAAAGATGGGCAAAGTGAAGAAGAGTTTCTTGTGATTTCTGACATGGATTCCAAACCATATGAGGATTGAGTTCTTGATGCTACTTGCACTTTCATATATGTTCAACATGGACTGATTTTCAACTTATGAAAGGGTTTTGAGAGGTGCAGTTATTATGCAAAAAAACGCGCCTTGCAAAATTGTCAGAGTTGGTGCAGTCAGAATCAGAATGGTTGATAGAGCTATCATAACACTTACATATGTAAAAGGCATGTTACAGAACTGAAGCGAAATCTCATATATTTGAGTGCACTTGGCTCAAAAAGTTATAGATATACAAGTGAAGTTAGAGTTTTGAATGTAAGCCGGGGTGATCTTGTTGTCATGAAGGGACATAAAAGCTTTACACAATTGTACATTTTGCATGGTTCCACTGTAATTGGGGATGCAGCAATTTCTACTTTTCCTTTGACAGATGATGAAATTACAAAACTTTAGCATATGCGGCTATGGCATATAAGTGAGAATGGTATGGTAGAGCTGAGTAGAAGGGGATTATTTGATGGGCAGAAGACTAGTAAAATAAATTTTTATGAGCATCCTGTCTTTGAGAAACAGAAGATAGTCAAATCCACGAAAGGAAGACACTACACAAAGGGAATACTTAAATATATCCATTCGGATCTTTGGGGACCGACCATAGTACCATAAAAAAGAGGTCATTATTACTTGTTGACAGTGATTCATGATTTCTCTAGGAAATTTTGGGTATTCTTCTTGAATTAGAAAATTGATGTGTTTGAGAACTTCAAGGAGTGGAAAATATTGGTAGAAAAGTAGACTGAAAAGCAGGTGAAAACATCTATGTATAGATAATAGGTTGGAGTTTTGTTCGGATGAATTAAATAACTTCTGTAAGGTTGAAGACATCTTGAGACACATGACAGTGCCTGAAACTCCTCAACAGAATAGTGTGGTAGAGCGGCTGAATAGAACTTTTATAGAAAATGTTCGTTGTATGCTTTCAAATCATGGGTTGCCTAAGACTTTTTGTGTTGAAATTGCTACTATAGCTTGTTTTTTGATTAATCACCTACCATCAACTGCCATTGATAAAAAGACACCAAAAGAGGTATGATCTGGTAAACTTTCTTGTTATTCTGATTTAAAATTTTTTTGTTGTCCTACTTATACTTATGTGGATAATGGGAAGTTGGAACCCAGGTCTAAAAAGTGTATCTTTCTTGAATATAAATAAGGTGTGAAGGGGTATAAATTGTGGTGTCCTGAGACAATAAAGGTGGTTGTTAGTATGGATGTAGTATTTGATGAACTTGTTATGGTTCGTGATTCACCAAAAACCACACAAGTGAAAGTAGTGAGAAGAAACTTTAACTTGTCATTTCATTTGGTAATGTTCGGCCAATCGAATTTATCAAGCTTTATAAGGTCTTGATTCATCATCTTGATCGTATCCATAGTCGTCTCGTTCTCCATGTTGAAGATATTGTTTACGATTAGGTTGATGGAGTACAAGAAAGAAGCCAACAACAAGAATTTTGCCAAAATAGGTCATCGGGGTAAGTGCTTGAAGGTTTTAAAAGGCAAATAGTTTGTAAGAGTAACCACAATCTTAATCCAAGTTTGAATCAAGCAAAATCAAACTTGGAAAGGAACGCTTAGAACAAAATTATAGAAACTCGGTTTGATATTTGATTTGAATACACTAGTATAGATTTGATGTTTAGGATATATTTTCAATCATGAGAATCACCCCTATATATAGTACTACAACAACCATGTACGTAAATGTGCAAAAATCAAACAAAAAATGTATAATATTTGATTAAAAGACACCGAAATTCAAAATCTCAATGGTAAGGATGTTTGTTTGCTTCGTTGATTAGGAGTTCAGGGTTCATGCATCTGTATTATTCGTGAGTATGCACTTTCTTTTTTAGTTATTTTATGTTGTGTGTGCTAACATTGAATAAGTTCCATTAATTTTGTTTAAAACTTATCGGGGTAATTTTTATAGGTTATTTCATGCGTCACACACTACACACATTATACTCTTGTAAGTGAGTTTTGACTGCGTGTGTGAGATTTGGGATGGTGGTCATCGATGTGGTAAGTTGACTTTAAATATAAAGTTACTTTTAACTACTTGGCCTAAATTCTTATATATTCCCCTCAAAGAAAATATTATTGAGCCTGAAAAAATATAAATCATATGAAATTGTAAGTTATATTATATACTTTTCTTTGTGACCTTTGTGTCTTGAGCAGCGAAGTTTGTTGGGTATCTTAAAATTTGGCACCCTAAAATTATCTAACTTGAGAGTTGTTGAACGAAAACTCATTACAGGGGTCATTTAGAAAGATTGATGAAGAAGAGTGTGTACATTATACAGAGTTTGACTTTCATAATTTAAGGAATGGGTAATTAGCACATAACATCCTCATCTTTCACTTCGATTGTAGAAAACGTTGTTACCTTTTATTTTTTGGCATTTTTACCCTTACTTCCACCTTTCATTACGTAAAGGTCATTTTCATCTATTTTCTCAATTAAAGAATTTGAAATGACAAATATACCCTTCTCTTTAAATAAAACAAAAATAAAAAGAAAAAAATTAATTGCAACAATAGTCCCAAATGTTTTTTAAAAAACGCAAATGAGTCCTAAATAAATTATTAAAATGGTAATTAGCACATAATGTTCCTATCTTTCACTATTATTGCGAAAAACGTCCATACATTTCACTATTATTAACAAATCGAATTCTAGGAACCTTAGTTCGCGTAAAACAATGATTTTTGAATCCCTTTTTACCACTAAACACTTCTATTATAAATATACAGCCATAGAAATGTCCCAAAGAATGTTGAGCCATTATATTCATTATAGAGATCACATTCTTGAAGATCGACAACAATTCCAAAGATCTCTAGATTCAACCACTTAATTTATTTTCATAAACTCATCCAAACCTTTTGTTACATGGGTTGAGCCTTGTTTTAAGTCAAGAGAATAGACATTGATGTTCAAATAAATATATCCATATGTCTCTTTCCTCAACCTCGTATCAAAACACAAAAAGATCTATTGAACAAACCCAAACAAAATTTTACATTTACCTATAAGTCTTTAAAGTTCTGAAGATTAGAAAAGAGACGATTGGAGTTTAAAAGCTCCGGAACAAGTTCTTTTTGGTGATCCATGCGGAGAGAAATGTAGCCCAAAGTTGCTTGGAATTGTGGGTTGCACAACCAAAAGAGTTTCTTGGTGATTTGCAAGTTTCTTTAAGGAGTTTTTCTCCGTAATCATATCTGTTGTTATTTAATTTATTGTTTTTAATCTAAACGTTTATGTGATTGTTTAATTTAAGGTTAACTGGATTACCTTAATCATTTAGAAACAATAAAAGTGACTTGTTCCTTGTTATTGTGTTAATTCTATATATTTGGATCTAAATAATTTTTTAATACAATTTTTGAAGAATTAGAAGGATTAGGATTTGGATAATAGGGGTAAGGGAGAGAGTCACAAGATGGTGAGAGAAAATGTTGGATCTATTGTGATTTTCTTTTAAAAAGAAAAATTGGATGAGAAAAATTGCCGAACAGTTAGGGGGTCAGAGTGACCTCCCATGACACCCCCTCCCTTTCTCCTATGCTTATATTACATGTTATGTTGTTTTAATGTATCACTGCTAGTAAAGGACGCAATAGCTATTTTTACTATGAACGGATTAACAATGGATTTTTTTTTAATATCATTTTTAAAAATAATATATTAAATTCCCCACAAAATAATAAGCCCCAATATATTCTGGGTCGTGAGATGACCGCCTCTCGGGCTTTTCTTCAAGTCTGAATATGATATTATTAGTCAAAATAGTCATCCATTCAATCAAAATATTACGAAATCCATTGCGATTGCTCAATTATACTATCATTTCAAACATGAGTGTTTAATGTAGTAAAACGTGAAATTGCACTCATAAAATCTTAAAATGACCCGACCGAGTTAATACCGAAAGCTTGAAATTTTGAAGATGTATATGTTAATTGTCATGCATAGTTGTCTTCCTTCGAATAGAAAAGTTAATAATTCATTATTGGGTGCAATTATGTAACAAAGTCGTTGTATGATATATATATATATGGGGAAGATGCAAATAAAATAAATTAGATGAAGAAGTCAAAAGAAAATGAATTTTATTTCACACTTTGGAATACTTGTAAAGGTTGATGTCAGAAAAATACGATAGTGGAGAACTACATAGAAAGAAAATTACAAAAAAAAAAAAAAATTGGAGGCTGAGATCTAAATCTGACCACTTGTCAAATTAACCATAATATAGTACAATTTGCAAGCTGGCCATTATTTAATTTTACTTGCAATAAAGAAGCACAACTAGAAAATAATATGAATAAGAAGAACAACTAGAAATTGACCACGTGATGTCAAATGTCAAGGAATCTCCTGCTGGGAAATAAAAAAAGTTAATCAATAAACAATAAAAAAATGTCTTTTTTTTTTTTTCAGAAGTAGAGATGAGCTTTAACTTACATCCTGTATACGAGTAGAACATATGCTCTCTTTAATCCCAAATGCTCTGTTGGATGTTCAACTCGAACTCTTCTTCACCGTTGTTCTGTTTTTCTTCAAGAATTTTCAAAGCTGAACTTTTGACAACTTTGCCACAATAATTTAACTCAATCTTAAGTAGTGTTGGAATATAGCTAAATTCGAAAGGAATCATCTTCAAATAGTTGCAAGATTCCAACACCAATCGTTCAAGTACAGGAAAATGATCATGTGAGGAATTCCATTGTGTAAGACGGTAGAGATTTAATTTAAGGAATTTGAGTTTTTGAAATTCATTATCCTTTGTGTTCCAGGTAATTTCATGAAGAGCTCCGTTTAATTTCAAAATCTCAAGTTTAGGCAGTGTCCCAATTAGTGACAACTTTTCCAATTTCAAATTGATTCCTTCAAGAGTAAGCTTTTTGATATTTCTGGGGAACTGAATCATTGAGTACCAACATAGGGAATCGAATTCATAAATCATTGTGAGTGATTCAAGCTGAGTAACAAAGTCGAGATTAGGACAGTAAGTCTTTGGAGATTTGAATTTAAGCATACGAAGATTTGGTGACCGACTCAAAACTCTCAAGTCCGTCCAATCGTCAATATAAACGTAACGAAGGGTTTCTAGGTTATTTGTTCTGGAGTAATAACAGTTATTATCGAATCTTGCAGGGCTATATGGGCTTCCGACACATAAATGTCTCAACTTAGGCATATTGAGAAGGAATGCTGGTATAGGAATATCCATCATGTGTTCAATAAGAAGAACTTCTAGGTTTCGGAGTCTGCCTATTGATGATGTAAAAAGGCCAATTTCTAAGAACCTCAAATCATGCATAATTTTGCTTCCCACTTTAGCAAAATTATTATGTCTTGATTCCAAGATTCTAATTTTTTCTGAATTATAAAGAATGGATAAGGCCTCGGAGAGATTGTGAGACGGATCCATACACAAACGATGACAATGCTTAGATATCAAAAATTGACTATAGAAGTAGAATAATAAGAACATGGAAGATCATAAGTTTAACCACATCAACAAGCATCAGCAACAGCAGCAGCAGCAGCATGGACATAATTACCACAAATTAGTAGGCTAAATTGGAAAAGAAAAGAAAGAAGGAATTAGAAGGGGAATGAGTTAACTTACTGTTGAAACAGAAATGATTCATCTTCTACAGCTATTTTTCTGCACATATCAAGTACTAGATCATGAAGAGTACATGCTTTTACTCCGTTGTCAGATCTTCTTTTGGAAACTTGCAGCAGGCTCCTGTTAATGAGTTCTATTAGGTATTCCTCTGCTACATCTTCAAAGCTCTTCTGCTCCTTTCTTACTATGAATCCTTCGGCAATCCATAGTGAAAATAGCTTTCGAATTGGAATTTTCTCATCTTCCTGGAATGCACTAAGATAGAGGAAACATGGCTTCAAGTCATTTGGTAAATGCATGTAACTAAGTTTCAATGAGGGAATGTAGTCATCGGCTTTTTGAGAAATGTAAGAACTCAATTTTTTTGCAACTTGTTGCCATAAGCTTTCTTTGCTCTCCATATTCGAAAGAACTCCAGCTATCAGGACGACTGAAAGTGGGAGTCCATGACAACTTGTTGCAATTTGCTTTCCAATATCTTGCAGCTCTTGAGGGCAGCGTTCTTTCTTGAACACCTTCTGCTCTAACAAATTCCAACTTTCACCTGGTGACAGAGGAGGAGGTTCAATGATAACGTGTGAAATTTTCGAAGCCACATTTTTCTCTCGACTTGTGATCAATACTCTGCTTCCATTAGAACTGTCTTGTGGGAAGTACCTATTTAAATCATTCCATGCATGTATATCCCAAAGATCATCCATGACAATGAGGTATCTTCTACCGAATAATGTTCTGTAAAGAGCTTCGGCCAACTTATCATATTTCATTTCCGAAATTTCATCTTCTTTAAGGTCACTTACGGACCGCAAAATGTCAATCAACAGCTTTCTCTTTTGGTAAGTTTGAGAAACAACACACCAAGAAAGTTTATCAAAGTAATCCCGAACATCGGAATGATTGTATATTTGCTTTGCTAAAGTTGTCTTCCCAAGTCCACCCATTCCAGTGATGGAAATAATCTGGCGGTAGTCTGGTCCTCCAAGAAGCTTACCTACAATTTGTGTTGTCATGTCATCGAAACCCACAATCATCTCTTCAACCATGGGAATGCTTTTATCTTGGGATGATGAGACTTCACTGGAACTCTCTACAGCTTGTAGGCTTTTAAGTCCACAATTCATCTCCATTGAGACTGCAATGCATTGATATTTCATCTTCACTTTCACAATCTCAATCCTTTCTAATAGATCAAAAACTTCCAGATCCATTTTGGTCGCTGTAACAAGGTCTGTGGTGAAAAAGAAAGAATGCAAGAAAAGTCCTGCTTCATTAAATACACCTCCAATTTCTTCCGATATATTCTTGCTCTGTCTTTTATCAACAAGCAAAGTTAGCAGAAAATTCAGCTCCTTCTGAAGAACTTTGACTTGATTACTCACAAGAACACTGGAATATGTTGGGCAATTTTGCAATTCTCCAATAGTTTCAAGAATAAAGTCGACAAAGATTGCGTGAAAGGTAGTGTAATTACCATCACCATCAAAACTTTGCCGCAGCTTTTGAATTGTGAAGAACTCCCTAATCTGTGGCATGAAAGAGAGAATGATTTCTAAAAAGTTTTTGTAATGTTCAGTCTCTCCGTATAAGATACAATCGGAAGCTGAATCATCGAGACGCTTCAATAGATCAAGGAATCTTTTTTTCTCGTAGTTGAAGCACAAACAGAGTTTTGTGACAAAATGGAAAGGTCTGGATCTTTCTTCCCGGTTGAAGTACTCGGTCAGTTCTGTTGCATAGTTTAGAAGAGTTAAAAAGTGTGGCCCGAGCCATTGAAAGCTAACAGTTTTTTCTCCTCCATCAAGCTTTAAATCTTGCAGTTGGGAAAGGATATTTGGCCATGTGACTAGACGCGACACATTTTCGTAGAAGAGAATCTTCTCTTCGCGGACAGAGAAAAATCTGGTTTCCATTTAAGTATCGTTGGGTTGGGCAAACAATAGAGAGAGGGAGAGATTGATGTTTTTTGTATTCAGAAATCACAATATTGTTGGTTTGAAATTGAGACAAAACAGAGAGAGAGAGAGAAAGAAAGAGATTGATGAGCATTGAGAAATTGTATTAATGGAGAGAAAGAAAGAGATTGATGAGCATTGAGAAATTGTATTAATGGACAATCACTACTACATGTCTAATTATAGGGAAAATTGGTTGAAAATAGAGTCAAGTTGGCATTTTAAAAGAAAATGATGACCGATTAAGATAATCTCATTTCTACCACCCACGTGAAAACTTAATTAAAGGGTAGAAGAATTAAGCATCTGGTTGTCTTCCATTTTAGTCATTTTTCACTGTTTTCCCTAAAATTCCACCATATTCATCACTCGTATCTTACAAAACATATTTTATATAGAATTAAGCATTATTCCAATATATTGACCCACAATTATCCATGTTTGTGACCGGAATAAGTATATAAAATACACATATAATACCAATAATTTTAAATTAAGTATAGCAAATAACTCATAAGCATTGATGTATGATAAAGCAATTTGCATGCTCAATTCACACTAGACTCGTTGACTTTCCAAGGCAATTTGTTATAGGGGTAGTTGGAATTGTAACCAAGTTCGGAGCGAGGTTAAGAAATTTGGTCGATATATATATAAAAGAAAAATACATTTTTGTAGGAATAACTAAATTTATTGTGGTGTTAATACATTCTCGCTTCTTCATCTTCCAATACTTTATTTCTTCGCTCAATTGGTTTTGACTATTTCAAATCTTGAATCTTTGTTTCTTCATCTTTTCACTATTTGCACTTTGGTCCCTGAATTTTGATTTTCATCCATTTTAGTCATTTTCACTTTTTTTTTTCCAAAATTCCACAATATTCATCAATGGTATCTTGCAAAACATATTGTATATAAAATTAAGTCTTATTACAATATATTTACACACAATTATCCATATTTTATGGTCCGA
The DNA here is from genome assembly GCA_019097785.1 of Fraxinus excelsior. Classification (NCBI taxonomy): domain Eukaryota; kingdom Viridiplantae; phylum Streptophyta; class Magnoliopsida; order Lamiales; family Oleaceae; genus Fraxinus; species Fraxinus excelsior. The sequence goes on from CM032630.1 coordinate 35,705,322, forward strand.
AGAAGTGTATAAAATACACTTATAATACCAATAATTTTAAATTAAATATAGCAAATAACACATGAGCATTGATGTATGATAAAGTAATTTGGATGCTCAACTCACACTGGACTCGTTGACTTTCCAGTTTTCAAGGCAATTATATATATATATATATATATATATATATATATATATATGCATGCTCAATTCACACTAGACTCGTTGACTTTCAAAGGCAATTTGTTATAGGGGTAGTTGGAATTGTAACCAAGTTTGGGGCAAGGTTAATAAATTTTTGTAGGAATAACTAAATATATTGTCGTGTTAATTTCAAAGTACATAATCACTAAGTTTTATTGTGAGCAGTGGCGGATCCAGAATTTTGAGTGAGCACGAACGGTTGTTGACGGTCAGTCGTAATAAAATATTAAAAATAAAATATAACAATTATTTTGTTAAAAATATACATATAGAATTTTATTATATATATGGACAATATTAACTAAATGATATAGTAGTTAGGTTTCCTATAAATCAAAGGAATAGCATATGTTCGAATTCTTATGATTGCATTAAACCCACTAAAATTGCATATATATTATTATGTTCAACTTAGTTTCAAAATTCAATAAATGTCATGATGGTTAAATATTCAATAATCTTAAAGGATGTCACATGTTTGAATCCCCTTCTTATTGCATTAGTTTTGTTAAAAATTGTAGAAGTGAAAAAATTACACAATATATATAAAAGAAAAATACATTTTTATAGGAATAACTAAATTTATTGTGGTGTTAATACATTCTCGCTTCTTCATCTTTCAATACTTCATTTCTTCGCTCAATTGGTTTTGATTATTTCAAATCTTCGTTTCTTCTTTCGGATCATCTTTTCACTAATTTGCACTTTGGTCCTTGAACTTTGATTTTCCTCCATTTTAATCATTTTTCACTTTTTTTTTTCAAAATTCCACAATATTCATCAATGGTATCTTGCAAAACATATTGTATATAAAATTAAGTCTTGTTACAATATATTTACACACAATTATCCATGTTTTGTGGTCCGAAGAAATACACTTATAATACCAATAATTTTAAATTAAATATAGCAATTAACACATGAGCATTGATGTATGATAAATCAATTTGGATGCTCAATTCACACTAGACTCGTTGACTTTCCATTTTCCAAGGCAATTCGTTATAGGCGTAGTTGGAATTTGTAACCAAGTTTGTGGCAAGGTTAAGAAATTAGGGAGATTTTTCAAATTAACCGGGTCAATTGGCCCTTTTAAGATTTTTATAGAAAAGACTATTTTACCCTTAATCAAATGGATTTCTTTATTGCAAGACATGTCCTTTATTTTAAAATAAGTTTTGAATTTGTTCTGTATTTCTTATATTCTGCATTTTAATATATAAATTCATTCTTTGATCTAATGTATTAACATGATCTGCTTTTTTTTGTTCATATTCTTTTATGAGTTTATCATATTCTTCAAACATATTATCTATATTTTCTAGTCGGGATTTAATATTTCCTATTTTTTCTAATATCCTTTCTAACAAATCGTCTAATCCTTTAATTGTATATCATGAAAATTGTCATAGCATTATAAAACAATGATATAAACTTTATAGTAAATAATAATCCAAATATCATGAATAATCATAAACATTTATGATCCCTGCGATTCTCTAAGATCTTAAAAAAATTCTTTCAAGATTTAACAAGAAAAAATAGTTCTACCTTAATTTTGATCTGGATCTTTATTCTTAGAATCGAGTGACCTTCAGGCTCTGAATATGCAAATTGTTCCCTTCAACGGCTTGCCTTAACGAGATCTTTGCTATTTCAGCTTCTTGCCTTCACTGTATCGTTTCCAAGGAAAAATCCCTAAACTTGAATTAAAGAAAAATTGTCTTTATTGTTAAAATAAGAAAGAAGTTTCTTTTTAGATCTATCAAGAATCTATGGGAATGGAAATTTAGAAACTTATTCTTCTATGAAAGAAATGGAATATTATTGATGTTATGAAATTGGTACAAGGATTATATCAAAAGACATAAGTGTTTTTGCTTAATCTGAGAGCTCAAGTGTTTTTCTAACTTATTATGTCTCTATCTTAGCCCAAAGGCTTCTATTTATACCACTACATGAGGCTCGATTATTGTCCTCTTACATCATTCATTATCTAATACTCCACTCATGGAATTCTATTATTACAACAGTATATCCACTATATAATTGTAGCTCTATTATTGCTTCTAGCTGTCCACCTTTCTTTCATATCTTATTTTCCTCTATTGTCTTCATATGGAGTGGACAAGATTCTTCGATAATGCTTGGCATAGTGGCGAGACATCTTTTCCATCTTTTTATATCTTTGTCTTCTTTTCATTTAGGTAGCATGTGGGGCATTCTTTTAATTGGCATGATTCCTGTATAGTTGATGGACTTCCTTGAATCTGATGGATATCATATTTTTGGATATATTCTTTTAAAATTGAAGATTTTTCTTTTCCATTATTTGTCATGAGCGTCCATCCTTCATATTGGCATAAGCATTGAAATTTTTTATCATATAAGTTTTTTGCTATATTATAGAGAACTTTCATCCCTAAGACTCTTCGAAATTTCATCCATGATTTGTTAATATTTGATAATGGTTTTCTACTTTGGCCTACTTCAATCTGAAAATTTTGACTTACATATCCAACTGTAATAATATGCTCTGCATGATAATATATCCTTCCATCAATTTCTGGACTGATTGAATAAAATTTAAGATATATTGATCTTCTCTTGGCAAATTTTAAAATTTCTCCTCGAAAGATATCATCAAATTTCTCAATTTCTTTTAAATCTTTTCCTAAATAAATTAGGTCCAAGAATCCATAGTATGCTGCCATCTTGACCATGTTAGGGTCTCCATTATTTGTAATGATCATTCTTGGGTAGACATATTCTCTTGGGGAGATGAAATAAGATTCATCATCTTGTAATTCATAAACAATCTTTGCAAAAGCTTTATATTCTTCTTCTTTTGGCGTTAAAGGGGTCTCATCATTTTCATCTACTCTGATTTTGATTACCATTGTATGCTTATCATCATTTTATATTGTCACCTTTCGGGGACTTTCCATGATCGCATCTCTTTTTATTTGACTAGGTCGACTGCTACTTTCGCTTGGTGTACCTGTTTGTATTCCATGTTTGGTATCATGAGATTGTGCTAAAGTATCAATCTTTGTATTTTTGGTACTTGTAGACTCTAATTGTTTTTCAAGAGCATCAATATTCGGTCTTTTATTTCATTGGTAACTTTGGTATGGGATTTACTGATCTCAAGTAATAATTTGACATTATAACTCAAGGTTTCATCTAATGTCTCTATTCCAATTTTTATGTCATCGACTTCATCTTTGGTAAATGCTGCCGCAGATTTTATTTCTGATATCACCCACTTGATATTATCCATCTCCAAACTCGATATTCTTGCTTAGAAAATCAGCAAGATAATTGGTTATACCTTTAATATGAATAATATCAAAATGACAAATATGTTTGCCATCTATGCAATCTCCTATATTGAGGCTCCATTGGTAACTTATTTTTAATTAATCCTGTAACATTAGAATTGTCGGTTTCAACAATAAACTTTTTAGATAATAGGAATAATGAAAACTTTTTTATTCCTCTAATAATTGCTAACAATTCTTTTTCATGAGTAGTATAATTTATTTCTATTTGGTTAAAAGTTCCACTTGAATACCTGCAAATTTTATTTAAATCTGTTTTTAATATGGCTGGCCAATACTTATTAGAAGTATCAGTATTAACAACCAAATTATCCTTTTCATCGGCAATCTTAATTTTGGTAAATTTTTGCATTCTTCTTTTAATGATTTAACTATCTCTATATGTTCTTCACTTCATCATTTAGTATTTGTTTTCCTAACTAAAACTTGTATTTTATGTCTCTTTTTTGAAAGAGTTTCAATAAATTCTTCTGCATAATTTAAACATCTTAAAAACTTTTCTATTTGTTCTTTTGATTTTAATTTATTTAGAAAACTTTCTATCTTTTTGGATATATGGGTTTGCAATTTTATTCCTTTTTTATCTATTGATAATCCAAGAAAAACAATTTCTTGTCTTTCTATCATAGCTTTCTTTTTTGAAAGGGCAATTCCTTCCTTTTTGTATTCATTTATGAATTGCATCAAATGGTTTATATGTTCTTCTTTAGTATTATTAGATCATATTAATATATCATCAACATATACAATTAAAAATTCATCAAACTTTCTAAATATATTATCCATTTTTCTTTGATATATTTGTGGTGCATTTTTTAATCCAAAAGGCATTACTATTCATTCATATTTATCTTGAGGTGTACTAAATGCAGTATATTGTATACTATCTTCTTCCATCTTAACTTGCCAAAAACCTGATTTACAATCAAACTTGGAATAATATTGTTTTCCTTCTGCAAGATTTATTAGAATTTTTTTATTTGGTAAAAAGTATCCATCAAATTTAGTATATTTGTTTAATTCTTTATAATTGATTACCATTCTGACTTTTCCTCTAACTTGCTCAGAATGTTTCATAACCATAAAAGCTGGGCTACTATGGGGTCCATTACTAGATCTAATAAGTTTTTGTTCTAGTAGTTCATTTATTTGGATTTTAAATCCTTGTGTATCTTGTATAGTATACATCATTGGTCTAACTCTAATTATAATATTCTCTGTTAGTTCTATTTTAGTTTTAGGATGGTATGATTTCCAAAATAATAATGAATTTTCTCCACATGTGTTTTCTAATTGTTCTATGATTTTTTTCTATGTTTATTTCTATTTCTGATTTCAAAACTTTTTTGTATTTATATCTCTATTTATAATTAGTTTTTTCTCCCATCTATCACCAGCTGGGCTGACTGAACTCTATAAGGTCTAAATTTTCTTGGAATTTTTAATAAGTGTACACATAGTGTTTATAATATAATTATTTTGTTTATAATATTGAAATTGTTGTATAAAGTCATTTCCTAATAATGTATCACATTCTAATTTATTATAACTATATATCTTTTTTATTATTACCTGTTTACTTTCAAGTATTATACTGACTTTATCAGCACTATTAATTATATGTGTACTTTCTCATGTTACTCTTGTTATTTTTATTTTACTATTTTCATTCCATGATTTTATTAAGAAGTTTTTAAATATTGTTATATCACTTCTTGCATCTAGTAAGACACATGTTGTTATATTTGTTTCTACTATAGTAACTTGTATATATACAGCTAATGAAAAATTTATTTGGTTATTCATTTACCTTTTTTCGCATAATATGGTTTGACCATTATATGTTATATATAATTCTTCTCTTTTTATACTATAATCTTCTAATCCATTTAGAAAACTTATTCCTAATAATATATGAGGATCTGTATTCATATTATTATCTATATTACTACCATATTAATTTCTGCTATTTTTATTGGTACTTTGGCTTCTAATTCTGTAGTATATATTTGTTCATCAAAATTCACATATCTATATGGTTCAACCTTATGAATAATTAATCCTTTATTTCTAATTGAAGTTATATGACATTCATTTGCTCTTGTGTCTATTAGTATAGTTGGTCCTTCAATATGTTCTCTTCCATTATAATATTATCCTTCTATCTTCATATTTCTAGCATTTCTATGAAACTTAATTTCTATTATATTACTTGTTCCTTCTAGCCGGTTTTTAGGTAATCTAAGGCTTGTTAATTTTTTAATTAATCTTCCATCTCTAAATTTTACTTTATCAGAATAATTATCTTCTTTAACTTCTGTTATTTCAGGTTTATCCTTAATTATACTAAATTCATATTTTTTAGGAATTAAATTTATTTGTTTGCTTGGTTCTATTATTTTACTAATATCCTTACATTCTTTATTAACTTCTATGTACGGGTTTTAGAGTATATATTTCCATAATTGAAATTAGTAAATGTGTACAAAGCTATATATTCTATAGTCATAATCATGTCTTTTGGTTCCATTATATAATCTCTATGTAGTTTGAAATGTAGTCCTAAGATTTCATTAAAGTTTTTTATCTTTTATTGAGACACAATATTTTGGGTAATAAGTAAATATTAATTTCTGGTATGCCAAGTTTCCTTCTATAGTTCTTAAATGACTATCTTTTAAATTTATTATTCTTCTATCATGTAAACTTACTGTTAAATGTGAATATATTCCTTCCCTAAATAAGAATTTAAACATTATTTGTATTCCTGCTAAGTAAACATATTGGATTTTTTCTCCTTGTTTTTTTATTAATCTTTGTTAACAATGCATCTACTATATTTTTTGTTAAAATATTTAATTTATGTGTTCCTTGAGTTGTTCTAACATTTATAGCTTTTTCAATTTTATGATATTCATTTATTGCTATTCTTTCTCTTTTTCATATCTTATTTAAGGCTTCCCATTTTCCTATTTTTAAATCTAAAGATAATTTTCGCATTTTCTTGAATTTGTTATTATCAAAAGTCACTTTTAATCTATAACCTTCTATTCCTTCATATTCTTGTTTATCTATATTATCTCTTTCTATTTCTTCAATTTCTTTATTCAGATTCATTATTTTCTTCTGAATCTGTTTCACTTATATATACTTCTTGATCATAATATTGTTCAATATCTGATATTTCACTTAATTCCCTTTCTATTTCTAAATATTCTTTCTGTAATATTTTAACTTTTTTCTTGTTACAATCAGAGTTTATATGTCATATTTCTCAACAATTCCAACATTTGCATTGACTTTGATCTTTTTTATAAGGTTTGTTTTTATGTTGTCTATTTGAATTATATTTCTTTTTATAATACATTCTTCTAAATTTTATATATTTTCTCCTAAAATTTCTAAATTTTTTAAATTTTTTATTCTTGAATTTTCTCTTAATATTTTTTCTTTCAGGATTACATCTCCATTGTGTAGGTTTTTTCATATTTTCACAACATATCTTGGTTAATTTTCCTGATTTTTTCATCAATTGTCTTTATTGACATATATATGCAAGTCTTTCAAATAAAAATTTTATTCTCGATCCGAAAGTTCTAGGTGTTTCAGGATTTTCTTTAATATATTTCTCAAATTTTATTCTGAAGTATATTCCACATGCTCCTGGTAACTTATTATAGTACATATCTTTATATACATCTTGATTTTCATTACTATAAAATTGGATATAGTAATATTGTTTAAACTCATATGTATATTCTTTAATTTACACATATCACATATTGTTAGGTTTATTAATTTTATCCTAACATTTTCTTTTTCTTTTATTGCTTTTCCATTAAAATTTCTTATCCAATCTTCTCCTACGAATTCATCTGAAATATAGTTTACTAATCTTTCTATACCTTCTCTATCTGATTTTATTATTCTGTTTGTACATTTCTTTTTATTAATGTCTTTGTATCATTATTTCTTCCATCCCACCAGTTCCTAACATTTCCTTCAAAAGATGCTACTAAGAATTCTATCATTCTTTCAGTACTTTCCCATGTATCGTCTTTATTATATAAAAAGAATAATATCATTGAATCTACCCAAGTTACTAAGGCTTTCTTAATATCTATTTTACAATATAAATCTAATTTTGCTCCTCCATGATTAACGGGTTTATCATAATTATCATTTGGTTCAAACTTATTATTATATTTGTTTCCTCTTGGTGGTTGCCTATTTCTTATCTTATCATAATACTGTCTACATGGTTTATTGTATATAGGTACATAAATTTCATCTGGGTCTAGTATTTCTTGTTTGTTAAAGGATTGCCCTATTTGGTCCTCCTCCAATATTCATTAGGACTTGATATTCATCTATATTTTCAAAGATATCAAACCAAAAACATTTTTAGTGTTTTGCAAAACTGAAAAATGAAAAACTAGGGGATTGTTCTCTTTTCCATTTTCATTCATTTTCTGTTTTCGATTTTCCAAAACAGTGAAAACACATTTACTTACCTTTTTTCAAAAACAAATTTAAAATTTACAAAGAAAATAAAAAACATAAAAAATGTCGTTTTGGGTATTTTCAGTTAAAATCAAACCAAAATTTTTAAAACGCGTTTTTGGTGTTTTCAGTTAAGCCACCACCTGCACCACTGCCATCGCCGCCTACACACACCACAAGTACCACACCGCCGTTGCCATCGCATTGCCAGAATCATCGCCGACGACGTCACAGCTACAACAGCAGAAGAAGTCGGCGATGCCACCGTCCAAAACCACCACATCAGAAAAAGCTGGAGACGCCATCGCCATCACCAACGCCACCGACCCAAAACCACTACCATAGCCACAACGCCACCTCGAGACGACATAGACTCAAAACCACCGCACACCACCACCGCGAGACGACAAAGAGGAGAGACAACAGAGAGAGGGGAAGAAGAGAGATAGAGAGGCGAGGGAGAGAACACGTTTTGAGTGTTTTCATTTTCGAAAAATAATTTTTCAAAATGATAAAAAGAGCAAAATTTCAACTATCTCAAAATGGACACTCAAAACACAAAAATCAAAATGAATTCAAAACTAAAAACGAAAAACTAAAACACGAAGAGAACATCCCCTCTCGAGATTCATGGGAGTATAATGGTTGGTTGTTCTTCAATTTCTTGATCAGGAAGCTACCATTTCAGAGACTTGTCTATGAGATTGCTCAAGACTTAAATAAATCAATGATACAGAGCATTGTCCATACGATTTGATAGCTTTTGAAATAATATACATTATGATTTTTTGTTGGGATTTCTAGTTTATTGCATGTTTTGTGGTGCAAAAAAGATTTGTGTTTCCAAAGCCCTGCTATTTTAGCACTTTAGGAGGTTGCTGTCCTACCTTCTATGTCTTTTTGAGGACGTAACTATTCATGCCAAGTGGATGACAATTATGCCCGAAGACATTTAGCTGGCTTGTAGAATCAGGGGTGAGCGGGCAAGATGTCTGGTTGTTATAAAACAAGTCAATTTATAATAAACCGATGATAGAAGTTATACCACTTATTATGAATATTAAAGCCAAGACAATATGACAAGATAAAAAGAATTACACAAGATTTAACGTGAAACCCAAAATTCGGGAAATCCATGAGTAGAGGCGGAGAATTCACTATAATCAATAGTAAGGAATTACAAGTATGTTATGCGAATCTAGATATCTCAAGACTCTCAACTTGACCTTTCTATCACTCGAGTCTCTTTCTAGATCCCCATATATTACTTTCTAAGTTCATCAAATAAATATGTGTAATACACCACATATTTATAACACAAGAATCCTAAACATATTGAAGAAACAACCAAAGATTCCATCACTGCAATCTTCTTCTAAAAGACAAATTTCACTGAAATTACTAGGATGTCCCATCTAATATGTAGCAACTAATTTATTCCCGTTCTGTCACTTTGGGCAGTCTTTCTACTTATGTCCCTTCTTCATGTAGAAATAACATAATATATTACTGTCATTAGCTTTAGATTTGCCCCTTCTATGACTACTTGATTCCCTTTCATAAACAAAAAGACCTTTTGGTCGGGCCTCCTATCCGATGACCAGCTGCTTCATCTTCTCTCTAGAACAAAACGTGTAATAAACTGCGTCAATGGGGAAAGTATTTCGACTATACAAGACGGTGTCTCTGAATGTCATATATGAAGCAAGCAATGAACATAGTGTAATCAACCATAAGCCATCTTCATTATATTTGACCTCCATAGTCTTCAAATCAATGACGATTTGCTTTAATGCAGATAGACGATTATTTAAAGATCCACCTTCTGACAAACGATGAGAATCTAAATGCTATTTTTTTCTGCAGTTTGTTAGTAAGACTCCGAGTTATGCATAATTGCTCCAATTTCAACCAAAATTCAGCGACGATGTTATTCTTTATTACATCCTGAAGAATTTGATTCGAAAGATGAAGATATATATGTGATAGGTAGGGTCTTTCAATCTTTATGATGTCTCCTCCCATGTCAAAGTTGAGGGCATCGTATCCAACCCCAACCAAGTATCGTCCAAATCCAAATGGGCAAAAATTGCTCACATCTTGTTCTGCTACAAAGAAAATCTGGCATTGCCATCCAAAAGTGAAATCTCAAACTTCATATTTACCATCCCGCGACAATCAAACTTCGTTCTGAGTTGATCAAACATTGCTTTAATACGAGACCAAACTGGCTCCCCCAAGAACTTCGATCATTTGCTCTAATACATCTTATTGTAAAACAAGCTAATTTGCAATAATAGGTAATAGAATTAAAGCCAAGAAAATAAGACAAGATAAAAATAATCACACAAGAATACAAGATTTAACTTGAAAACCCAAATTCGGGAACCTACGATCGAAGGCGGAGAATTCACTATAATCAATAGTAATGAGTTACAAATATGTTATGCGAATCTGGATTCCGCGAGACTCTCAACTTGATATCTCTATCATGTGAGTCTCTCTCTAGATCCATCTGGATTACTCTCTGAATCGATCAAATAAATTTAAAATATTAGAAAATTAATACAAACATGAGTCTAATACAAGGTGAAATCCTATTACAATGGGTAAAATCAATAATGAAATATTTGGGGTGAAATAAGAGTAAAAAATAGTCAAAATATGGAATTAGATCCTAATCCATCTTAGACTTCTTCAAGACATTTTCAAGTCTACAACTAACTCCCACTAGTCCCCCAACAGGTATTTCCAATCAAATACTAAACAAGAATTCGGGTCACACCAAAACCGTAACGGTTGTGGTGGAGGTTAATGGCGGCGGTGTTGGTGTTTACTATTGGTATATTCGTACTATGTAATTAGATGTTTGTTATGTATTTACAGACGGTTGATTAATTGGAATATTTGATTGCTAATGGTTGAGCTAAAAATTTGCTTTATTTGCATTGCATGCCCGTCTTTTGTATATTCTTGTTATGCATTCAACTTGTGCACGGGAATTAAAGCCTTGATGGCTTTGCCAGTAGAGATTTACGATCATGTTTGCTAGCTATTTCAGAACTGCATTGTTCAGGCAAATTTTCAACTTTTTTCCGCCCTTCAATTATTAACAGCACACTTGCATTAGAGAATGCAAAATAATGCCCCGAATAAGTGATAATAATTTTTTATTATTTTTTTTGGGATCCCAACATTTAGTGATAATAATTTTGCTTATGTTTGGCAGCCATTTTTCGGGCCAAAAAATGTACTTTAGAAATCAAATTCAGCCAACTTTTTTTTACTTCCCTCTCACATATGGATGGCAATAAAACCCGCTCAACCCGATACTTGTGGGCCCCACTCTAAATGGGGGCGGAGATTACCCTGCCTAACCGGGTAAACGGGGCGGGGACGGGGCGAGGGTCATTACCCCGAAGCGAGTACAGGAAACATAGTCCCCGCCCCGTTTAAAATTAATTTTAAATTTAAGTTTTTATCGAACAAAAATAATAAATTTATCCTCATTTTTAAAGAGACCATAAGTTGCTTTTAACAAATTAGTAAAAAAGTAATAATATTTACTAACTAAAAACATAAAAATAAATAAAAAATAAATGGGGCGATAAATGGGGCAAGGGACTTGCCCCGCCCCGCCCCAATTCCACCCTGTCCCGCTTTAACCGGGTATGGGTAGGGGTAAAGTAATAAAAATACCCAACAAGATGGGGGTGGGAATGGTCGTCCCGTTCCGTTGCCATCCCTACTCTCACATCCGTCTTTTTTGACTTCTTCAACGGTCAATTTTTTCTTCTTTTTTGTTGAAAAATGGCTACCAAACAGAAGCATAAACTTACACTAATGTTAATTACGGAATAGAATAAAAAATGAAATGTGTGTATTATTAATAAGGAAGTGAAACAATCTTCCTTTGATAGATAGCATACAATCAAGAGTTAAGCGTGTAGATTACAACCAGAAGATAAGTTTCATCAAAACAATTAAGAGCGTGTTTGAGTCCTTTTTTTTTTTTTTTTTTGGATGAAAATGCATTTTGAAAATTTTTGGATTTGCGTATAATATTATTTTATTGAAAAATGTGTGATTCGAAATAAAAGAGAGAAAAATGTATTTTGATAATAATGAGGACCACACAAGAGCTAAATATACCGTAGAAAAAATTGGAGATCGGATACAATAAAACTAGCTACATATACCTCTGTATCCCGATTTCTAGGAATCAGAAAGATAAAATTTACAACGGACTATACCAAAAAAATAGGTAACAATTAAATTAGAATTGATCTTATTTGATGGAGATTCTCAACATTAATTTACATTTAAATCTTGTTATTTTATTAGAAAGGTTGAAGCCCCTGCACATACTCTCTTTTAGGGTCTGTTTGATTTAGATTTAGTTGAGAATAAGTTTTGTGAAAAGTGTTTTTTAGAGAACATTTGGTTAAAAAGGATTGCTGAAGTTTTATGTTCAAGTAATTTTTTGAATCATACAAATTTCGTAGATAGGAAATGTTTTCGACTGGAATAGATATTTCATGAGACGTTGATTATTTGAAAAAAAACATGGTGTGCATAAAGTATCAAGCACAAAATTAGGATGAAACAACTGGACTTGAGAAACATTTTATGTAAAATCTATTGATGGAGAAGATTATGAAAATAAATTAGAAAGATTAATCCAATTTGGTTGACTGTAAATTTTTTGTCTTGGTTCTTTGTCGTTCTTTCTTTTGCTTATATAAATATATAGTGTTGTCGAGTCTAAAGGTTGTGAATGATTAATATATGATTCGTTACTCTTAGATAATAAGAGATTATAATCTACATTTCATTCAGTTAAGTTGATAACGAAATCCTTGATCAAGATGTACTCATAAGTCGAAAAAGAGTTTTCAACTTATATTGACTTAATAGTGGGATGAAAGAATGATTGATAATTGAGATTGACACATATTGATATCTCGCAATTGATCGAATCATATTGATGTACAGCTTATAATTTCATGGTAAACAAACAAGTTTGATTTTGTTATACCACGTGATATTTCATGTCATGTGTATTGTTATGACGCATTGCTAGATGTCAATGTAGGACGACGGATGTGAATTGACAATAAATTAAAAAAGGGTATTTTAATTTATCGATTTTGATTAGATCAAATTAATAATTCACATCGTTAGGAATCGTGATCGTGAACTTAATGTGCCACACAAAAAAGGAGAACCAGAAGAATGAGATTCACCACTTAAGTAATTAACAAGTGTTGGACAATTAATTAATTGTGTTGCTTGTTAATAAGTCTAAATTAATTAATTCATTTGATTAATTAATTCACCTAACTTAATTAATTATATTAATTAGATATTGGATCGGGTTGAGTTTAAGAGATGTGGTCAAGCCAACTTGGACTTATATTAATAAGCTATTAAAATTTCAGGAAAAGGAACATAACACAATTCATTATCTTGTTAGCACAAGAAAAGAGAAACTGTAATTATCTTATTTTTGCTCCCTATGCAGATTTTCATTGGAAGCTAGACAATTGGACATTATGGATGATAAATCGTAATTGTTCGTGTTCTAAGATTAGCAAAGGAGTTTACATAATCTACAAAAGTTATAATTCTTAGGATTTCCATTAGAGGCTCAACAATTGGATAACCGTGGATTGTAGATCGTAATTGTTTATGTTCCAAAATTAACAAATGAGTTTGCAAAACCTACAAAGGTATATTTCTTACCACATTTTCTATCTAAACACAAATCAAAGCCATGGCAGGAATTGAAATTATTTTATTTTTTCCTAGTGCATGATTAAGTAAACTTTCAACAGTGGTATCAGAGTCTGATTTGTGCTTGTTAGAAACTGTTTTTGCTTATTAAAGCAATCAAGAGTTGATTGTTATTATTATTATTATTTTGTATTTAGCAATTAAAAAACTGATTTCCATGTCCATTATGGACACCCTTATGTAGCCCCTAATGTACAAGTAGAACAAGCCAATCAATTTTTGGTCAAAAAATCGAATCAAGAGCACACCGGCGGCAACGGTCTCCGCTGACCAAGTAGCAAGCAGTAGGCAGTGCCGTGGCTTCTCTACGGCCGCGCGCTAAGCAGGACACACTATTAGTGTATGCAGAGGCGACCGTTGACGCTTATGAAGATTGTAGCTCTTGACGCAGCTACTATTGTAGCAGCAGCACCGGTTGCTTCTTCCCACGGCTCTGCAATCTCAACGAAGCATCGCCGAACGCTAGAGGGATTTCCGTCCATTGTGCTATGCCATCATTGTGATGGGAGCTTTTATGCAATTTATGAAATTGCGGGCCCTCACATGCAATTATTGGATGAGGGTCAAAACTGCAATTTTAAATGAAGGACCCATCATGTGATTTTTTTCGAAAATTAGGGTCCCTTTATGCAATTTCATTTTAGGGGTCAATGTGTAATTTTAAAATGAATGGCTGCTATGCAATTTCAGAAATTGAAGGTGCCCGTTTATAATTTCATTTGGGTCAAAATGCAATTTTGAAAAATGGTTTTAAAATTGATTTTGAAAAGGGCTTGACCTATATTTTCAATTTTGACTAGAATTAAAATTTTATTTAAAATTGACGACTTTTTATATTTTCGTTAAAATTTGATTTTAACATAAATATTAAACTTTGACACTAAATTGAGTTATATTTTACTTAAGAGTTTTATTCTAAATTAAAATGTTAATTCAATTTAATTAGAGTTGGACTCTAATTTAATATTTTAATTAAAATTTGATTTTTATTAATTATCTACCGTAATATATTCTCAAAATTAGAGTTGAACTCTAATTGACATTTAGTTAAAATTTGATTTTAATTAAATTGTGTCACCTGAAAACTTGAAATTAGAGTTGAACTCCAATTTGATTTTAATTAAATAAGTGCACCCTAATATCTTGAAATTAGATTTGGACTTTAATTTAGTATTTAATCTAAATTTGATTTTAATTAAATAAATCCGCTCTATAATTGTAGAACTAAAGTTGGAATCTAATTCGGTATTTAATTAAAATCCGATTTTAATTAAATAAGCTCTTTAATTAAACTAATTAATTAATTTGATTAATTAATTATTTAACTATTATAAATTAGTTTAGACGACCTTAATTGTTAGAAACTCGAAACATGGTTATACATATATTAGATATTATATAAGAAGTCATTTATATGATGAATGTTTTATTAGTGAATGATTATGAACTCGATCATGTGGATGCGTTGAATGATTACTTTTATTCTTGTTGTTTTATGGGCCCACAAGCTCTTATTTATTTTGGACCTACGAGGTTGTTGCAACTTTATGAGCATGTGTGCCAACTAGATTATGATACATGTCGCGACTAGACTAATTGAAAAAAGAAGAAGATGGGGAGGCCATAGGGATTGAACATTGTATAATTCAATGTTAGATCCCTATGAACTGCTAACTAGTCTTTTTTATGGCTCGAGAGGACTAGATAGTAAAGTCCATAATCGTCCATATTATTATATATACATTTACTTGCATGCTAGATGTGTGTGTGTGTGTGTGTGTGTGTGTATTACGATGAGATCTTTGCATGGAAAACCTCTCCTTAAAATATTAAGTCATATTTATATTCGTCTTCATCATTATATTGAAAAATCAGAGTCATCAATTGATCTCAACTTGTTGAGTACACCCAAGGTCGGTCTATATGGGATATGTTTGACACTATGAGATATTAGATATTTCTGAATGATGGGTTTGACTTAACTAAAATTTATCTTTTGTTGAGTACATTCAATGAGATAAATTTTAGAGGTATATTAAGCTAACACATAAGATGTGTGAAGACAAAGAGTTGGCAGTTTAATGATCTGAGAGTTGTATGGAAATACAATTGATAATAATATCTACACAAATATTTTATTAAAACTTGTTGAATACACTCAAGGTTTTAAGGTTCCTGGGACACATACTGATGACTCGATTGAAGAAGAGATGGTTGCTATAATAAACACAGTGATGAAGATAGTACCGCAATATGTGTGGTACTCGCAGTTATGTCACTTGAGTGACAAAAGCAACATGAGAGTATAGATGCTAACATATGATTTTTCATCTCAAGGTGTTAAATGATGAACAATCACATGTGGAAAGATATGAGATTTCTTAACAACTATACCATTGCATAATGGCAGAAGAATCTTTAGTCAGTGCTCGTGCACTGAAGATGTTGACCACATTAAGAAGTCGTCTCAATTAAGTTCAGTCATGAACGATGAACTATGTATAGACTTGGTTCTGCAATCATTACCAGAGAGTTATTCATAGCTAATTATGAATTTAATATGAATAAACTCGAATGCATACTCGGTGAATTGCTGAACATGCTTAAAACTGTTAAACCCAATATCTAAGTTTGTAGTAGGCAAATCTTGTCATAAATTCATCTAGGGAAGTCTGAAGGGTCTTTTGGAAAGCAACCAAAATTGCTAAGACAGTCAGAGCCAATAAGAACAATATCAAAACCAATAACCCTTATTATTATTTTGGAATGATAGGTCATTGGAAAAGAAATGGATATCATATTTATAAATATGTAGAAACTAATAGAAGTAGACCAATAAAAATGGAGAACTTGACCTGCATGTTGAAAATGAGTAAAAAATGATGCACTATCTGTAGGAGCATATTTATTGCCATTTCCTTCATATTAGATTTAGAGAAATGTTATTTTGTTCTCACCATTACTAAAAACATTATTTGAATTTCATGTTTGGACATGAATCATTTTAATGTTAAAGACAATTGTTGTTCATTTTATCTTGATAAAATCTTAATAGTTATGGTCAATTATAAAATAATATTTATATTCTATAATAAGTATAGAAATTGAATATATAAAAATGATAATAACACCATTATCTCGTCACATTTACTGACAACTATTTCAGAAATGATCAATATATTTGATGAATCCAAACATGAAACTCTTGAAATATTCAGGGAATTCAAGTTAGAAATAGAGAAAAAAAATAGGTAAATGTATTCTCACATAAAGACTTGGTCGAGGAAAAGATTATCTAAAACAAAATGTGATTCTCTCGCAGTAGATTCCTCTATGTACACTGCAACATAATGGTGTATTTGAAAAGAGTAATCGTACACTATTAGATGTAGTGAAATTAATAACAAACCATACAAACCTTCCAAAAACGTTTTAAGGTCATATATTGATTGCAACATGCTACACACTAAATCATGTCTCATTTCAATTAGTTGACAAAATTCCATAAAAGTTATGGAAAAACATAAGGTCCAACTTGTCTCATATGAAAGTTTAGGACAGTGACGCTTATGTGATGCACATTGAATCAGATGAGTTTGAGACTAAATTCGATCAATGTATATTTGTGGGATCTTCAAAAGAGACAATTGGATATCAATAATATAATCCCGTTGAGAATAAGGTGTTCATCTAAAAACATGTCAAATTCCTAGAAAAAGAGTTTATTTTAGGTGAGGATAGTGGAATGAGCAGAATAAATCTTGAAAGAGTTTGAGAATCCACAAATATAGTTAACCAAGTAAATGAACCTGAGTCTAATCCCATACCTGTTGATGGGCATACTTTTGATCTGGAAGTTGAGACTCTTGAGACGCGTCAGCTCTGTGTAAATCTTGTAGGATCATTAGACCTTCTGAAAGATACGAATCCATGTTTACTAATGAGGCATTATTAATTAGTGATGATGAACCTATTAATTATGCATAAGGAAAGTCAAGTGTTGACTCAATGGGATGTAAGAAGACTATGAAATTCGATATAAACTAAATGTATGTAAACAAGGTTTTGACCTTGGTCGACCCACCTAATGGATTAGAACTTATAGATTGTAAATGAGTTTATAAGAAAAAAGTCGACATGGATGTAAACATCCACACATACAAAGTGTGGTTGGTAGAAAAAGGTTATAAATAAAGACAAGGGGTTGACTTTGATGAAATATTTGCACCTATAACCATACTTAAGTCCATTCGGACCTTGCTTGTAGTAGCTGCGTATCATGACTATGAGTTACGAAAAATAGATGTCAAAACTGCTTTCCTTAACAAGAACTTGCAAGAGGTAGTGTGCATTAAACAACTCGAAAGTTTTGAATCCAAAGATGCCAATGAAGTTTGCAAGGTTGATAGATTCATATATGAATTGAAGAAAGCTTTTAGGAGCTGAAATCTTCGATTTGATGAGAAAGTCAAAATGTTTGATTTTATCATGAATGAAGACGAACTGTGTGTTTACAAGAAGATAGTGGAAGTATTGTCGCATTCATGATATTATATGTATAAAGCATATTATTAATAGGAAACAACATCCTTGTTTTTCAATCGTTGAAATTGTGGTTGTCAAATGATATCTCCATGAAATATATGGAGAAACGACTTGATCTATAGAGATATATCTAGAAGATTTCTTAACTTATCCTAGTCTACATAAATAACATCTTGAGAAGAATTTATACAGAGAAAATGAACTGATAGTTCATGGATACACTGATGCTAACTTCTAGTCTGACTAAAATGATAGCAGATCTCAATCAGTATATTGATTTACTCTTAAGCGATGTGTTGGAAATGTTCCAAACAAGAAATAATCATTGATTCAATAGCAAAAGTCTTATACATCATTGCTTTGGAAGCAACAAAGGTTATGATCTGGATCAGGAAGTTCATCAATGAACTTGGAGTAGTTCCTAAAATTGTTGATCACATGCTTCTGCGTTGTGATAACAATGGAGCTATTGATTAAGTGAAGGAACTAAAGTTTTATCAACGATCCAAACATGTGTTGAGGCAGTATCATCTTGTTGGAGAGATAATAAAAATAAATGACATAAAGTAAGAACGAATTTACACAATTGATAATATTGCGGATCTATTGACAAAAGGTTGCCGCAGCATAAACATGATCATCATGTAGACTCTTATAGTATTAGATATATAAATGATTGGATCTAGTGCAAGTGGGAGATCGCAAGTGGGAGATCGCAAGTGTTATGCCTCAAATCCAATCAACTTTGGACATAAACACATTTAATATATAATTGATGCATTTCATTTATGGTAGATCAATTATTTAACTGATATAATATTCTAAGAAATTAAATAATAAAATTCGTAGATTCAAATCTTGGTAATTTGTTATTCGCAATAAGTTGTGATTGTGAGATATAAATTACATATGAACGTGTCTTAAATCATCCGTGGCTATAAGTACTAACAAGATACTGATATTGTTTTTAGTGATAAAACATCACTTGTGACATTTATTACTTGTGAAATAAGTAGCTGAGCTTACAAGTTAAAGTGTGGCGACACTTAAATGAACGCGTGGATATTTTGTTATAGAACAAAACATTGGAGATATGCCGGAGAGATTCCACATGTATAACTATCTGAGTGTTAGTGGTTAATATCTATCGTTTGGTAGGAGAATTTGGTCATTCGACTTGAGGTCATGGGGACAATCACACTTTGATGATGTTGAATGTTGGTCTGCCAATGGTCGCTAATATAGCATCGTTCGGGTATGTCAGAATCATGTAAAGTTTTTGAATGATCAATAGATTATTTGTCACTCTTAGATAGTAAGATATTATGATCTACATTTCATTCAATTAAATTGATAACGAAAACCTTGGTCAAGATGTACTCATAAATCGAAAAAGAGTTTTCGACTTACATTGACTTAATAGTGGGATGAAAAATATGATTGATAATTGAGATTGACGCATATCCATATTTCGCAATTGATCGATCATAATGACGAAAGGATTATAATTTTATGGTAAACAAACAAGTTTGATTTTGTCATACCACGTGATATTTCACGTCACATGTATTGCTATGACACATTGGTAGATGTCAATTTAAAACGATGGATGTGAATTGATGATAAATTTAAAAGTGATATTTTAATTTATCGATTTTGATTAGATCAAAATAATAATTCATGTCGCTAGATATCGGGAACTTAATTGGCCACACACAAAAGGAGAACAAAAAAAATGAGATTCACCAATTAATTAATTAACAAGTGTTAAACTATTAATTAATTGTGTTTCTTATTAATAGACCTGAATTAATTAATTTATGGACCAAATTTAATTAATTTAATTAATTAAATATTGGACCAGGTTGAGTTTAAGAGACATACTAAGCCTACTTAGACTTATATTAATAAGCTACTATGGTTTCAGGAAAAAAAAAAAAGGAACAAAATACGATTCATCATTTTACTACCACAAGAAAAGAGAAACCATAATTCTCCCATTCTTGTTCCATGTATGGATTTCCGTTGGACAATGGGACAGTTGTGGATTGCAGATCGTGATTATTCGTGTTTCAAGATTAGTAAATGAGTTTATAGAATCTACAAAAGGTATAATTCTTATCACTTTTTCTATCTAAACGCAAAGTAGATCCGTTGTGGGAATTGAAATTATTTTAATTTTTCGTTGTACATGATTAAATAAATTACCAACACTGTCCTCATTGGAGGCGTTAAAATTTGGATAATTTGGAGAGATAATCTGGAAATTTACTTTTTATTTGACTTACAAAACACCGCAACATTTGGTCTCATTTATACATACCAAGATGGCATAGGAACCAACGAAACATAGCACTTGACTAGACTTCAATACCATGATGGCATAGGACTAGATTCAATAAATGAATGGAATCCTATAAGCTACTTGATTAGATTCAAATACATGAGTGAAATTTACGAGATACTTGACTAGACTCAGTACAAAAATTATTCTAGAAAATATTATATTCGATTTATTCCAACAATGCCTCCCGTGAAACGAATTTGCTTTTATCAAAGCTGCAAAATTTCCTCGGAAAAATATTTCCTCCAAGAGCTTTTGTAAAAATATCAGTAAGTTGAGCTCCCTTAGAAAATGAAAACGAAGTTGAATACCATGTAGAACCGAATCCTTTGAAACAGAGATGATCGAACTTTTATCACAATACAAAGTTGTAGGACCTTCTTCCTTGCAGTTTATGTTAATCAAAATTTGAGGCAAATAAATGTTAGGACATGAAAGCAATGGATTGTACAAGGTTTCAAAAGTATATTACTTCGAGTTAAACCTAATCTTCTTGGATCGGAAAACAATTTGTATTGCCTAGTTCGATTGAGTCACATTGTCAAGTGGCATCTCAAAATGGTGTAAGAACATCATCGATATTAAACTTTTTATCATTTTGAAAACTTGAACTAGAACAGATGCCCTAATTATTTTCGAAACAATGCTAGAAGGAGCAAAAACATAAATTAGACGAAAAAGCTGAAAGCAAATGAATTTCATTTCACAATACTTGTGATGGTTGATGGCGAAAAAATACATTAGTAGAGAAATACATGAAAAAATAAATTGCAAGGCAAAATATTTGAGGTTGAGATCTAGATCCGACCACATGCCCAATTAACCTAGTATAGTAAAATTTTGCAACCAATCCATTATTTAATGTTACTCGCAATAATGAAGTCCTAAAGATGTTTTTTTTTTCGTTTTTCAGTGAAAAAGAAGTATGAAATTTGACTTACGTCGTTTACATATTAGAGCATGTTGTTCGGCAATTTATGGATGATCACCTCAAGCTCTTCGTTACCAATATCATGTTGTTCGTCACGAATTTGCAAAGCTGAACTTTCAACCTTTTCGCCACAATAATATACCTCAATCTTCTGCAGTGAAAGGATATTGCTAAATTCAGAAGGAATCATCTCCAAATTTACGCAAAATTGCAACACCAATCGTTCAAGTACAGGAAAAGGATTATCTGAGGAATTCCATTGTTCAAGATCTGACATAGATAACTTAAGGAATTTGAGTTTTTGGAACTCACCATCATTGGTGTCCCAGATTTTTCTTATAAAGGATTCCTGTTCTAATTTCAGAATCTCCAGGTTGGGCAATTTCCCAATTAATGACATCTTTTCCCAGGGCAAAATTGAACAGGTAAGACGGTATATTATATCTGCCTTCGCCTTCCAGTAGAAGAAATTCTAGGTTCTGGAGTCTACCTATTGATGATTCTAATGATGGAAGTTCCAAGTACCTCAACTCTGGCATAATTCTGATTCCCAGTGAAACATTTTTGTCATATCTTGAATCCAAGATTCTAATTTTCTCCGAATTGTAAAGAATGGATAAGGCCTTGGAGATATGATGAGACCGATCCATACAAAAGCGATGACGATGCTTAGATAACAAGAATTGACTGTAGAAGTAGAATAATAAGAACATGGAAGATCATCATCAGTTTAATGACATCAACCACCATCAGTAACAGCAATGTGACATAATTATCAAAAATTAGTAGTCTAAATTGGGAAAGAAAAGGAAATCGAGAAGGGATTAGAAAGTAAACTTACTGTTGAAACAGAAATATTTCATCTTCTACAGCCATTTTGCCACACATATCAAGTACTAGATCATGAAGTGCACATGATTTTACTCCATTGTCAGATCTTCTTTTGGAAACTTGCAGCAGGCTCCTGTTAATAAGTTCCATAAGATACTCCTCTGCTTCGTTTTCTAGGCTCTTGTGCTCTTTTTTCTCTACGAATCCTTCAGCTATCCATAGTAATAATAGCTTCCGAACTGGGATTTCCTCGTCTTCCTCGAATGCACTAAGATAGAGGAAACATGGCTTCAAGTGATTTGGTAAATGCATGTAACTAATTTTCAATGTGGGATTGTAATCGTCAGCTTTTTGGGAAATGTAAGAACTTAAATTTTGTGCAACTTGTTGCCATAAGCTTTCTTTCTTCTCCATATTTGAAAGAACTCCAGCTATCGTGATGATTGAAAGTGGGAGTCCATGACAATTTGTTGCAATTTGCTGCCCAATCTCTTGCAGTTCTTCAGGGCAACGTTCTTTCTTGAACACATTCTGCTCTAACAAATTCCAACTTTCACATGGTGACAATAGAGGAGCTTCAATGATTACATGGGGAATTTCCAATGCCATATTTTTCAGCCGACTGGTGAATAACACTCTGCTTCCGATTCTGTCTTCTGGAAATAACCTTTTCAATTCATCCCATGCTTTCTTATCCCATAGATCGTCCATAACAATGAGGTATCTTCTACGGATTAAAGTTTTGTGAAGACGATCGGCCAAGGCTCCATCTTCCATTTCTGAAATTTTGTCTCTGTTAAGGTTACTTTCAGAGCTCAAAATGTCAATCAACAACTTTCTCTTTTTAAAAGTTTGAGAAACAACACACCAAGAAAGCACATCAAAATGTTGCCGAACATTGGAATCATTGTATAATTTCTTTGCTAGAGTTGTCTTCCCAAGTCCAGGCATTCCAACAATGGAAATAATCTGGCGGTCTTTTGGTCCTCCAAGAAGCTTGCTTTTGATTTGTGCTGTCATGTCCTTGAAGCCCACAACCATCTCTTTTTTCATGTGAATGCTTTTATCTTGGGATGATGATACTTCACTTGGACTTTCTGCAACTCGTAGGCTTCCAATTCCAGAATTCAACTTCATTGAAACTGCTACAGAGTGATCTTTCATCTCCTTTCGAACAATCTCAAGCCTTTCTAACAGAACAGAAATTGCCAGATCCATTTTGGTCGTGGTAACAAAATCAGTGGTGAGAAAGAAAGAATGCAAGAAAAGTCCTGCTTCACTGAATACAGCATCAATTTCGGTCAATATGTTCTTGTTCTGTTCTTCCTTGCGTCGTATTGTATCAACAAGAAAAGTGAGCAGAAATTTCAGCTCCTTCTGAAGAACAATGACTTGATTACTCACAAGAACATTGGAATACATTTGGCAATTAAGCAATTGTCCAATAGTTTCAAAAAGAAAATCGATAAAGCTTGCCCAAAGTAGATTAGTGTAGGGAGAGTGGTGTCGTGGAGTAGGACATGTGGGTGTTGATTGCAACAGGGTTTGAAGTGAAAAAAACTTCTTAAGCTCCGGCATGAAAGAGAGAATGATTTCTAAAAAGCTTTTGTAATGTTTGATCTTTCCGTATAGGATGCAATCGGAGGCTGAATTCTCAAGACACTTCAACAGATTACGCAGATCCCTGAATCTGAATCTCGTGTTCCAGTTCTTGCACAGTTTTGTTGCATAGTTGAGAAAAGCTAAAAAGTGTGGCCCGAACCACTGAAAGCTAACTACTTTTTCTCTATCATGAAGCTTTAAATCTTGCAAACGGGAAAGGAGATCTTGGCTTTTGACTAGACGTGACAGATTTTTGTGTGAGAGAGAAATCAAGTCATCAGAGAGATTCTCCATTGTGTATAAATTCCTTCAAGTATTGTGAGATTGACGAGAATGATTAAATTGTAATAATACATCTCTATTTATAGGGAAAGTTGGTTGAAAGTAGTTGTTTAACTAATCAAGGAATCCACAGAGCCTTCTTCTCCGTTAAAGGTTCTACCCAAATACGTTGTATTATGGTAGAGAATCATGTCCTCCTCCACTCTTACGTATCAAGAAAGAAGGAAATCCCCCAAATTGGGGATGGAAAATTTTCGTTGTAATTATGGTGCTACTCAAAGATGAAATCAAATCTAGAGTTATTTTTAATTGAACGAAAAATTAAAGACAATAAAATAATAAAAGGTTTGAGATTTTGACTCACGCATAATTTATCATGCCTATTGCAAAACATAGTGTCATGGAAGTTATATTAAATAATTAAACAGGTGCCAAGATGGATATGTTACCAATTTATGAGACTAATCCCCAAAATGATTGAAATATGACACAAGAAATATAAGAAAATAGACCTTTACCAAATCAAGTATGCATTTTTAATACATCTCTAATTATAATTTGCTTCTCAATGTATGCAGAATTAAAATTGTATACGAATATAATATTTCTTGAAACAAATAAATTTAAAAATTACGTATTTTTTTAGACTAATAAAAATTCAAATTCAAACTTGAAATTTAAATTTTGACATGATTTAACACTTTAAAAAACGTACACGTAGTAAGTACATTGTAGCTGCCTTGACAAGACAGCTGCCTTGTAAAGCAGGCAGCTATTTGTCAACAAGGCATGCTGCGTTTGACTTAATTTTTAATTTTTTGTTTTTTAAATTTTGCATTTTTTTTCATGAGCCGACCCATTCGACTTGTCGAGCCATACGAGCTAACTCGGCCTAGAGTCGACTTCTCACAATGTGGCCAGCTTGAGCCACGAATCGGGCCGACTCAAACTTTTTCTAGGCCGAGCCATGGGCCGCTCAAGCCGACGATCCAAATTGCCACTGCTAAATACAATCAAAAGACAAATGATCAAGTAGTTTAGAATTATTATATATTAAATGATTTTATTTTTAATTAATAAATGACAAGTTCGAAAATGTCTAGACAAGAAATACGACACAAGAAATGTAGGAAAATAGACCTTCACCTAATCAAGTTTAAATTTTTAATACATCTATATCTATAATTGGCTTCTCAAATCATTGTATTTTAAGGATAAGATTGGTTGAAAATTAACCTTTATCTAATTATGTTGGCATTTTAAAGGAAAATGATGGCCATATTAAGTAATACAATCAAAAGACAAGTGGTTGAGTAGGTTAGAATTATTACATATTAAATAATTATATTTTTATATTCTCAAAGGACAAGTTGGAAAATATCTAGACAAGAAATACGGCACAAGAAATGTAGGAAAATAGACCTTCACCTAATCAAGTTTAAATTCTTAATACATCTCTAAGTATAATTGGCTTCTCAAATCATTGTATTTAAGGGTAAGTTTGGTTGAAGATTAACCTTTGGCTAATGATGTTGGCATTTTAAAGGAAAATGATTTCCATATTAAGTAATACAATCAAAAGACAAATGATCGAGTATGTTAGAATTATTACATATTAAAAAGTTTGATTTTTACATTCTTAAAGGACAAGTTGGAAAATATTTAGACAAGAAATACGACACAGGGAATGTCGGAAAATAAACCTTCACAAGTTGGAAACTATCTAGACAATAAATACGACACAAGAAATGTAGGAAAATAAACCTTTACCTAATCAAATTGGCATATTTAATACATCTCTAATTATAATTGGTTTCTCAAATAATTTTATATTAAGAGTGAGTTTGTTGAAAATTAACTTTTACCTGATGAAGTTTGCATTTTAAAGAAAAATGATGGCCATATTAAGATAATTTAATTTTTAAAAGACAACCGCTAGAGTATGTTAGAATTATTACATATTGAATGATTTCGCTTTTTTTTTTTTTTCTTAATAGAAATTTTGGATTGTATCAAATAAAGATGCTTGTATTTCATTTCTAGTTGTGTTCTAAAAAGCGTAATGTGTGGAGGCCAAGTGTCGATCAATGCGCGCCTAGGTCAGGATTAAGCATAAAAGGCGTAGAAAACGTTTTTATTTTATTTTAATATTATTTTAAAATTTAAATTAATTTAAAAATTATTAATAAGAATTTATCAAAATAAATATATTTTTGAACAATAAACAAGATATATTATCATAGTGCTATTTAAAATATTTGGAGAGCTTTCAGTTTTTATTTAATTATTTAAAAATATGAAAATGATTAATTAACTTCAAAAATATAAATAAATATTTATATAATAGTACAATACACTACAGTCAAACCAAAAGTACAATACGCTGCATGCAAATCAACATTACAATACATTAAGAAAATATTGGATAACTCCAATACCAATTTGTTGTGTTAATAGACGAGAAAATAAAATGACATAATATGAAGTAATTGTTTACAAACTCAATAACAAAATAATTGGCAGTAGAATAGAACTTTCACTAAAATATGGAGAAATAATACAATGATTTTGTGTTTTTAATTTGTTTATCTTAATCTAAAATATAATGAAGAGCTAAATACATATAGGAGATGTTTCAAACTCCAAAAGTAGAGCTATAAATGATAAAATACTAAAACGCGTTAAGAAACTGGAAACCAAATTATACCCGGATAAGCCCATCGCTTGAGAGCCAGGCTCGCGGCCTCTCGCGGTGCCGCTGCTCGAGTGGTAGGTGGGTGGTAATCGGGCGACCTTGCGCTGTGTCTCAGATTGAATTCGATTCCCTCGATTCTTTTGCTCCCAAAAAATTCCTTGTCCATATCTTGACCTCTTCAAATCCCACACAAATTCCTAAATCTTAATTTGGCTTCTATATAGAACTTTAACTAGGATTTACCAACTAGACTTCGAATTGAATTCCAAAGTAGCATTTCAAAAAGATTTCTTTTTAAGTCGACTTTGATTAGAATTCTCAATTATCTTTAAAATGGGATTTTGATCACACCCTAATTTTAACAGATAAATTGATATATAGTGATGAAATGTTACGCGAACTGATTAATCTTCCTCAGTTTGAGATTGAAGGGGATACTTTTTGAAGTTTTTCAATTTCAATTGATACTCATTTGGAATTGTCAAAATGTACCTTATATCGATTCTCAATCATAAAGTAACATGTCTATTATATCCGAAAATCATGAAAATCATTGCTGCCGGATATAGATTTTGAATTTATTTGTACTATAATAAATGTTTTATTATGTAACATATAATTCTAAAACACGGATTATATATTATGCAATTTTTCATTTTGTATTAATTATACTGATTTTACATTACAAGGCCAACTTGTGTAATTTTCCATAATTTTATCTTCAAAACAATGCTAGAACCTGCACATTATACATTACAGGTAATGCTTGATTTTCATAAGTTTAGATGGAGAAAGATACAAAAACATAAATTAGACAAAAAAGTAGAAAGGGGAATACTTATAGTTGTTGATGTTGGAAAAATATATGAAAAGAAAACTAGCTATTGACACGGAGCCGAAGAACAAAGTCTCTCTGTACTACCAACGCCTTCGATGATCACATCAAACTCTTCGTTACCATTATCTTCTTGTTCGTGCAAAATATCCAAAGCAGAATTTTCGGCATTTTTGTCACAATAATATACTTCAATCTTACATAGCGTTGGAATATTGCCAAACTCGGAAGGAATCTTCTCCAAATTTAAGCAAGATTCCAGCACTAATCGTTCGAGTACTGGGAAATGATTGTAGGTGGAATTCCACTGTTCAAGATCTAGTTCATGTAATCGAAGGAATTTCAGGTTTTGGAACTCATCATCCTCGGTCTCCCAGATTTTTCCTTTAAAGGCATTATTTTCAAGTTTCAGAATCTCTAAGTTGGGCAATGTTCCAATTAATGACATCTTTTCCCATGGTAAACCGATTCCCCGAAGAGTAAGCTTTTTCATACTCTCGGAGAAGTTAACCACTGAGTAATCACCTTTGAATATATCAACTACGAATCTAATTCCATAAGCAATTTCAAGTGTTTCAAGCTGAGCAAGAAAGGAGAGATCAGGATAGCAAGAGCCTGAAAATTCACATTTAAGCGTACGAAGATTTGGTGAACATTTCAAGATTTCTACGTCTTGTGAATCTGAAAAATAAATGTTTTGAAGGGTTTGTAGGCTATTTAGTCTGGAGCGATCACATTTTTCACTTAATCTTGCAGAGATATGTGGGTTTCCGACATATAGATGTCTCAACTTAGGCATATTCAGAATGTATGCTGGTATCACACGATAAGTCGCTTTCACAATAAGAACTTCTAGGTTTTGGAGTCTGCCTATTGATGGCTCTAATGATGAAACTTCCAGGTACCTCAAGTCGGGCATAATTTTGATTCCAAGTTGAACCATTCTATCATATGCTGAATCCAAGATCCTAGTTTCTTCCGAATTGTAAAGAATGGATAAGGCCTTGGAGAGATGATGAGACCGATCCATACACAAGCGATGGCGATGCTTAGATATCAAGAATTGACTAAAGAAGATAGTAATAAGAACATGGAGCATCATCATCATTTTAACCACATCAACCGGCATCAGCAACAATAGCATCATTCGCATAAGTAATACAAATTAGTAGGCTAAATTGGAAAAGAAAAGTAAAACGAGAAAGAATAAGAAAGAAAGCGAGTTAACTTACTGTTGAAACAGAAATATTTCATCTTCTACAGCAATTTTGCAGCACATATTGAGTACTAGATCGTGAACAGTACATGCTTTTTCTCCATTGTCAGATCTCTTTTTGGCCACTTGCAACAGGCTCCTGTCAATTAATTCCATTAGATATTCCTCTGCTACATCTTCCAAGCTCTTTTGTTCCTTTTTCTCTATGAATCCTTCGGCTATCCATAGTAATAAGAGCTTCTGAACTGGAATTTCCTCATCTTCCTGGAATGCACTAAGATAGAGGAAACATGGCTTCAAGTGATCTGGTAAATGCACGTAACTGAGTTCCAATGACGGAATGTAGTCATCGGCTTTTTGAGAAATGTAAGAACTTAAACGACTTGCAATTTGTTGCCATAAGCTTTCTTCTTTCTCCATATTCGAAAGAAGTCCTGCTACCAGGATGACTGAAAGCGGGAGTCCATGACAGTTTGTTGCAATTTGAATTCCAATATCTTGTAGCTCTTGAGGGCAACCTTCTTTCTTGAACACCTTTTGCTTTAATAAATTCCAACTTTCATCTGGTGACAGGAGAGGAGGTTCGATGATAACATGTGAAGTTTCCAGTGCCACATTTTTCAGCCGACTAGTAAACAGTAACCTGCTTCCGTTAATATTGTCATCTGGAAAGTACCGTTTCAAATCATCCCATGCATGTATATCCCATAGATCATCCATAACAATGAGGTATCTTCTACCGATTAAAGTTTGGTAAAGACGTTCGGCCAAGTCTTCATCTTTCATTTCTGAAATTTGGTCTTCGTTAAGGTTACTTACAGAGCTCAAAATGTCAATCAACAACTTTCTCTTTTTAGAAGTTTGAGAAACAACACACCAAGAAAGCACATCAAAATGTTGCCAAACATTGGAATCATTGTATAATTTCTTTGCCAGAGTTGTCTTCCCAAGTCCAGGCATTCCAACAATGGAAATAATCTGGCGGTTTTTCGGTCCTCCAAGAAGCTTGCTTTTGATTTGTGTTGTCATGTCCTTGAGGCCCACAGTCATCTCTTGTACCATGTGAATGCTTTTATCTTGGGATGATGATACTTCACTTGGACTTTCTGCAACTCGTAGGCTTCCAATTCCAGAATTCAACTTCATTGAAACTGCTACACAGTGATCTTTGATCTCCTTTCGAACAATCTCAATCCTTTCGAACAGAACAGAAATTGCCAGATCCATTGTGGTCATGGTAACAAGGTCAGTGGTGAAAAAGAAAGAATGCAAGAAAAGTCCTGCTTCACTGAATACAGCATCAATTTTTGTCCATATGTTCTTGTTCTGTTCTTCCTTGCGTCGTGCTGTATCAACAAGAAAAGTGAGCAGAAATCTCAGCTCCTTCAGAAGAACTACGACTTGATTACTCACAAGAACACTGGAATACATTCGGCAATTAAGCAATTCTCCAATAGTTTCAAGAAGAAAGTCGATAAAGCATTCCCGAAAGCGAGTGAGTCCACGATCAAACAATTGCAGCAGGTTTTGAATTGTGAAGATCTTCCTTATCTGTGGCATGAAAGAGTGAATGATTTCTAAAAACATTTTGTAATGTTCAGTCTCTCCGTATACGATGCAATCGGAAGCTGAATCATCAAGACGTTTCAACAGATCACAAAGCCCGTTGTAGTACTTATCAGACAATTGCAACAGTGTTGTTGCATATTTGAGAAAAGCTAAAAACTGGGGCCCAAGCCATTGAAAGCTAACAACTTTTTCTCTTTCATGAAGCTTTAAATCTTGCAGACGTGAAAGGTGACCTTGGCTTGTGACCAGAAATGACAGATTTTTGTAAGCTTTAGAGCTCGTTTCGCCAAAGACAGAAATAAAGCCAGAGTGGTGTTCCATCAAGTATTGTTGGATTGGGCAGAGACCAGAGAAAGAGAGAGACTGATGGAAGTGAATGTGCTTGATCTTATTTATACTCACAAAATTGTTGGTTAGACATAATATAGAACCGAGAGAAAGAGAGAGATTGATGAGAATTTTGTGTATTCACAGAAATTGTAATCATGGATTGTTGGAAAATTTCAACATATACGGGGCCACACATGTAATATATTAAATGTGTGATGCTATTTGTTCAACATTAATCAATTAAAGTGATCAATTAAAGCTGATTTTTGACTAACGGGTATTAGATTTCATGGAAATATAGTGTAGAGACCGGAATGTTTGTTTTAAATTGATGAGGGACCAATTTAAAACAACTAAAAAATAATAATTGTATGTTGAGTTATTATTATTTATTTTGGGGTCATGGTCTCCAATGGTAAACGTGGTTTTCATTTTCTCTACATCCCCATCAACATATAGAAAAATCAAGAGAATGTTACAAATCACTTTGGAAGATCATAACTCATTCAAGCAATCAATCAAAGTACGCTTCCGCTTTTATTTAGTTGTTCACATTGATTTCAACATGGATGGTTTATAGGTGTGAAAAGGGTTTGTGAATTTTAGGGCTTGATAATGTTTTGGATCGATAATTCCTTTTCTATTTTCTATCAAGTGGTATCAGAGCCACTTCATTGTTGAATATTTGAGAAATTGAATTTTTAAAATTCTGAATTTTGGATTATTTTGATCTTCCTGCTATTTTATGGAATTTGGTATGTTGTATATGGAATTTAACATGTTATTCTATGGATTTTGGTATAATTAAGGATTTTCTTCCAAAATTCGGATTTTAAAATTAAGGATTTTCAGATTTGTTGAAATTTTATTTCAAGTTTTAAAAAAAATTATTATTCGAACCTACAGCGCTGCGATGCCGTTGCTAGAAGGCGATGAGGGGCCGTCGCCTCCGGCCACTGCAGTTTCTTGGTGGCGCCGCCAAGGGAGGATGAAAAGGGGAAAACTTCCTTAAGGTTTTCAGTTTTGAAATTTTGGGGGGCGTGGGCTTGGGCTACAAATTTGAAGTTTTTAAGCTCTTGCTTACAATTTAATATTAGGGTTAAATTTTAAGTTTCAGCCCCTAAAATTTTAAGTTCATTCAAGTTGGGCATTAAGGTTATAGGTTTTAATAACTCAATCCCTAGGGTTGGGCAAAATGTTCGAACCGAACCGAACGAGTTTTCTTAAATTAAAAACTCGAACGGGTATCCGAATCGAGAACCCACGAGTTTGGTTCGATTCTCGGTTCTAGACGAAGAACCGAATTTTTTATTTGACAATTGGACATTTGGGCTTCAAGTATTTGAATATAACCCAAACCGATCAACATAAAAAAATTGAAAAAAAAAAACCACTAAATATAAAAAAGACAGAGCCTTAGAATTTTCGGTCTTCTCTTCTTCAAAATCGACCAACATAAAAAAAATTGTAAAAAAAAAAGCCACTAAATATAAAAGGGAAAGAGCTCTAGAATTTTCGGTCTTCTCTTCTTCTTCTCTCTCCAGTCTATCCCGCCGCACAACATGTTTCTCGTCCAGTCATGAGTCATTTTCTCTCAGTTTGAAGAAGTCCTCCTCCTTCTAGTTCCCACACTAAGCCGGAGTACTTCCGTATTTATTCTTTTCATATTTAAAAAACGTAAGATTTTACCCTCTTAACGCTGACAGTGCTTTCGTTCTTTTATCGTGTTTACAATGACAAGTTTTCTAAGCTTTCCAAGAGCTTTGCACAAAGATTTCCAACTCTAGTTACTGGATTCTTTTTCTTTACATGGTACTCAAAAAATTGTTAACATTTTAATGGTACATGACAAGTCAAGCAATCAATGATTACATTACATAGTTGGTAAGTATTTTTAATACTTTAAAATATTACGTTCATTTGTAAAAGTTAAGATTGAACTTG
>CM032630.1:35738281-35896682 GCA_019097785.1 Fraxinus excelsior
GAGGTCTGATATTAGAAATTTATATGATGTATACTAAACAAGTTTCTATTTTTGTGGGAAGTCAGATTCTTTACCGATTTTCTGATTTCTACAGTTTTTTGAGTTTTTTTTTTACTATTAATGTTGATTATTGCCTATGTGATTGTAGCAAATGTATGCCATTTATTGTAGATGTGTCGGCTCTTGGGCTATTCCAGTTTACTCTTCATAGTGATACTTACAATTCACTTGGGAGCATTTTTAATTTGTATAGTTTGTGCGGGTATCATCAGGAGAAGACTTTTTGAATTATTTCACTTTTTCATGTGTCTGTCACTCACTTAAAATTTTTATCACTTTCTTGAAATTTCTATTACTATTTTTAGTAACAACCATCACTTTTTTAATAAAAATTATATTGTATGTCACTTAACTTTAAAAAGTGACATTGCGTCACTTAATTTTATATTGTATTTTTTACATTTTTTTATTTTCTATCACTTTCTTGAAATCTTTGTGACTTTTTTTAGTGACAAATATTTAATAAAAAAGTGACACATAACTCAAAAAGTGTCACTTTTTGATATATAAAAAAAAAGTGATACTTAATTTTATACGGTATTTTTTATTTTCAAAATATTTTTCATATGATTTATCAAAAGATCCCTTATGTTAGGGGTATATTTGTAACTTACCTTAATTTAAATCTGAACCCCTTATCAGTCTATAGAAACATGGATCAGAAGAGACAAATTACAACGAATATACGATGACGGGATAAAAGACCTTTCCAAATTGCAAGCAATGTGAATCTACAAATCAATTTTCTTTCCAATGCATTGACCTTGAAAAGTATTCAAAAAAAAGAATAAATGCCAAGTTAATTAAATATTAAATATTAATATATAAGTGTTTAGATTATCTAGATGAAAAAAATTACAAGTTTTAGAGCTTGCTTGGTAGGATTCCTGGTTTTTTTTTTTTTTTTTTTTTTTTTTTTTTGAGGAAGTCATTTTGAAATTTTTTTTCTCTAAAATGTCTTCTAATTAGGCAAAGTATTTTCAGAAAATTAGTCAAACAAATCCAAACATAATATGTTAGTCCTAGAAGTAGTTTTTAACTTTTCAAAAGTCAAACAGACATTTAGCTTTCGTTTGGGCTCTATTAAAAACAAATTTTGGAAAACTGTGTTTTGGAATAGTAATTTTTTTTAAGAATATGTAGTTAAAAAGTAAGGAAATTTTTTTTGGTTTATGTGTATATTATTTTATTAGAAAATGTATGATTGAAAATAAAAGAGAGAGAAATGCATTTTCTAAAAAATAGAGCCCAAACAGGAGCTTAATATGTTATTAGATTTTATTGAACTATAATGAGTAATTCAGTCGATTTAACGTTCAAATGAATGTTCATATTTAAAAAATTGATTGACCATTTAAAATGAAATTTCAAATATTAGCTCTTGTTTGACACACATTCTTTCAAAATACATTCTTTCAAAACTCATTTTCAACCACACATTCTTCAACAAATAATATTTTACATCACATCAATAATTTTCCTTACTTTTTAACCATATATTTTCCATCATATCACTATTTAAAATACATTATTTCTTCAAAAATATTCATCAAACACTCCCTTAATAAGTATTAGAACGTTAGATTATTCAAATATGTGACACCATTACCTCATATATGACGTCTAGTCTAATTTCTCTTAAGTCAACCCAACTAGAATACATCGAACGTGCTTGAATCTTGAAATTATGTTCCTGTTTCATTTAGCTAAAATAATATTTTTATAGTAGATTTTAATAAAAATTAATAAAATGTGTGATTGAAAAGTTAATAAGAATTATAGATTCCATAAAATATGCAATTAAATTGATTATTGATTTTGACTTAATTTTTTATCAACTTTTTTTAAATAAACCAAACAAGGGCTAATTAAGACCACTGATTGAAGCATAAATTACACAAGATATGTTATTGATTCAAACCTTGTGATTTGTAGGATGAATAATGCTGTTTATGCAATGATTGTTGATTACTTTTGTTGACAATTCATGTATTATCAAATCTATTTAGTTGATTTTGCCAATTCATGATTGTCAACCAAAATTGTCAATCATAGTTGTACATATAGTATGGTTATTGTAGGATTTTAGTGCCCCGTAAAATGGTAGAAAGTGGTCATGTTTTTATTCATTATTTAAACGAGCAATAAAGTTAGTTGTACAAACATGGTTGACAATTATGTGTGGCCAAAATTCTAACTATTGATATGAAAACAGTCTTAACAATTTTTAAAATGAATGAATGTGATGGTGTCAAGTGTGCAGTTGTCAACCAATATTATCAACAAAGGTTGTACATGTAGCGGTAGCATGATTGTTAAACAAGAATGATGGCAGCATTGGTCCTATGTTTCATTTTCATCCTATGTCCAAGTTTCATAAAAATTTCAAGTTCACTTGGATGTCAACTGGATTTCATTTTGATCATTAATATGAGTAGGAGATTTGCGCAAACAAGAAGCAACGGTAGGAAGAGTAAAAGTTGGAACTGCAATTAGATTAAAAAAAAAAAAGAAATAAAAAATTCCTAACCATCATGTTATTCTAGTGAAACGCTAGTGTTTTTGAATGTGATCAGCATTTTTCTTTCATCAGCATCAAAACTAGTAACACATAAACATACATATGTGGTCCATTTTTCTTCGACTTCGCAACCTCAGTTATTTTGTACTCATAGGAAAAATATAGCATTTTCTACTTCTTCTCCGAAAACCCATATCTCCAATTCATTGGATGACCTCTGGGTTGAGTTATTACCCCCATGCTGCCATGACTATACCCAGACCAGGTTTTTTTATTCTATTTATTTTCTTTTCTATTTTGATGTTTTGTTCACTTTAATATATTTGCCGTGTTATTAATGTTTGCAAATCGACTGTCAGATGAAGGTACAACTAGTTAAGCACTGCAACAGCATCATAGAAGTGGTACCATATTTGAAGATTATTGTAAGTGACTAGTTTTGTTTGTTCTGTTCTTAATGGATTTTGAAGAATGAAGAATGCTTTTATTTAATTTTGTCCACTTTCTCAAAATTATCTATAAGAAACGTTGAGTTGAATTAAGCATCACATTCTACATCCTTTCAACCATTGACACCACCATGCTTGGCTGGACATTTGCTTCTACAATTTGCTTTAAAATATAATATGAAAGGACTATAATGCTTTCTAAAGAAATATTTTTTAGCCTCTGTTTGACAAAATTTATAAATTATTAAAATTCACTTTCAACCACATATTTCAATGAATTCATAAGTACCATCCACTTATAAATTAAACCATTTATAAATTCTTCCAAATAGAGACTTAATATAGATCCATTAGTCCACATAAATTGGCCGACACAGATTACATACCTCTATAAATAATTTTGAGCCTACCATAACTTCAGTGTGGAGGTGGGTTGTCTAACTATGCATGATCCAGACATCTTTTTACGAACGAGTCTGCCTTAATCAGTCGGGGTCGGTACATATGAGACGTCTAAGTTGGATATTGAAATACGGGATGCGAGCTTCTACCACCGAGCCTAACTTAGCATGAATATAGAAACAAGTTGGCTCACAATACATGGCTCATAACAGGTGGTGGAGATTTTTTTTTTTTTTTTTTACCACGCCATTTTAGAGCTAGCTAGCCCGATATATGTGACACTTCACTTTGACGGTGTGGAAATAGTGATTTGAAAAGAAAAAGTTGGCAGAGGAGACTTTGTCTTTCCAGTGATTTGAAAAGAAAAAGTTTGGCACCAGAAGACTTTGCTTTCCAAGTCTATGGAGGAGTTTCTAAGCTTCCGTTTGGAAAATAATTGTAAATTATTGAATTTATTTATAAATAGAAAGAAATGAGTGATAGTTAAGTGAATAGTGTTTTTGAATTCGTTGGAATGTGTAATTAAAATTTTAGTTCGATTATATATAAATGATTTTGACTGTCAAGAGTTTTATAGTAGTTTAGTCCTATCCCTGTCAAATACGCAAGTGCTATCTTCATTGTTAATTTTCACAAGGACAACCAAAACTTAAATGACTCGCATACCACTGACTGGCACACCGAGTGTTCAATCACCGCTTACCACTCCTTTCAAATTCCGTAAGTATCCATTTCTGACTAAATAAAGGAAAATTTCTGATATCAAATATGTCAGTTTTCATCATCTCTAAATATTTTGCTTATTTTGCATTCTCTGCTTCAGCAAAAGAATCAGCTCCCAATTTCTTTATAAATACTGTCTGAATACAACTACATACAATCCTAATAGCACCTATAAAGCCAACTTGAATCAACTTCTTGTCACTTTATCCTCCAACACCACTGGCTGGGAGAACTGATTTTACAGCTACACTGTCGGCTGTGGCCCCACAGACACCGTCAACAGCCTCTTTCTATGTAGAGGTGATGTTAACGCTGATGTCTGTGAACGATGTGCAGAAACTGCAACAACTGAAGTCCGAGACAATGAAAATAGGCAACTATCTGGTATTACTATTTATTTTGTCTATAAAGTTTAAGTTATTAAGGATGAAAGACGTGTCATTTAAATATTGTGTTCGACAACAGGTACAACTATTGCTTGTTACGCTACTCAAATGGATCTATATTCTCCAGGGCAGATTAGCCATTGGCGGTATTTTTGTCTGATTTACAGAACATAGTAGATGAACCCAATAGGTTCAAACAGTTATTAGGAGAGACCATGAATGAAATACCATCGGAAGCGGTTAATAATAATCTGTCCGGTAAAAAAATTGCTACAAAAATAGCTAACTTCACGGCGTTTCAAAGCTTGCACACACTAGCACAGTGCACTCCGGACCTTTCGAGTGGTGATTGCGGCAACTGCCTTCGAAATGCGATCTCTCTATTACCTAGATGATGGGATAATAAACAAGGAAGAACAGTTCTTTTCCACAGCTGTAATATTAGGTATGCGGTTTTCCCCTTCTTCAATTCTATTGCGGCCCCTTCACCACCACCTACTCCAAATATTCCTCCCTTCTGCCACCGCCTCCCAGTCTGAATGTAGCCTCTTGATTTTTAAGCAGTTTTTTTTTTTTTTTTTTTTTTTTTTTTTTCTCTTGAAGAGAAAGGAAAACGAAAGCATAAAAAGTGAAAACATCCCCTTTTTCCTTTTTACTTCGGTAGATGATTTTGAAAATACATTCCTCCTTTTCTTTCTTCCTTTTTGGCGTTGACAATGCAGGAAATGGTGGAATTTCCAAACAACTTATTATTGCCATTGTTGTTACGATTGCCATTTCCATAGTGATTTTCTTCAAAGGCTGTTACTTCTTGACAAGGAGAACAATGAAGAAACGTTACAACAATATCAATGAGGAAAACGGTAAGCTACAAGGACGCAAAAGAAAAAATAGAAGAAAAAGAATTCCCTTTGGATCTTAGTTGAATTTGTATACACACTAGTTGGATTCTGGATCAAATCAAATCATCTAAATTTAAGCAGAGTTAGAGATGCGACGTGATTATTGTTCAAAATTTGATTTTCAACTTTTTGGACAATGTAATAGCTTGAAAGCCTACTATTATTTATTTTATGTTTCTAATTATTCAGTAGTTTCTGAATTTCTTTCCTGTTCACTCCAAGCTTAAAGAAATTTATGTAATGACTTGCTATTTTTGTGTGTAGACGAAGGAAATGAGCTTTCGACAGTTGAATGCTGGCAATATGACTTGAATACTATTGCACTTGCAACCAACAACTTTTCTTCCAATAACAAAATTGGAGAAGGTGGATTTGGAAGTGTTTACAAGGTAACTTAAAGAAATCTAATTCTAAGTATATTATGAATAAATAATATACAATTCTAGGTCTAGGTCATAGTCCCTTTTACTTGCATAGTTTTCTCTGAATATTTTTACTTATGGTTCATTTGTTAAGTTGGATTACACACTATTTTGACAATATTGAAGAACAAAAGTGAGCTAAAATTCAATTTACCATAATGTCTAATAGTGCAAGCCAAAAAATGGTTGTAGGGTACTTTTCCTAATGGACACGCAATAGCTGTGAAGAGTTTGTACAGGATCACCAAGAGTAATTGCATTCTCAAAGCACACGAGTCAACAACAAGATGCCTATTCTATACTAGATTACAATAAGGGTAGATCATATATTTTACTCAAATTTTGAAACTGATAACTACCTTCACTCAAGAATACATATTGGTTGATAACACAAACAAACTATTCTTACGGAACTGCAAATGAGATATGTAAATTTTCCTCCTTCTAGAACTCTCCTTTGGAATTTTGCATCCAAGTACATATTTCACTAGTGTAAAATGCACTCCTAAAGTTATGCTAAAGCTCTGTTTATGCATGAACAAAGGAGGTACACTAATGAAAAAAAGAAAACAGGAATCAGTGTTCAAATAATTCCAATTAAGTTACACGTATCAGGAATTTCAACAAAAGAACAAGCACAAAACAATCTCGAACCCAAATCTTTTAAGATAAATAACACCTCATTAATTTGCCTGTGATATTTTAGTATCAAACGAGAAAACGGGAATTAGATAATAATCTCAACATAAAGATCGAAAACAATTCAAAACAATTAAATTCTTAATAAATCATAAATTGCAAACAATCTAAAGCCTTCATAATACAGCATTTTAATAAAATTGAAGTAAAATTTGCAACTCAAAACTAAAAAGGGAACAACACAGAACAAGGGCGAAAGTAAAGAACCCTTGTAAGGAATCAAAAATGAGAGAGTAAATTATATATAAACTTCAAATAAGAGTACTTTCATCAATATATAGCAATAAATGAAAAGGTCTATAGAAAAAAATATGAAAACTTAACCTAAAAAGGCAATAAAAATCTGTACACATCAAGGATACACATAAATCAAGAAAAAAACTTAATTTAATTCTGAAGCAAAGACTAACTGACGTGGCTTGGCAGGCGACTGGCATGGTGGTGGTTGGCACTGGGGTGGAGGTGGGTAGCGCTGAGAGAGAGAGAGAGAGAGAGATATTTCAATTGCATGGCGAGAGAGATGGAGACACATGAGTTTTGAGTTGGGCTAGGGTAAAAAGCGTTATATGAAAATGTTTTCTTCATTTTGCAATTTGGTTTCCAAGGTTTCAATATTGTGCCATTTGGTTCCTACCTCAAATCATTTAGCAACTCCCAAAGACCATTGGAGAGCAAACACAATGTCGGACCAATTCAGCAACCCCTTAGGGTTACTTCCATCGTGTTTTTTACTACAATATTTATTATCTGTCACGTCTTTCAATATTTTATGATAATTTTTTATGTTGCCTTATATACAGGTAAGCGTTGTAGAAAACCTACTTCAATATGTTTTGTTCGTTGCAAAAAAATTGTTTTTCCTCCAACTATAGAATTTTTAGCAACAAATATTTTATATCGCAAAAAGTAGACCCTATTGCTTCATAAGTATTTTGTTGCAAGAAAATAAAAGTTTGTTGCTATAAGTTTCCCACCAAAGATATTTTGGCGTCTTGCTTCCCTCATATTTTTGACGACATTCTTTATTGTTAGTAGTAATTTCTTACACTTCACGACAACTTTTATGTCACCATATATTTATTGGAACTCATTTTTTTCATCACAATCTTCTCGACAAACTTTAAAAATGTGTCGCGTTAAGTCAATTATTGCGACAACTTTTTGTATATCGTGAAAAATCTTGTGCAAAATCATAGTTTTGTTGTAGTGTGTCTAGAAGTTCCGGGCAAGGTGCAAGAGTATTTAAGAACAAGGTTGTTCTCATGGCCAAACTTCAACACAGGAATCTAGTAAGACTACTAGGATTTTGCTTGGAAGGAGAAGAAAAGATGCTCATCTACCAGTTCGTGCCCAATAAAAGTCTTGATTACTTTCTATTCGGTTGCACTAATCTTGATAAATCAACTCTCTCTTAATTTTTCAGAATACTTTCATTGAAATTCCTATACATTGGCAGCTGAATTCACCCGATAAAATACATAGAGATATGATTTTCACATAACTAATATTTAACCCTCTGGCCTTCAATTTGTCATAATATTTGACGCTTGGCCTTTAAAAAACTGAGTTTTAAAGGCCATATTTGTTGACGACGTATTTCTGCTTTCCTTTCATTTATTATTTTCTATTGTAATTAGGATTAGAGCTTAAAAAATTCAACAGTAATTTTGATGTTCAAGCTTG
Source organism: Fraxinus excelsior (assembly GCA_019097785.1). Taxonomy (NCBI): domain Eukaryota; kingdom Viridiplantae; phylum Streptophyta; class Magnoliopsida; order Lamiales; family Oleaceae; genus Fraxinus; species Fraxinus excelsior. The sequence continues at coordinate 35,746,529 of CM032630.1, forward strand.
GAAGCTTTGGAGAGACAATAGACCGTTGGAATTGATGGATCCAACGTTACAAAACGCGCAGGGTAGGAATGAAGCTATTGGATGCATTCAGATCAGGTTACTGTGTGTTCAAGAAGATGCTGATGAAAGACCAAGCATGGCTTCAATACTTTTGACTCGAAATAATTATTCAGCCACTCTTGCTATTCCTCATTAACCAGCATTTTTTCTTGGTAGTAGAACACTGAGCTTGCCCAAGTTCAAGATTCGGACAAATCCACATTAAAATCGACAACCTTCTCTATTGCTGAATTATATCCAAGATAGAGAAATATATATTGCCATAAAATGCAGAAATAATGCACAAGACTTAGCTCATCTTTGCCACCGGAAGTAAATTTTACTAATTAATCAAACTTAGCTAAAAATATGGACACCAAGAGTCATTTACATATATATTTTTTCCAACTCATTTGTAACTTTGATTTTTTATGGTTGAATAATATATAAGATGTCATTTTTACATGTAATTATTTACACTGGTTAGAATATTTTAGTTTTTACATATCTTTTGTAACCATAATTCACTTGACCCGAGACTAAATGAAGGTGGTTCAAGTTGAACTTGCTTGTCTATTTTGATACCAGTACCCTCGATGTATATTATATATTTGACAAAAACCAGCTATAGCCTATACCTATGAAGCCAATGTGAATAATTTCACAAGGCGTTTTCCTTTGTCAAGAACATGTTAGTACTGATCTTTGCATGGATATTATAAACTTGAGGCCATTTGGGTCGGTGGAAGTTAAATGTGAACCCCTTAAGTAGTCTATAGAAAATGAAACAAGGAAGTTTGAATCAGAGACAAATTACAATTTATTTTAGATATTGAAACAATTTGCTTTTCAAATTGCAAGCAATGTCAAAAGTACAAATCGATTGTCTTTCTATTAAATTGACATCGAAAAATATTTACAATATTCGGAGATATCGATTATGTTATAATTAACTAGACATGTATAAACCTCAAATCTTAATAGGTATTAGTATACATTTGTTTAGATTATTCCCATTTTTGACGTCATTACCATATGTATAACATCTAGTCAAATTTTTCTTAAGTCAACCCAACTAAATTTGGAATATTGTGACATGTTTAATCAATCTTTAACATTGAACATTTGTATCTTGAAATTAAGTCCTTGTTTGGTTTAGTTAAAAATCATATTTTTAGTAAATTTTGATAAAAGTTGACAAAAGATGTGGTTGATAAAAGTTATGGATTTCATAAAATGCATGGTTGAAAATAAATTTGGAAAAAAAAATGAGGGCCAACCAAGGGCTAATTTAGACCACGGGATAAAGCATAAATTACACAATATACAATATACGAAGTTGCTTCAAGTCTTTAGATCTTTGTGATTTGTAGAAATGGTCCTATTTTTATTGGCTATAATTAAACAAAAATGATGGCAGAATTGGTCATCTGTTTCATTTTTCATCGCATGACTATTTTTCTAACAGTTAGGTTTTATAGTTTTTGGCCATCTTTAAACAAAATTATAGTTATAAAAGAATTTTAAAAGTCAAAAAGTCAATTGGTGGGTCTCGCTTGTCTGTCGTCCGCATGTCGTTTGAGCAACGCACATGTAGCTCGTCTGGCGTTCGAGCGACGGTATTTTTTGAAAAACCCTAGTTCATGATTTTCAAGAGTTTTATCTATCATATATTATACTAAAACCTCTATATTATATATACCCAAATCCCACTTTGGGAAAACATTTGGTTGAACATTATTTTATATAAGAAATCACATCCTACACATCATACATATATTTCCATCTTCTCTTGATTCAACCAAATCATTGAAAATATTAAATCTACATAATCAAAATATCAAAACCTATACTTCTGCATAATCGTCAGGGTTCTAAAGATCAAAGAAGGTGATCAGAGTTCTGATTAAAGGAGAATGAGGAGTTCTTGGGTGATCAACAAAAAATAGGCAATTCCACAAGGTCAAGAGCCGGTGCAGGAGCACGCGGTCTAGGAGGGCTTTGGTGATTATAGTCAAAATGTCAGAAAATACTATAGTTAGTCGAGTCTGGACCATACTATAAATTGTTTCGTTTACAGTGGATTATTGACTTGCAAAGTGCCCGAAATTTTTGATCATTTGCAAAGAGTTTTCTCCGTGATCAATTTGGTGTTCTTTACTGCTTTGGTATTACAAATTTTAGTAACTCAACTTAGGATAAATTGATGTGATTGATTAATCTTCTAGAAACAGTTCAAAATCGAATTGTTACTTTATTGTTTAATTCCACACGTTGGGTATAAATATTCGGTAAATTTAAAATTTCACTTACAATTATAGTACTCCAAGTTTCACGAAAATTTCTGTTTTCTTCTACCTGTTGGACATCAACTAGATTTCATTTTGATCATTAATAAGAGTAGGAGATTTGCACAAACAAGCAACAAGTGGAGGAAGAGTTGGAGTTGGAACTACAATTAGGTGGTATAATAAAATAAAATAAAAGATTTCTCACCATCTTGTTATCTTAGTGAAGCCACTGGGGTTTCTGAATGTTATATATAGCTGAGAATTGTGATTATTTGCTTGATCAACTCTTGTCTTCATCGACATTGTCTTCAAGTTGGCCGTTGAAAGCTTACTTTAATTGTAACTCAAAACTCCAAAATGCAAAAAAAAAAAAAAAAAAAAACTGTATGTATATGTATAGATTAGGGTTAGGGATTGAATTGTATGTATATATATAATTAGGGCTTGAAGGAAGGAAAACGAGACAGAATATTTTTTAAAAAGACGTATTTCTTTTGTTTTCATAAGTAAAATTTATGAATCTATTTTTTGAAGGATAGGGTTATAAAAATATAACATCACATTATCTTGGGATGGACTTGAGATTTTTTCAGACATGAGTCTGAAATTTAAAAGTTGGGGGTACTGCTAGAATATTAGACCCATCAGTCCGACCAATGATTCGCCAGTTCAAAAAATGAGTTTGTGACTCAAAGGTTTGGCAGAGTCAACGTTCACATCTCGAGTTTGATAACTATTGACTAAATTTTATTTATAAGTAAAAAAAAGGATCTAAAATAATTAGAAACAAGAAAATTCTTAAAAAGTAAACTTAAGCATAGCCAAACATGGTGTTATATACTAAGGAACATGCTTTTTAATAGTGGCATTCACAAGAAGGCAGAAAAGAAGAGACAAAACTAGTCGTCGAAAAGTGATTAAAAGCGATGTATACCCTAAACCATTTTCTCTGCTCTTTCTTTCTCATCCATGGAATTGCAAGGAGCACGTTACTTTTAGTTACTTCTTGTCATTTAAATATTTGAATCTTTTAGTGCAACGCATAACTTATTTTGATTCCCTTAGATATATACATACTTTTTCATGTACTAGTCAAAGTTGAACGTGTGTTGCATGTTTTACGGTATTTTGATTTAAATATGAGATAAATGCAAGTTCCTGAAAATAAATGTTAATTATTATACATGCACGTAAATAGTGAAATGCATACTTGAATGTAAGTATTAGAATTACAACTAAATGCATAAATGAAAATAGATGACAAATATGATATATGAATTAACGTGAATATGAATTAATTTAGAATTAATATTAAGGAATATATGTGTGACAATGAATGTTAAATAATTTATATTAAATGAATATAATTTAATTTTTAATTAAATGAAACTGAATGCTAATTAGCATACATGTACGTGAATAATGAACTCTATTCTTAAATATGAAATTCTAACTAATATTAATTAAATGAATGTGAATATGAATTAATTATATTATTTATTACAATCTGTAAATTAAATATATATTATTGAAATATTTGAATTGTAGTAGGCTTATAAACGTTCAAAAAATTATTCTCACTTGATATGATATTTAATATATTATAAATAATTAGTATAATTTCATTAATTTGTTGACTTTTCTCTCCAATAAAAATCAAGATCTTTACAAAGTTTTCCAGCCTCATTATTACTCCAATTTCTATTATTCCTTAAAGCATGCATAACATGCTTTGAGCTATATTCAAGATAGTTCAAAAGAAGTAATGAAATGAATTAGGTGTGCCGCGCATGGGTTGACCCTTTCAAACGTTTCTGGAGTTTCAGAAACCAAAACTCGGTTCTATCCATTAACTCGATACATTTGATGCGTCTAGACAGTTGAAATGTAAAGAGTTGTCAATTGTAGACCATATTGTAAGAATATAGATCTCCAATATCTCCAAAACCGAGCTCAGTTACACCAAATCAACACCACAATCAACAACCTAAACCTCAACCATACGCCCCCAACCTGGTTGCTCCTGTTTTGCCAACCAAGGACACATTGTGGAATGTATGGCAGCCTCAAGAAAGCACAATACTAGGTGGCACAACTAATTGCCAGCTGGAGCTAACTGAAAAATCGTCTTCTATTTCAGATTCAATTAAACTGGGAATTGGAGGGATAAAAGGGAAGAAGAAGGCTACAGACGAGCTGCTATATATGTTGATTTATTCCTCTTAATTTACAATGTATAAAGCTCCATATTTATAGTATCTAAATGTAAGAAAAGAGAACTGATTTCCTAACAAACTCAACAAAGAATTCCTAACAGAAATCCAGCTCTTGTATTCTAGAATCATCCTTTTTATTGCTGGCATTTTGCTGAGCTCGTGGCTGAGGTGGAATGATGTGGTGATTCTAACATCCCCCCGCAAGATGGAGAGTGGATGTCAATGACTGCCATCTTGAGTAAGAAAGAATAGAACAAAGAAGAGTGAAGTGCTTTGGTGAAAATGTCAGCCAGTTGGGAGTGTGATGGCGTGTATGCAGTGATGATCAGACCTTCCTGAATTTTATCCCGAATTAGATGACAATCTAATTCAATGTGTTTGGTCCTCTCATGGAAAACGGGGTTGGATGCAATATGTAGAGCAGATTTGCTATCACAATGAAGGACATCTGGTTGAGGATGTAGAATTGTGAGATCATTAAGTAAGTATTTCAACCAAACAAGCTCACAAGAGGCAGCAGCCATGGATCTATACTCGGCTTCAGCAGAGCTTCAAGAAACTGTGGTTTGCTTCTTGCATTTCCATGAGATAAGTGACTTTCCAAGGAAGACGCAGTAGTTGACCTTCGTGTGTCAGGGCAAGAAGCCCAATCCGAGTTACAGTATGATGTAAGTTGGTAAGTCGTGGCTGAGGTGGAATGCTGTGGTGATAAGCCAAGAAATTACTTGAGAGTACCAAGATCTTTTATCTTGAATTGTGAAGCCAGAAATGCTTTGAGAGCAGAAATACCATGATGATCATTTGATGCCACAATGATATCATCGACATAAACAAGCAATGCTATGAAAGAGTGGTTAGATTTTTTTGTAAACAGGCTATAGTCAGCCCGGGACTGAGTAAAACCAAAATGGAGTAAGGAAGTGGAGAGGCCTGTTTAAGGCCGTATAAGCTCTTTCTTAACTTGCAAACATTGTTCTGGCTCGCCATGTAGAAAGGCGTTATTAACATCAAATTGGTGTAGGAACCAGCCTTTGATGGCAGAAGCAGCTAGTAAAGTCTTGACAGTTACAAGTTTGGCAACGGGAGAAAAGGTTTCATGGTAATCAAGCCCCTCTTCTTGGGTGTAACCTTTGGCAACTAAACGGGCCTTGTGTTTCTCAATTGTCCCATCTGAATTGTATTTGATTTTGTAAACCCATTTAGAGCCAATAGCTTTCTTACCGACTGGCAAATCAATGATATCCCATGTGTTATTCAGTTCTAAAGCAGCAATCTCATTGTCCATGGCTTTGCGCCAGTCTAAGTTCTTCACAGCTTGTGCATAAGAATGTGGTTCAGTATGATTAAGGATAGAAGTAGCAAAGGCAGCATGTGTAGGTGATAATTTGGCAAGAGATAAAACAGAAGATAATGGATAGAAAGGAGTATTAAGGTCAGTACCTGTGATCTTGGAGCTTGATGGAGAAGCAGTAGGCACAATGACCTGTTGACAGTAGTAATCCTGAAGGTAGGGTGGAGGTTTCTTCGATCTGTGTGATCTGCGAGGAGGGGACTGGGTGTGTGAAGGGGTCTGTTCAGAAGAGGAGTCTGAGTGTGAGTTGGGAGAATGAAAATTGTTAGAAGAAAAGGTGTTAGGGGGAGCTGTAGAAGGAGAAGCTGAAGTGGGGGAAGGGAATGGAGGAGAGATATTTTTCTGAAGTGGAGCCAGGTTGGAGTGACGGATTAGTATGTATTGGGATAGGAGGTGGAAACGAAGCTGGTGAGGGTGGTTGTGAAGTGGATGGGTTAGTGTTTCTATAGGGAAAAACTTCTTCATAGAAGGTGACATCACGGGAGTGAAAGAAGGACATAGTGTCCAAGTCAAGTAGCTTGTAACCTTTAATGCCAAAGGGGTAGCCAAGTAGGATGCACCTTCTTGCTCGAGAATCAAATTTGTGCCTATTTTGTTTTAATGTAGAGGCATAACATAGGCATCCAAATGTTCTCAAATGAGTGTAAGTTGGTTTAGCTTGAAAGATGAGCTCATAGGGAGTTTGATTTTGTAAATTGGGAGATGGTGTTCTATTAATGAGATAAGTGGCAGTTAAAACACAATCACTCCAAAAAGAGAGGGGAACATTAGATTGGAATTTTAAGGCACGAGCGACGTTTAAAATGTGTTGGTGTTTCCGTTCGACAACGCCATTTTGTTGGGGGGTCTCAACGCAACTCTTATGATGAATGATACCCTTTTGTATATAGAAATTTGTCATTGCAAATTCATTGCCATTATCAGATCGAATGACTTTAATTTTTGTGTGGAATTGTGTTTCAACGAGAGAGCAAAATGATTGGACAATTGCTCTAGTTTGGGATTTATTGTTCATTAGATAAACCCATGTGGATCTTGAGAAGTCGTCAACTATGGTTAAAAAGTATTTGGATCCATCATGTGCCATTTGGGTGCAAGGCCCCCATATGTCACAATGAATGAGATCAAAAGGTTCCAATGCTCGACTGTTACTAGTGGAAAATGGTAATCTGTGATGTTTGGAAAAATGGCAAGTGGAACAGGGAACATTCTGATTCATTAATTTCAAGTGAGGCAAATGTTGCTGTAATAAAAGTAATCGTGAGTCAGACAAGTGACCCAATCTACAATGCCATAAATGGTGACTATTTGTAGGAGTAACTGAAGCAGAAATGGAAGAGTGATTAACAGGTAATTGAGACAAAATAGAAGAGAGAGCTGTGGGAGGCACTTCTGTCAACTGTAGCTGATAAAGGCCATTGTTAGCCTTACCCTTCCCAATCGTGCTCCAAGTGAAAAGGTCCTGCAAATAACATTCATCATGAAAAAAAAATGATGCAACAGTGAAGGTCTCGAATTAATTTCTGGGCTGAAAGGAGATTAAAATTAAAGGATAGAATGCACAAAACATTATTGAGAGTAAGATTCTTATTGATTTGAACAATGCCCCTGTGAGTAACGCTGGCATGAGTGTCATTTGGAAATTTAACTTGAAAATGCACTTTGCTAGGCAAAGAAGTGTAAATTGATGTGCAACAGATCATGTGATCTGAAGCACCCGTGTCTATGATCCAAGGAATGTTGTGTGAAGATGCTTTGTGAGAGGCTGAGAAACAAGATGATATACCAGACATGGTAGAAGCCGGGGGAAGATTAGAGCTAACTTGAGATGTGGCAGCAGACTGAACTGGATTGGCAGCAGATTGTGTAACCTGAGACTGGAGCAAAGCAATGAGCTGTTGATATTGCTGTTTTGTAAGAGCAACCTGGGATTCCTCAGTGATCTGTTCATGGCTGGAAAGACTAACTTGATTTACTGAAGGCTCAGAACCTGTGCCTCGATTGGCAAGTTTATGGCCTGGTGGATAGCCATGTAATTTGTAGCATTTATCAACATTATGACCAGAGAGATTGCAGTGAGTGCAGGTTGGCCTTTCAAGATGTGGATTGGCCTTGAAACATTTGTCCAAGGAATGGCCAGAAACTCTGCAAAAGGTGCAGAAAAGTCTTTCCCTCTTCTAATAACCAAAATGCCTGGTGTTGTCCCTGGTGTTTGGAAAATGACTCTTGGCAACCAAAGCAAGAGTGTCATGAAGGGTGGGAATATGAGAGATCTGTTTACGTTTTTCCTCTTGTTGAACAAGGGCATAAACTTCACTTAAGGTAGGGGTGGGCTTAATGAGAATAATCTGGGCTTTAATGTTGGTAAAGGAATCATTGAGTCCCATAAGGAACTTCATCATCCAGTCACGCTGTTGGTTCATAAGCACAGGTTTCATAGCACCACAAGTGCAGGATGGAATGAATTCGAAATTGAGAAGCTCATCAAATAATCCTTTCAATTTAGAGAAATAGAGGCTGACAGAATCATCACCTTGGGCAAGGGAATGGATGGATTGCTTTAATTCAAAAATTCGTGGTCCATTATTTTGTGCAAAACGCTGCTCTAATTCAAGCCATAAGGCATGAGCTGTCTCAACATACACAACACTATTCTTAATGTCAAGAGACATAGCATTTTGGAGCCAAGTTACAACCATGTCATTGCATTCAAGCCATGGTTCTAACAGGGCATCGTTTGGGACAGAAGGTTGACAAAGAATTCCATCAATGAAACCGAGTTTTTTTTATTCGAAGGGAACGGCGTACTGTGCGAGCCCAAGAGTGATAGTTGTCAGCTGTGAGTAGGTGATTTGTAAGTAGAGTTCCAGGACCATCATTTGGGTTGAGGAAATATGGGCTGGAGGGATCTTTAGGATCGGTGTTAATGAGGGAATTGACAGAAGGGTTGGGGTCGATTGATGAATCAGTATTTTCTTCAGCCACTTATAGCTCTGATACCATTTCAGATTCAATTAAACTGGGAATTGGAAGGATAAAAGGGAAGAAGAAGGCTACAGACGAGCTGCTATATATGTTGATTTATTCCTCTTAATTTACAATGTATAAAGCTCCATATTTATAGTATCTACATGTATGAAAAGAGAACTGATTTCCTAACAAACTCAACAGAGAATTCCTAACAGAAATCCAGCTCATGTATTCTAGAATCATCCTTTTTATTGCTGGCATTTTGCTGAGCTCGTGGCTGAGGTGGAATGCTGTGGTGATTCTAACATTCTAACTTCTAATATTGATGTTACATTGTGGCAAGAAGCAGAGAGATTGCAAGAATTCGAGGCAAACGAGAGAACTATGAAGTTCTTGCTGTTTCTTTACCAGGTTCTTTTACGTCACCAAGGACCCATAACTAAGTTTAGTTTGGTTATTCCAGAGCTTGAGGGTTGTTCACATATTGACCACGTGATTAATTTCTTATCAAATTATGGTGTTGAAGAATTCATCTTCGAAATCAGTCTAGGATACACAATTCCTTCAAACATTTAAAACTTTCTGCTTGTTTGATCAATCCTCCTCCAACCTTCAAAGGAATTAATAGACTGATCAGGCTGGAATTGTGTAATTCCAGCTGCCCGTTACTGGAGCAACTGTTGCTGGATTTCCCAATTGAATTTGACAACATGGAAATTGACTGTAATTTTTTTATCTGCTTTCGAGTCGACTCCGAACAATGCTCCCAACTTCTTTAATCCGCCTTAAAATTCTCAAGTTACTCACTGTATGTTTAGATTCGGTGGATGAAATCTTGTGTGTTCTTTTGTTGATCAGAAGCTCCCCCAACCTTGAGAAAATGAAAATCACGGTAAGTAATGGACGTAGTTATTTCAATCTACATTCTTCTATTTCCTGATTTAAACTAAAAATTTAAGCTAACTTGTTTTTTGTCATATTTCAGAGATTATGAGTTGGGAAATACTGATGCAAGCCCCGTTCTAGACTTTCTAAAAGTGCAAGACTACACAGATGTACTTTTAAATCAACTTCAGGAAGTGAAGGTGTGACACTCATTAAGATTTTATTGGAGAAATCGCCAAAGCTAAAGAGAATGGTGATCCGGCACAAGAGCGATTTGTTCTGGCCTAGCACCGAGAAAGTTAATGTGATTTTAAAAGAGGTGAACAAATTTGAGCGTACATAACCAAATGCAATTGTCATTTATGAAAATTAAGATGAAAATAAACTTTGATAGTTGGATGAATCTAGCTCAAAGAGATCGAGAGTACTTTCAGTTTTGCAATGTGGGTTTCTGAAATTAGAGATGTTTTATTGGATTATGCAAGGCAGTGTTGGCTAAATCTGAGATTTCAAACCATATCAAGAAAACGAAAACACTTCCTAGATTACAGTTTTTTTGTGCAAATAGATGTACTTGAATGCAAGTAAACTTATGATCTTATTTTCATGACGTTCTTCATATATAAAGCTTTGACTGTAATAATAGTTAGGATAAGATTTGGGTTTAATGATGTAAATATTTTGAAATTATCCAAATCTTATTCGACTGTTAAAAGAAGGGTGTAAAATTTATACTAATAGTCGTTCAAAGTCAAGATCAGGTCAATCGAACATGACTAACAACTTTATCACATGTAAATTCTAGTAACTGCAATTAAAGTTCCCTACAAAGATTTGAAGTCCCTAATTAGAACACAAATAAAAATCTTTCTAATTCAATTATGTCTACAAACTTTGTATTGTTATCTAATTCAAGAATTAGAGATTCATTATTCAAGACTGTTGACATAAATTAATGTTCTCATTTTATTGAGGATAACCACAAATGGATTTATAAAAAAGTATGGAGTAAAAATGACTGCTATAAGTTCTTTTTTACTTTTAATTAAAGTACTTAATTAAAAAAGACTCTTGTGTAATTATTAAAGTAATTTATTTTATTTATATAAAATCTATGTTTACTTTTAGGTTATAACTTTTATGTACATTCCAATTGACAATCAAATACGAAAGTAGTTCTGTTGTCAATTTTTTTTCTTTAAGTGGATCCAAAGTTACAAATGACAAAGTAATGAATAGAATATGGTTCTATTTCAAGAGAAATACACTAATAATTTTTAAAGTAGATTTTAACTGATTATAATTATCTACTAACACAATCAAACAAACAATTTCTTTGAATTAATCATATTATAAAACGCACTAGAATTCCGAATTCACTACATGTTTATAGCCAGTTCTTATCTTATGTTCCTTATATGTTAGTTTTATCTCTCGACATAAAAGAAACAGATTCTTAAGATGTGCAGAAATTGGGTTAATTTTTCTCTGTATCATTTTATGGACAAAACTGCAATTTTAGCGGAGCTGTGTCCTTCTATTGGCTACCTTTCTCGGCGCAATAGATACGGCAATGCATAATTTAAAAAGTCAGCATATGACTTCAAAGATGCGACATTATTTGAATGTAGTAAAAGTTAATGACAATATAAAAATCACATATTCACATTTCAGAAAACTTGTAATGAGTAATAACAAATTCTATATGACATTTTCTTTTCTTGAATCAGTGGGACCACATATTACTACAACTGAATTTTAGAAATGTTTAATTAATAATTTATCATCTAACAACGTAATTAATACTTCCTAAAAGCCCCAATCTCCAAACTTAATTCAATTTCAAATGACAAACCCTCCACAACTTACAGTAATGATCCCGATTCCAAGAGAGAAAATCTCCACTCGTCTTCTAAAATTTTTATGCTTGATCAATCGGAGATTCGGCCGGACTCGCTTCCTCTTCCGCAATAGTCTTCATCTCTTGCTTAGCTGTTATTTGCTTCCTTTTCATGCCATAAACCCCCGATTTCGATTCCAAAAACTCCCAAACCATTACAGCAAAGTCATCCCACCTCAGTGATTGAATTTACCATCTGATTTATTTGTAGTTTTGGTGGCCAATGTTATGAGGACCAGAATAAGAGACATGGAGCAACTCATCAACGCCCAAGAACACGCCTCCCATGTCATTGATTCACTTTCCGACAAGAAAAACTCATGGGATTCTGCTGAAGTGATTGGAGAAGATAAATCATAGTGTGTTCTTGCTAGCTTCAGGTGCTGCTTGTAAGATTTTGAATATGGTATAAGGTGTTTGATAAATTACCTGAATGTGTTTTTGGTTGCAATCCTATGCGTGTTTATGTAGATGTAGAGAAGAATCAGTTTTTAAATGGAGGAGATGAAGAGAGAGTATTGCACACACAACTGAGGCCTACATCTTCAAAATTGCCTCACAATCAACACCTTGAGGCCTTTTTTGCAAGGCTCTTCCTGAGGCGGGTTTCAAGTGGGGCATTTTTAAACCATGGATTTTACTAAATATTCACAGAGGACATCAAATTTGCACAGATGAGAACATTGAGACTCGCGACTGAAGTTAAAAAGTATGCAAAAAGAAATAAATACAGTACCACAAATATCTCCTAAGTGTTTTAGGCTATTTAATAAAATTTGAATACACAAATTATATACTTCTTCCAGCAATTAATGATTATTTTTTCTTTCTCTAACCAAATTTATCAACCCGAAAAGTCTCTGGAACCAAGGTTGAAAGGACACATGTTGACATTGAGGACTCTTGTTAAAGTACATCTCAGGACCACATATTTATTATTTAATTATTGTCAACTAGGGGATTTAACATCAAGGTCTTCCAGACACAACTAGGGGATTTAACATCAACTAGAGTGTTTGTGTCACTTTTTTTGAGTTTGTATCACTTTTTTAGAGTATTTGTGTCATTTAGAAAGTGATACAAACTTTAAAAAGTGATACATCACATCACTATTTAAAATACATTTTTCTTTGCTTCTATATTTCCAAAGCTAAATGTGGTAAAATTGTGGTATTTGTCACTTTTTTAAATTTGTGTCACTTTTTAGTATGTGTGTCACTTTTTTTGAGTTTTGTCACTTTTTTTTTTTTGAATTTGTGTCTCTTTTTTGAGTTTGTATCACTTTTTGAGTGTGTCACTTTTTTTTAGTTTATCACTTTTTTTTAGTTTATATTATTCAGTGCTGCTTTCAAATATGTCCACCATGTGTTTGATGAAATGTCCAAATGGTGGAAGCTTTTCTATTGACAAAGTTTGACAAACTTTTTAGCCTTCTAGCTTCCCAAAATTAAATGTGGTAAAATTGTGGTATTTGTCACATTTTTTAAGTTTGTGTCACATTTTTGAGTTTGTGTCACTTTTTAGTATGTGTGTATTACTTTTTTTGAGTTTTGTCACTTTTTGAGTTTGTGTCACGTGTCACTTTTTTGAGTTTATGTCACTTTTTTTTAAAAAGACAAAAAAGTGACAATTTTTATTAAAAAAAAAGTGACACAATGTCACTTTTTTATTTTACACAGTATTTTTTACTTCTTAAAAATCTTTCACATGATTTTTCAAAACATTCCTAATTTAAGGATATTTTTGTAAGTACCCCTAAAAAGTATAGTTGCCAGTGAGCCCACATACTTACTAGTTTTCCACCCCCCTACTTCTTTTACACGGATTATAAAGGTTTATAATTATTTGCACGTTGATGATATATCATTATATTAAAATTTAACTCATTTTCTTCTCTCGTTTTTTTTCCTCTTTCTCTCAATTCACAATTGTTTTTTTTTTCCCCCTTCCTTGTACATCAGTTTGTTAAAAAAAAAAAAAAATTGTACGAGTAACATTACGATTTATCGAAATAAAAAAACGTAGAAAGAAGAAATACAGAAGATTTGATTTTGATCATGCATTGGTAAGACCCAGTAAAGAGACCCAGGTAAATACAAGTAACATTACGAGTCTCGAGAACATGCTGTCATTTTTAGTCTCTTAAATTAATGAAATTACACATTAATTTTACCAAATTCCGTTGAAACTTCACACAAAGACACAGGAAAGAGACGTTGTTACACTCATCAAGTTCCATTGCCATTTTGTCTGTATGCTTGGAATTATTGCCATTTTGTCTGTATGCTTGGAATAAAGTCTTTATTAGGTTGTTACACTCATCAAGTTCCAGCAGCATCTAATTATTATTTTTACTTTCTGATCTGAAGAGTTTTGAAGACTTAGGTTGTTTCCTCATTTGCAATTATTCATGGAGTGGGTGAAAAGAAGGATAAGGTTCTTGAAAAGGAGGAATGAGAAATTGAAATTATCGCCTTGGTATATTGAAAATGGAGGCAAGGTGTTAGAAGGGCTTATTGCTTTCTCTAATGGTAAGTATAATATTCCTTATCGCATCTTTACCATTGAAGAACTTAATAAAGCAACAAACGTTGATTTCCCTGGTCTAAGTGAAGATGATTCCAGATCCGTTATGCGGGATGGAACTGGCAATTACTTCAGCGGCGTTTTTTCGCAACGGTCTATTCTGGTGAAGAAGTCCCATTTTTATGGTAACGAAGACAAATTGGCGTCCTATGCTGTCAACAACATAGTAGTCACGGTGTTGATGAACCACCACAAAAATGTTTTGAAGGTCTTGGGTTGCTGCTTAGATTTGGAAATTCCTGCTATTATCTATGAAATCGGGATCAATTATGGACTTCTGCATGGCCTTCTATATAGAAAGAAAGAAGGGGATAATATTGGTAGATCACACTCTTGGAGTAATTGGGATAATATTGGTAGATCACTCTCTTGGAGTAATCGACTAAAAATTGCAAGAGACGTTGCAAATGCTCTTGTTTATCTTCATACTGCATTTCCCACACCTATCATCCATAGAGATCTAAGCACCAAAAACATTCTCATAGACAGTAATGGTGTTGCTAAGCTTGTCGATTTCTCATTCTGCGTAGCATTGCCTCGAGGAGAATCACAGGTGCAAGTAGATACTGTTGTACAGACGACATATTTTCTTGATTTCGAATATTTGGAAACAGGCATTATCACAGAGAAGGTCGATGTCTACATGTTTGGAATTATTCTCCTTGAACTCTTAACTGGTCATGGCCTTTTCAAAGTAGATGATAAATATAATCCTTTAGTGAAGTATGTAAAACACCACGTTGACAAGAACGAGTTGAGTAAAATTTTGGACCCGAAAGTTTTAGAGGAGAAAGGCGAAATAGAGCATCAATTGCAGGCTTTCTCGAGACTTGCTTTGAGATGTACTGTTGAAAGAGGAGCAGATAGGCCATACATAATCGATGTGGCAAAAGAACTAGTAAAAATTCAGCGGTCTGTCCATCCAATTTAGCCCACTCAAAGGAGCAGCAGATAAACCACATCGTCAAAGATATTATGTTGTTGGGTAAAACACTTTCTAGATTGTGTGTTAAGTTGTTAATTTGTTGGGTAAAGCACTTCATGAAACTTAATGATTTTCCTTCATGGAAGTGTTGTCTATAACAATGGTTTATGATGATATTTTTTTTATAATAATGCATATATTTTGGAAATATAGAAGAGGGTATGATTAGATGGAAGCAACGGCCAAATAATGAACAAAATAAAGACGAAATTCAAGTTTAAAGAACAAAATATGAGAGGTCGGATACGAAAAGCTAGATGCTTTCTTGTACTATTGCTCAAAGGTTGGGGATCCCAGGTCTTTCAAATTTATATTTGATGTATCATTTAAACCTTACAAGAACATATTTAGATAGTAGAGAGAAGGCTGATATATCTATTCTATATAGAGACTCTAGTTCAGGTCATTCAAGCATGAATCTGTTATAGAAATAATAGTAACCGACTAATTGTGACTAAAATGCCCTATGTAGTTGAATGCATTTAAACCTCCAAGAAAAAAAAAAAAATGTCATCCTTAATTTGTTAAATTGATTGCTTGTATCTTGGAATGCTCAACTATGTCGTTTATGCGAAAGAAATGTGTCTAAAAATCGCTCAATCAAAACACTTCCAAATATCAGTGTAAACAATTCATATCGTTATGAAATTAAAAAATTCTGAAATCCGCTTCGGCAAGCGGTTTGTAGCTTTCCTAGAATCATTGTTCAAGATTGTTGGCATAAATTTATGTCCATAAGGCCAGGAAGGCACTAACTAGGTATGTAGACAGACAAACAACAGCAAACCAAAGCACTATTTATGGATTGGGGTCGAAATATGGCTTTCACTTTTAGTTCCAAATTGGTGGATGCTGCTGAATCAAGTGGGGATGACATAGGCAATAAGGAATATACTAGTAAAACTATATGGGAAAATAAAACTTCTGCACACTTGTGTTTATCCTTGAATGGTATCTAAACAATTCAGAAAATCAGAAGAATCAAGAGTAAAAGAAAAAGAAAAAGATGAAAGTAGATATGCTTAAAACGAAAGATGAGATCAACATTAACATAAAAATGAAAGTACATATGCTTTTGATGTTCTAAATATCACGAGATGCATTATAAATCTTGATGAGCTCCACATATAGCCTTTGGCATTGAGCCGTAAGCAACAGCACTTAGAAAACATTATCTTGAAGTTTTATGACTACCCAAAAATCCAATCTAACTTGCTCAAAAGTGTACAATAGTACTCCACCAATTCAAGACACAAAAACTCAGGTACTGGCCATTTCTGACTCACCAGAATCGACCTTGTTAGTGTCAATAGGAGCCAAGCCCAGATCCTCCACAAGCTTTCCGCAAGCCTTCAGCAAATTAGGAGGAAACTTCTTATTCATAGTTCGAATCATTGCTTTCACCTCGTCTGTACGTATGTCCATTCTTGGCCAGCCCTTCTGCTAAATACTTCAAAGTATTAAAATCCGGAATCTTGTGCAACTTCACACTTTTTTTAAACACCTTATACCCTGTCACATATCGCCCTTGCTCGCACAAATGAAACACCAACGTCCTGAAAGTAGTCGTATTTGGATTACAACCTTTAGACCCCAACTCATCATATACCTTTTTTGCTTCATCCATCATACCATTTTTACAATAGCACGTCATCAAGTAGTTATGACTAATAACATCGGGTTTTATCCCAGCATTACTCACTTCATCAATTAACCTCTTAACCCCCTCTACCTTACCGCCATGAATATGCATAAGCCAAACATTATACGCCCCAACATCAGGCACACAACCCCTTTTCGTTAATCTCTCATCCCAAAACCTCTCGGCCTCCTCACTCCTTCCCTTCTTGTACAACCCCGTGTAAAATTGTGGTGAAAGTAACCGGAGTAACCTCAATCCCTTTCTCCTCCATCTCACTCAATTTCTCTATTGCCATTTCAGGCGACCCCATCTCGCAATATGCTTTACATACGCAATTTCAACATTGAATTCTATGTTTATTTACTAGTGCAGCATGTAACTGATCCGATAATGTAGTCCCCCATCCTAAAGTGAAATGGCTGTATCTGACGTGTCACATGGCATATCATATTTCTTATATATTACTTTATAATTTCGACACTTGAGGAGTATGTGTTTGAACCGTCACATGTCATGTCCTATTTTTTTGTATTTTTAATTTGTAACAGATGAGGGACGCTTTTCTAACACTCAAGAAACTTTAAGCACCATTTTGTAATTTCGGATATAAAATAAATGTATAATTTTCAACTATTGAAATAATTGTGTAAATAATTAAAATAATGCAAGAATAGTTGTATGAACTTCATATTGAATTTGTTTATATCCACTCTATGCATGCAAATTAAGGTAATTTTGATATTTGTATTTCTTGTAAGGTGTCGTTACAGAATTGTTTTTTTTTTATTATTATTATTATGTAACAGAATGAGAATTTCCATGTTGCAACCTGTTAATATGATAAGTGACCTTCAGAACAATGTTAATAGAAATAATGGAGGTACAAATGGGTCAAACTTCCGCAACTGATAGTAGATGATACAATATGGCAAGAATCAGAGGGAAACCTAGAATCAGCAAGAATGAGTTCGTGATGACCCTTTACCAGAGCCGGTTTTGGGCAAAGCCCATGCCTCAAGCCCAAAAATTAAAGGGCCTAAGATTTTTATTTTTTTCTTAATACATGATTCCTAATTTCCTATTTCCTACATGTCTTCCTCTGTGCTGGTTAAATGGATTGAATACGGCTATTTTTTTGAAATTTGTCTTTATTCCGTTCTACGAATTTGCGCTCATAAAATTTCCATGAAATTTTGAATCTGTAAGGTGATCTAGTGCCTGCAAGTTCATGTCCATATTGCCTGAATTTTCTAATTGCACCGACTCTAGATTAAAATTGGAAACATTTATGCTTGGAAATATCTGACTCAAAACCCCTTCCACTCTGTGTTGATCCATTAAATCATGTATTTAAAGAGTTGGAGTCAATTTGAATAATACACGCATTCTCTCTCTCTCTCTCTCTCTCTCTCTCTCTCTCTCTCTCTCTCTCATTAAATTATAGAATTACTCTGAATTATAAGCAATTGAGAAACATTTGTTGAAATTCTATTTGCAACGAGCCAACAGAATTGAGAAGAGACTAGAAGGTTGCGGTCATAAAGAATGCATTGGAGTGGAAGCTGTTGGTGCACATGCTGGGAAGTTAGAATAGATTCCAATTATGTTATTTAGTGTAATGATTAGTGTGCAATAGAATTTTGACACATGTATAGGTTTTGTTGCTACCAAAATTCGTACTTGGTTCAACTGGAACCGAATGAAAGAACTCCTCGTGATCTGGCCTTCAATATCTGAAACAAAGGCGTCGAGGTGTGTCCTTGTCGCCCCTCCGATGCTTAAGTCAGTTAAGTATTCAAGAGAAACTTTATGCTGAATGCCTTTAAAACGTACTTGAATGATGAAGAAGGGTTGCATATTTATACAGGGTGGTGGTGGAGTTCTAGAATGATTAATCTTCCCATAGTCAATTTGAGTCCTATTAGGATTGTACAATCTGAGTGATATGTGTTTAAGTAGGACTGACATTCCTAAGAGACGTGTGGTAAGTTCGAAGAGGATAAAAGACCCGAGGTCGTGTTCAACCTTGGATCTGCCACAATAGTGGGCTGAGGTTGAGGTCGAGGTCGTGTTCAACCTTGGATTTAGCCCAACAAGAGTGGGCTGAGGTCGGGTCAACAAGGTCGAGTTCGGGTGCTACTACATTTATACGCATCAGGTTTGTTACATTGCATTGTGTGTATATATATATATATATATATGTAGCTATACTCTCAAATCACTTTTAGAGAAAAATTACAGAATCAGATTTGATTCATCCAATCCGTGTTCATTTATTTTTTTTTATTTTTTTTTTAGCTTTCTTCCATTATCAATATAGTCTGATATTTCTTATATGGTATCAGAGCAAGGATGGGTGAAAGTGAAGAAAACAACGTTAGTTCTAATATAAATCAAAATCAAACACCACTTCAAAACTCAAGCTCAAATCCAAATCCAAATACACAGGGTCCGTTTCTACCTAACAGTCCATATTTCATAGGAGTTAATGAAAATTCTGGAGTATTGCTAGTCAAAAATTCTGGAGTATTGCTGGTCACTCAAATGCTAGATTCTTCTAACTACCATTCTTGGGCAAGTTCCATGAAGAGGGCTCTTAGAATTAAGAACAAATTGGGTTTCATTGATGGGAGCATTTGTGAACCAACTGATGTTGACAGTCCTTTGATGGAACATTGGCTTCAGTGTAATGATATAATCATCACTTGGCTTCAAAACACAATAACAATTGACATCAAGGCAAACACCCTATATGCAGAGACGGCGCAGCAGCTACGGCTAGAGCTAGAGCAACGATTGGCTCAGCAAAATGCTCCCATAATTTTTGAAGTAAAGCAAGGGATTGCATCACTGATGCAGGGTCAGGACACTATGAGTACTTATTTTTCAAAACTGAAAACATTGCTTGATGAACTTATGAATTACGAGTGTATTCCTAACTGCACATGTGGAGGACTGAAGAGAGTAGTTGGTAACCAAGAAAGAGACTGGGTTATGAAGTTCCTCATGGGACTCAATGACTCTTACAAAGGTCTCAAGGCTCAAATTCTACTGATAAAACCATTTCCTAACCTGAATGAAGTGTATTCAATAATCCAACAAGAAGAGAAAAGAAGGGACATCTCCGTTGATGAATCTGCCACTGGAGAAATGGCATTGCTATCAAAGAATAATCCAAGGGAAGCAGAGAGGAGAAGTCATGGGTTCCAAATGAGGTATTATTGCACCTTTTGTAAGATAGCAGGTCATTCATTGGAGAGGTGTCTTAAGGAAAATAGGGATAAACCTGGATGCACACATTGCAAGATGTCGAGCCATACCATTAACAATTGTTTCAAAATCCATGGATATCCACCAAGTCACAGGCTCTATGGAAGGACACAAGCCAATGTCACCTTCATAGATAATGATGCAGTCTTTATGGAACCAGCACAAGAGCGGACTAATGACAGAAATCAAGTCGGTTTGACTCAAGAGCAATATGCTCAGCTGATTGCTTTACTCAAACCAACAACCAATGAATCTCATACACTCTCTTCCCAACAAGTAGACACATCCAAAATTTCTGGTACTCACATGTCCTTATCTGCCTACAACATAAAGAGTAAGAATGGATCTGTTGCACCTTGATTATTGACACCAGAGCAACATACCATATGGTCTGCTCATTTTCATTTCTTACCACTGTTGAGTCTAAAGTCACTCAATCTGTCACTCTGCCTAACGGTGAAATAGCATTAGCAACTCATATAGGAAGCATTAAAGTCACAAATAATCTGATTCTTCATAATGTTCTATGCGTCCCATCATTTTCTTTTAACCTGATATCTGCCAGAAAACTTGCTCAAACATCTAAATGTTGCCTCATATTCTCTTCTGATTTGTGTTATGTGCAGGACCTTTCAACTTGGAGGACGATTGGTCTGGGTGAAGTGAGGCAATGCTTGTGTCACTTGGTGTAAAAGGAAGTTTCCCCTGCCAGATTAATTCAGGATTTACCTAAGTTAGTTAACAAAACTACTCTGTCAACTTCTACTGCTTTCAATCAAGACGATTTCGATCTGTGGCATTTCAGATTAGGACACCCTTCGGATTTCAGATTAAATCTAATCAATTTGCATCACAGTTTTAAGACAAAAAATACGAAGAAGCCCTATTCCATCTGTCCTTTAGCTAAATTACACTGACTGCCTTTTGATATTAGTCATCATAGATCTGAAAATAGTTTCGATTTAATCCACTGTGATTTATGGGAGCCTTGTATTGATGTTGCTTATGATGGATCGAAATATTTTCTTACTATTGTTGATGATCACAGCCGGTGCACTTGGATTTATTTGTTGAAACTAAAATCTGATGTGTCTGTTATTTGGCAAAGCTTTTATTCCATGATTGAGACTCAATTTCTTTCCAAAGTTAAGGTTATCAGAACTGATAATGGAAGAAAGTTCAATTTAAAACAATTTTACTCTGAAAAAGGCATCATACATCAAACTACATGTGTGGAAACTCCCCAATAAAATACTATTGTTGAGAGGAAACACCAACACATCTTGAATGTGGCTAGAGCACTAAGATTTCAAAGTAGGCTGCCCATGTTATATTGGAGTGAGTGTGTCTTACCAGCTGTTTACTTGATAAATAGAACACCTACCCCTACTCTTGACAATAAAACACCATTTGAGGTTCTTTTTAAGGTTGAACCTCGCTATTCCAACCTTAGAGTCTTTGGATGTTTGGCTTTTGCTGCCACACTTGCACACAACAGACACAAATTTGATTCAAGGGCAAGGAAATGTGTATTCTTGGGATATCCATTTGGAACTAAAGGTTACAAGTTACTAGACTTGGAAACCAACAAGATTTTTCTATCAAGAGATGTGATATTCCATGAAGACATATTTCCTTTCAAAAAATCAAGTGCCAAGGCTGATAATGATATGTCAACTATCTTTCACAAACTGTCCAGTCCTACAGACTTGGCCTTTCCTCAACCAGGCCAAGTCGATCTAAATTATCCCGTTGACTCCAACTTCCAATCACAAATAGAGCCAGCACAAAACTCTAGTCAAAACATAACATCTTTAGAAACCAATCAACTCTCTGATGAAGCTGAAATATCACCTAATCTCCCAAGAAATTCACATATGCCTCGAAGATCTGACAGAAACAGGAAGGAACCAGCTTACCTTCAGGATCTAATTTACCAACAAGCATCTTCACTCATCCATTCACAAGAGTTACAAACAAAAGGTGTTGCGATTTCAGGTAGTCCTTTTCCATGATGTTCAACTCTTTCATATCATAGGATATCTGATAAACACAAAGTCTTTCTCGCATCCATACTAACACAACCAGAATCTGTTACCTACCAAAAAGCTGTTAAGCACCCTGAATGGTGTAAAGCAATGCAAGCTGAAATAGACGCCCTTGAGTTGAACCAGACCTGGACTGTGACAAATCTACCACCTGGAAAGGAACCTATAGGATGTCGATGGGTTTACAAAGTGAAGTTCAATGCTGATGGAACAGTTGAAAGATATAAGGCAAGGCTGGTGGCAAAGGAATACACGCAGTTGGAAGGGACTGATTATCACGAGACCTTCTCACCAGTGGCCAAATTGGTAACAGTGAGAATGTTGCTTGCAGTAGCAGCAGTGAAAGGCTGGTACTTGCACCAATTTGATGTGAATAACACCTTTTTACATGGAGACTTGGATGAGAAAGTATATATGCAGGTTCCCCCTGGTTATTGTGTTGATGGAACCTCAAAAGTTTGCAAACTTAATAAGAGTTTGTATGGTTTCAAGCAAGCATCTAGACAATGGTATTCAAAGTTGTCTATCTTCATCATTGGACAGGGATTTAATCAATCCAAGGCTGATCATAGTTTGTTCGCAAGAAGCACTAGTGACTCATTCAATACTCTGTTAGTGTACGTGGACGACATAATAATTGCTGGAGATAATGTGAAAGTTATTAATTCACTTAAGGCCTCACTTGATGATAAATTCAAAGTTAAAGATCTGGGAAACTTGAGGTATTTTCTTAGGATAGAAGTGGCTAGATCTACTGTAACGCTCAAAATTCCATAAAAACAAGACGCTACTTAAATCGAAATATCCTGTAAATAACTTTCCTCAATAAACGCCAAAATGCGTAAATATTTATTTTTTCAAAACTATAGCAAATAAACACTAAATGCGGAAACGTCATTTGAATAATTTACTCATTCAAGAGTCAATACCAAATAAAATAAGTAAAATGCCACAATTTGCAAAAATACTAAAATTTGAGATTTAAGACAAAATGGAAACCGGCTATTAAAATACTAGTTTCAAAAATTTATAATTTAAATTGTCTATTATTTAATCATGATTGCCCCGCTCATTGCCTTGCCTTGCCGAGCTCCTTAACCTGGAAGAGTGAAAAAATATTGGGGTGAACATAACGAATTATACTCAGTGGGGGAAACAGCAATCAGTCCAGGTTAAATCTAAACATGAAATCAAATTATGAATATAATACAAATACAACATACTGTAGAAATATGTACTGTGGGACATCCCCAAGGACCCAATTACGATCCCGGCCTTATTTACGGTCCCTGACAACATGTTATAACGCTTAACAATTTTGCACTGTGGGACAACCCCAATGACCCACTTTCGATCCCGGACCTATTTAGGCCCCTTGCAACCTTTTCATATGTATAAGCATAATATCACAATCAAAATCACATATCAAGAATTAACATAGACAAAATAACCACAATTGCTTAAATGTAAATCCCACCTCAAAGTCTTGAAATTTTCTTGAAATTGAACGAATGTGATGTTACTGTGCTTTAAACTTTTCCCGCGACTCGTCTAGCAAGAACAAAATTAACATAATTTAGGATACCAAGTCCTAATTAATACTTTAAAACTTTTAGGGACTTGATCGAACTTTTTGGAAAGTAAATAAATGAGTAATTGGATAATTCTTTAAATCTTTAGGGTCTAATTATCAAAACTAGAATGTTTAGGGACAAAATGATAAAATTAAAAAGTAAATTATATCTAATTTGAAAAATAATTAAACTTTAGGGATTGTAAAAGAATAAAAATCAAATAGGGGACTAACTTAAACTTTTGGCCAAATTTAAGGATTTAAAAATGAATTACATTATTTAATATCTAACCCCCATCCCCTAAATCTATATTTCACGCAGAGAGAGGCAGAGAGTTCCTGGCTTTGAATTCAAGGAGAAATTCCAAATGGGTTTTCACATTATAATGCTTTCTAACCAAAATCGATGCCAGAGAATGAAGTCTACACAAATGGTGGTTCATATGATAATGTTCCAGGCGAGAAGATGGAGAATAGAGGTTGGGCTATGTCTCGTTTGTCATGAAAAGCTGCTGAAAATCGAGTGTTCCGCTTAGCACTTAGAATTTCAATTACGAGAAGCAAGATATGGAGAGCAAGGATTGGAATTGCCATTGAACCGAATGGAGTATGAGATTAAACTTATAGATTTCGTTTTATGCATTTTTCTTCTCTTTGATTTTTGTTTTTCTTATTTTTTTCCCATGATTTCCCTTTCTTGTTCTGATATCTGCCTTTACCCATATTCTGATTGTCCCATTTCCTTTTCACTGGTGCCTCTGCGGGTTTTTGAATAGTCTTTTCCAGGTTTAAGCGAGAAGATATAGCTTGTGCTCGCTCAATAGCTTCAGCATAGGTAGTGAGTCCCAAACCTGCCATGATTCCCCCAATTTCTGGGTGTAAACCCCTTTCAAATCTTCTAGCCTTCTTGATATCCGTGTCAACTAGATGGATAGCATACATGGACAACTGATTGAATTTCGTTTCATATTCCACCACTGACATGCTTTCCTGCCTAAGTTCAAGGAACTCCGTCTCTTTCTGATCCCGAAAAGATTGAGGAAAATACCTTTGTAGTATTAATTCCTTAAATCCTGCCCATGTCAGTTCAAGTTGTTGTGCCTCAGTCCTAGTACGCTGATATGACTCCCATCAATGATCTGCGTCCTTAGCGAGCTGGAACACAGCGCATGACACTTTCTGAGTGTCCAAGCAGGCTATGTGTTTAAAGATCCGTTCTAAGGCCCTTAGCCATTCCTCTGCAGCTAGGGGTCCTTCTCGACCATTGAATGTTGGTGGCTTATATTGGCGAAATTGTTCAACAACCATGTTGGTGTTGTTTGCATTAGCATGTGGATTCGGTAAATTAGGCGCGCTCCGTGGAGCCGTTGGGACTTGTTGCTGAGTGAACCTATGGAGAGCATTCGCGAGGTCCCTTAATGCATTATTTCCCGCATCACCAGTAGCAATCTGGCCTGGGGTAGCTTGTCCTCCAGCAGCCCGATTTGCAGGAGTTCGATTTGTTCTACGAGACATTTCCTAAACCATAACAATATTAGTCTCAGCCTCCACTTAATTGTGCAATTCGCAATGCTCAACCATGAGTAATAAAATCTAAAAGAAAACATCATAGAAAACACAGTTGAGCTAAAATCAACTTTTATTATTATCTCAAATTTTCCAAAAGGAAAACAAAATAATAAAATTACAACTAATATCTATAATCCAAAATATGTTCTCCTACTGAATTCCACAAACATTTGTTCTTACATCTCTCTCTCAAACATTCCCTTTGGCATACCAATTATGCAAGTAAATTCCATTGAAATGGGTTATTATTTGTTTTAGTTTAATTCCGAGGACTAAACTTATAATTTCTGAAATTTTTTAAATATTTCACATCACCAGTTCAACTCCTAAACATAATAACTCATGGAAAATCTTATAACATATACTGGATACAAACTTTCAAACATCTCAAACTGCATCAACTATAGTAAAATTTCATTTTCATGTAACTTTTCATTGTAAACTTTCAATTTCAGATGCAGATATATAATAAATTCATGGTATCCAGCAAATGAAAATTTCCAAATTTTATCAAATAAAATTTTCGAAACATTTTACCTTTTTGGAGTGGCATGGCGCGGCAAGAGCGGGTAGCATTTAAATTAAATAATAGACATTTTCTCATTTATTTTTGTAAAATTTTCACAAGTCTACAAAAAGGTAAACCTGTGCTCTGATACCACACTGTAACGCCCCAAATTCCATAAACACAAGACGCTACTTAAGTCGAAATATCCTGTAAATAACTTTCCTCAATAAACACCAAAATGCGTAAATATTTATTTTTTCAAAACTATAGCAAATAAACACTAAATGCGGAAACGTCATTTGAATAATTTACTCATTCAAGAGTCAATACCAAATAAAATAAGTAAAGTACCACAATTTGCAAAAATACTAAAATTTGAGATTTAAGACAAAATGGAAACCGGCCATTAAAATACTAGTTTCAAAAATTTATAATTTAAATTGTCTATTATTTAATCATGATTGCCCCGCTCATTGTCTTGCCTTGCCGAGCTCCTTAACCTGAAAGAGTGGAAAAATATTGGGGTGAGCATAACGAATTATACTCAGTGGAGAAACAGCAATCAGTCCAGGTTAAATCTAAACATGAAATCAAATTATGAGTATAATAGAAATACAACATACTGTAGAAATATATACTGTGGGACATCCCCAAGGACCCAATTACGATCCCAGACCTATTTACGGTCCCTGACAACATGTTATAGCGCTTAACAATTTTGCACTGTGTGACAACCCCAAGGACCCACTTTCGATCCCGGACCTATTTACGGCCCCTGGCAACCTTTTCATATGTATAGGCATAATATCACAATCAAAATCACATATCAAGAATTAACATAGACAAAATAACCACAATTGCTTAAATGTAAATCCCACCTCAAAGTCTTGAAATTTTCTTGAAATTGAACGAATGTGATGTTACTGTGCTTTAAACTTTTTCCGCGACTCGTCTAGCAAGAACAAAATTAACATAATTTAGGATACCAAGTCCTAATTAATACTTTAAAACTTTTAGGGACTTGATCGAACTTTTTGGAAAGTAAATAAATGAGTAAATGGATAATTCTTTAAATCTTTAGGGTCTAATTATCAAAACTAGAATGTTTAGGGACAAAATGATAAAATTAGAAAGTAAATTATATCTAATTTGAAAAATAATTAAACTTTAGGGATTGTAAAAGAATAAAAATCAAATAGGGGACTAACTTAAACTTTTGGCCAAACTTAAGGATTTAAAAATGAATTACATTATTTAATATCTAACCCCCATCCCCTAAATCTATATTTCACGCAGAGAGAGGCAGAGAGTTCCTGGCTTTGAATTCAAGGAGAAATCCCAAATGGGTTTTCACATTATAATGCTTTCTAACCAAAATCGATGCCAGAGAATGAAGTCTACACAAATGGTGGTTCATATGATAATGTTCCAGGCGAGAAGATGGAGAATAGAGGTTGGGCTATGTCTCGTTTGTCATGAAAAGATGCTGAAAATCGAGTGTTCCGCTTAGCACTTAGAATATCAATTACGAGAAGCAAGATATGGAGAGCAAGGATTGGAATTGCGATTGAACCGAATGGAGTATGAGATTAAACTTATAGATTTCGTTTTATGCATTTTTCTTCTCTTTGATTTTTATTTTTATGAATATATATATGTAGATAAGAAACAAATTATAGAATTCCAAAGAAACTAAAAATAATTTCGAATGGGTTACCTGCACAGATTTTTTGCCGAGTGAAAGTTTGAGCGTGTGCAACTTGAATTTTGCAGAACTGGTGCAAGGTTTATGTTGATGAGAGAATGATGATGATGAAATTAAATGAAATAATTGTTCCAATGTTGAAGAATTTACCTAGTTGAATTCCAAGTTTTCTGAGAAGTTTTTGCGCCCAGCCGTTAGAGTGAGTTTTTTGGAGATGGTAATGAGTGATTTTTAAGTTTAACACCGTTGAGCCCTACAACCATATGCTCTAGAATTTGGGCTACTATTTTTGGAGTGATAATGGACTTAAACTTGGGCCATAGAGGAATATTTGACCAAGAGAAATTTTAAAATAGATGTTGGGTGTAAAATTTGACCTGATAAGGAAAATTTGAATTTTTAAGATTAAAAATCGTTTTTGAATTCTTATATTAAATGCTTTTGCTAGACAATTCGACGGACGAAAAATAAATTCTAAAATTTGACGGAAAAGTCGTAGCGACATAATTTAAGTTATAAAATTGGTATTTTAAAATTCGAGTCGCTACATCAGCAAAAGAAATTCAAATTTGCCAAAGGAAATACGCATTGGATATTTTGGCGGACTATGGAACCATTGGAGCTACTCAAACTAAGATACCACTTGATCAAAATATAAAGTTGTCAAGAGATGAAGGGGAAATTCTTTCTGACCCTGTAATGTACAGCTGATAGGAAGATTGCTTTATTTAACGAATTATCAGGCCTGATATCTCCTACTCGGTCCATTTGCTACGTCAGTATATGCAGACACCTAGAATGCCACACCTAAATGCAGCACATAAGGTGCTTAGGTATATCAAGCAATCACCAGGCAAAGGATTATTGTTCTCTTTATCCTCTGATTTGCAAATTAAAGCCTACAGTGATTCTGATTGGGGAGCATGTCCAGACTCTCGGAGATCAATAACCGGGTATTGTGTATTCATTGGTTCGTCATTGGTGTCTTGGAGAT
This sequence comes from Fraxinus excelsior, assembly GCA_019097785.1. Taxonomy (NCBI): domain Eukaryota; kingdom Viridiplantae; phylum Streptophyta; class Magnoliopsida; order Lamiales; family Oleaceae; genus Fraxinus; species Fraxinus excelsior. The sequence continues at coordinate 35,775,061 of CM032630.1, forward strand.
CAAAGAAACAAAACACCATATCTAGGTCTTCGGCAGAAGCAGAGTACAGAGCGATGACTGCAATTTGTTGCGAAATAACATGGCTTAAGTATGTTCTTGATGATTGATAGGAACGTAAAATATATATTTTACATCTTTATTTAATGCGCTCATATGACTATTTTATGCCTAAATATACTTAATATTCTCATATTTTGGTTTAGGTGACAATTCTATGGATATGACATAATTTGGAAGAAATAAGTGAAAATGAACCAAAATGGAAGAAAGTGATAGTTCAGGGGACTAAAGTGAAAATATTCAAAAGTTGTATCGAACCTCACGGTGAAGACTTGAGAGCGTTAGAGGTCGCTTGGATGAAGGAAGAAGTCAAACAGATGAAACATAGCCAAGACATTATCACATATCAACTTTCAAGATGAAAAGTTTTGCACCGATTTTTAGTCTCATCCTGAGACCAGTTGTTGACATGGTAGATGATCGAATTCGAAGATCGTATCTGATAAAAAGTTGTAGCCCTTTGAGTTATCTTTCCAACGTATCTTGAATCCTCTCAATCGGACATCAGGAGAGGAAGTTATGATGAAAATACTAAAGCAAACGCAAAGTGGATAGATTTCTAGCGCCCAAGCGCTGTCCTGTAGCGCTCAAGCGCCGCCATAGATTTTATGTTTTTATTGTTTAGGCTGCGAAAACTCCAAAAATAGACTCCAAATTAGCCAAGAATGTGTAGGGAAGTATAAATAGACCTAAGGGGGTCAAAACACAAGAGAGCCTCTCCAACTTTATTTTTCTCTATTTTTCTCTTAAATTCATGAATTGTAACTAAACTTTTACACTTGGTCGAAGGAGATTGAAGCCTCGGAACCACATATTGTAAGATCTAAATGGTTTTTCTTAATTTAATTCATATTTTTGAGTATTGAATATTTTTCTGCACTTATTTCTATTATTGTTATGTTTAATTGCTAAGAGGCCTACTAGTTTATTATTCGTTGCAATCTCCCGCTAAGTTAAATATCAAATCCGTAATTGTTTGATCCCTTTAACTTGTGAAGAACTAGGATTTGATGATTTTCTGCGATAGAGGTTATTAAATCTTAAGAAGAATGTTTAAATAGATTAAATACAACCGCTGGTGTTTGTGTTATCTAGTTCATCGATTTCTCTATTGTGTAAAGCTGTTATTAAATCGAATCTTGGGCACCGGTCTGGGGTTATTTAATAATTAGGGTTAATTAGAACGCTGGTTTCTAACTAACTAAAAATAAGGAGAGATAGGAAAATAATTCCAGCGGTGAATATTCAAAATATGAATTGAATTATCCTTGCATCTATGATCAATTGTGGATTTCTGAAGGTGGATATTGACTTGGACCAAGGTTAGTCTTTTGATTGTTTTCATTAATTTAGTTTTCATTGTTATTAACTATGTTATTTTTTACAATTGTTTGCATACAAAAAACCCTCAATCATTGTACGGAGCATGAACTATTGAATTATACACTCTTCGTGAGATCAACCCTTATTTCCACTACTACGTTAGTTTTAGAGGTTTAAGGACTATTTTTGGGTGCCTACGACAGCACACCAATGATTTACAAATATCCCATTCCCAGCCAGCTGAATTGTTTTGTGACAACCAAGCGGCTAGCGGCCAATCCTATGTTTCATGAAAGAACAAAACACATTGAATTAGATTACCACCTTGTGCGTGAGAAAGTACAAGAAGGGAGTGTAATTATTAGACATGTTCGAACAGGTTCGCAACTTGCTGATATATTTACAAAATCTCTTAGCTCTAATATCCTTTACTCACATCTATCCAAGATGGGAGTAGAAAGCATCTACTCTCCACCTTGAGGGGGGCTGTTGAAATTCTATTTGCAACGAGCCAACAGAATTGAGAAGAGACTAGAAGGTTGCGGTCACAAAGAATGCATTGGAGTGGAAGCTGCTGGTGCACATGCTAGGAAGTTAGAATAGATTCCAATTCTGTTATTTAGTGTAATGATTAGTGTGCAATAGAATTTTGACACCTGTATAGGCTTGTTACATTGCATTATATATATATATATATATATATATATATATATATATATATATAGTTGTACTCTCAAATCATTTTTAGAGAAAAATTATAGAATCAGATTTGATTCATCCAATCCGTGTTCCTTTTTTTTTATTTTTCTTCCATTATCAATATAGTTTGATATTTTTTATAGATTTATCATTGGATTGGTACAAGAAATCTCAGTCTCAAATTAATTTCCAGGGTGCAATCCATTTATGTAGATTTCTTTTTCTTCAGTACTTTGAGCAGCTCCACTTTTCCATTCAATTTAGACTTGCTAGTCAAGGTTAATACCCCAGAATTAAGATCAGATCCAAGTTGTGGAGAGTTATGGACATTGCTTGAGTATTCCAGAATGATGTATAGAACCTTCGCTTTTTGTTTGATCAATCTTATTTGAATGACATTGCCATACTTTCTAGCTTACTGGACTCTTCATTCTACTATTCAGTGTTAAGTTAGCAATATATTGTATTTAAGTTGTTTTCGGGGGCCCAACTTTGGAGTTCGTCCCAAGCCCCGAAAATCACAAGACCAGCCTTACCCTTTACCAGGTTCTTTTACTTCACCAAGGACCCATAACTAAGTTGAGCCTCATTATTCCAGAACTTGGAAGTTGTTCAGAAATTGACCACTTGATGTATATATTATGGAAGAACGGTGTTGAAGAATTCACCTTTAGAACCAAGTATGGAGAATAGTACAGATTAACTTCACTATTTATGTGTCTGCAATTGAAATATTTGAATCTTTCAACTTGTCTCTTCTATCCTCCACCAAGCTTCAAAGGATTTAATAGGACGATTAGGCTGGATTGTGTGAAGTCACCATTAATCATGAAGTACTATAAAATCTGATATCTAGCTGTCCGTTACTGGAGGAACTGGTGTTGCATGTCCCAAACAAATTTGACTACTTAGAAATCCATGCTCCTATGCTAGAACTCTTGGCATTGACATGTCCACTACATCTGTTTGTGTTGAGAATCCCCACTTCTGGAAGTAGTGCAATTGGTTGAATATAGTGATTATGCAGATTACAACATCATAAAATATGAAAATTACTTCTTTGAGTTTTTGATTCTCTGCCTTCCATTCAGAAAGTGAAGTTGACATGTACTACTGAACAATTCTTGAGATGGCATTTATTGAGCTTCCATTTGAGAAGACATTAAAACTGAAAGAAATGGTAATATTGGCAAAAACAAAGGATATTGCTGATTGAAGGAGTAGAACAAATTCGAGCGCACATCACCAAATGCAAAGGTCATTTATGAAGATTAAGATGAAATTGAACTTTGATAGTTGAACGAATGTTGACTTGCTCAAACTGGTTAAGAGTATTGTCAATCTTGTGAACTGGACTTTCTGAAACTAGATATTTGTCTAGCTTGATCGTCAAAGATATTATGTTGGCTATAACACTTTCTAGATTATGTGTTAATTTGTTATTTAGTAGGATAGATCTACTTAAAAGCAACTACACACTAAGCAACAGGTGAAAGCATTTGTTGCTTACTAGTCATGGATGCAAGTTTACTCGAGATAAGCTGTAAACTTGCGAAAGATTTGAGCACTCGAAATTTAATCTTTCAAGTGACAAAATGTAAATTTTCCTCATCTGAGAAGTTACCCATGTTCATTCATTCAATTATATTGTACAATAGATTCATGGTACAATTCATATCTCCTCCCTCTTTACATATTAGCACATATACATATACTCGCTTAGATATGTATGAAAATTTGAATGGTAAACGAAAATCTTAACAAAAGGAGGGCATAGTTGAAGGCACATTGAGAAATTTTGTAATGATATGGGGTTTGGTTATGCTGATCTTTATTCACCTATTCTGAAAGAAAAGATGCCACTTTTTAGGGTTGGTAGGGTTTGAAGGGGAGATGTAGGGATGTAAACGAGTCGACCCGAGCCGGCTCGAGCAAAAAACGACATGGAATTTTTTGGTTAGAGCTGACCCAAGTGAGCCAATCCAAAGCTTACACAAAAAAAATGACGCATGGCTCAGGCCTTACTGAGCCGACTCGATTTATTTTTTTGGTAATATTTTGCATGTAGCTTCTTGTTGCATGAAGCAGACAGTTGTACTGTGACACGTGTCATTTTGGCTAGCCATACTGATCTGGCCATCGTCCCCAAATGAGGACAGGTTAAGCCTTGGTTCGGATCCACCGAGTCGTGAGTCGAGCTGGCTCTAGCTTTTTTCGGACTGAGTCGTGGGATGCCTGAGCCGACGAGTCAAATTGACATTCCTAAAGGCAGTTAGTAAATTTTTTGTTGGCTCCTTTCATTTAATTTCTTATTTCTTTTTCCAGGCCTTGTATATTTATTTCCTAGTTTTCTTTTTGCATGTGAAGCACTCGAATCTAATGGCCTAGATAGTTTAGGGAGAGAGGAACGATGTTGGTTTAGCACTAAATTTGATTAGAGATGCCTCACAAATAAATTTCCTTTTCATTTATGTTGGGTTGTGATGTCAAGTTTAGTCCAACAATACGTAATGATGAAAATGGGCTTTGATCTAGCAGCATTTAAAATTGGGAAGAGTTGACAAATCAGGCATTAAGGCTCAGTTTGATACACGACATTTTTCATAGACTTTTGTAGTGTTTGATAAGCAAAATTTTCTCCGGACCCAAAGTTTCACAAATTCAAAAATCAGGTATTAAGTTTAAAAAATGCAGAACTCAGGTATTTAGTTAATTAATTAAAACTAATTATTATTTAAATATAATAAATTCACAATTATACCACTAATGGTCACATGTACATAATTATTGGTCACAACATTTTTATTAGTCACAAATTATTAAATTAATTGGTCGCATTTTATTTCGAGGACACTAATCAAAAATTTTATACGTCACAATTTATTTCAATGGTCACGGATAAAAAAATATAGGTTACAGTTTATCTATCAGTCACTTATTTTCAAATTTGTTATTTACAAATTATTTTTTAGTCACAAATTATCGGATGTTAAGGTCACTATTTAATGGTTAATCACAATAAACAAAATAGTTGGTCACATACACCAAACACCCGATCCCGATCCACAACCAATACTTAGTCACAAATTAAAAAATAATTGGACACAATCGCTATCCCGCCAGCGCCCCCACAGCCGCCACAACACCACCACATGGACAATCTGAACCCATCGTCACCACACCCAACCACTGGTCAACACCACTGCAATACCACCATCGCACAAAGCATCCCAACCACACAACTACACCCAATCATCGACACAGCACCATCGAACCTAACCATTGCACCGCACACCACCAATGCACGTCACCACTGCACCACAGTACATCACCACCACACCGCGCCCAAACACCGTACACCGTAACCACCAACTACATTGCATCACAACCGCAAAACCACCGCCACACCATCTGAACCTATCGTCATTTGAACTCATCAGATCTAACTAGAGCCACCACTGGTATGTCGTGTTGCTGAAGATGATGCTATCACTCTCAAAGCTTCGAACACGGGGATGACACCATCGAACTAAATCGTGTTGCATCGAAGCCTTCAAATCAATGTCGCTTTCAAATCGACGGGCGATGGATCGTGGTAGGCATGGTAGCGGCGTAGTGACTGTGGGTAGTAGGGTATGGCAGTGCATGGCAGTGCGGCAACCATAAAGTGTTTGGATGGGAGGCATAGAGAAATGGGAGATGAAGAGAGAACATGATGTACGGTAGAGAGAGGGAGAAAGAGAGAGTAGGTTAGGAAATAATTAGGGTTTGGGAAGGGTATAGATATAATATATCTGATTTTTTAATAATTAAAATTTCAACCTGATTTTTGTAAATCAAACTTTAAACACCTGATTTTTTGTAATTTTCTCTTTAAAATTACCCAATACTTCTATGAGATGGGCCATAACCGGGGCCCAATACCAAATAGATAAGTCACATTCATGAAGCACGACTTTGGTTGCCACTTGAATTAATAGAGTGTTAGTTGCTCTAGATTCATCTCAAATCAAGGGTTGATGTTTTGAGTATAAACAAAACCCTTGGCTGATTCCTAGATGAATTTTGTCATTTTTTTTGTGTGTTTACTGTTTTCCAGAAAACTCCTTTGAACCCTATTCATCTTCTCCTTTACATCTGAAACTTTTGGGCGTATGATATGTGTAATTTCTTTGTGAAAACAAGAGTCTGGGTTATTCTTTCATGAAATAGATGGGTACAATTGACTTAGCCTACGGTTTATGAGATCTTGATGCCTTTTGGTTTAGATTAGTTTTGATATTTGTAATATTCAAAAATGGTGTTTATGTTATCAAGGTTCTTTGTATAATAATTTATTATGAAAATAAAGAGAAAATTAAAAGAATGAAACATGGTTATTTGTGAATGAAGTATTCGTTCTCGTTGCAATTTGTGATCGTTGGAATTTGATTTGGATTCATGATATAATGTTCGGAAAATGAGTAAAACATTTCTACATATTTTGTTATATGCTAAATTAGAAGGAAAAGTGAAAATTTGTATCATTTTTTGTCCAAACACATTTTTCTCCATGAAATGCTAGATAAAAGTAGAACACAAACTTAGGTCTCGTTTTTTATCTCCTTGATAATGATCAGTTTCAGAGAGATCTTTGGACTATTAAAAAGGTTTGATTGTGTAGGCTTGATGCATTTTCTGGTGAGGTTTTACCACATTAATGTACCAAATCACAAATTGTCACGTATATGTCACGTAAAAAGACTGCCGATAATCTTCACTGCGAATAGCATTATTCATCCATTATTACCATAATCACTATTTAGAGGCATGATAAGAAAAATGAAATATGAAAAGATTCGAAACAGTAAGGTAAGTAGATCACTAAAAAGTGGGTAGTTTGGAAGGACTGCCCCATGGATTCTTTTTTTTTTTTAGAATTCAAACTTCCCATGAACAACTCTCTCGTGTACAAATTTAGGTTCAACCTCAATGGAAAATGAAAATGGAGCACCTAATAGTGTACAATTCTGACAATTTCAACTTCAGACATTGTTTTCCAATCAACAAAATTACAGAATCAAGCTTAAAATCGCCACCAGAGATAATGCCACATGGTAAAAAAATGAATACTGCAAAGGGTCGAAACTCTACTTCTGACATCACAATGAAAACTCTACTAAGAATTCACCTTGAAAATGAAGAAGATAGAATTTTACAAATTGTCTTCAATATATATGTGTTCTCTATTGAAGCTTTTGAATCTTTCTTCTTATTTTATCTGTCCTCTACCAAGCTTCAAAGGTTTTTATAGGATGATTAAACTGGAATTGCATGACGTCATAGTTGATCCTGAAGTACTAGGAAGTTTGATATCTAGCGCCTCGAAACTGGAGCAACTGGTGTCGTATGTCCCCTGTGAATTTGACAACTTAAAAATTGATGCTTCTATGCTAAAACTCTTTGATTGGAATGTTAAACTACATATGTTTGTTTTAAGAAATCCCCACTTCTTGCAATAGTTTCAGTGCTTCAAGTACTGATTTATATGACGATGAACATATCATGAAAGATACAAATTGTAACTTCACTAACTTTTTTTATTCCATTCCCACACTTCGGTAACTGTGCATAGACCATCGTACCTTTAATGTATAGTTGATTATAAACATAATCCCTTGAAATAATCAAGTTAACTATATTTGATCATGTTAATGCCATCTGCTTTCAAGATTTTGGCTGCAGGTCAAGTCCCAACAAGTCTTCTAGCTACTTTAGTCCACCTTAAAATTCTTAAGTTGTTTGAGATATGTTTAGACTCATTGGATGATTTCTTGAAGATGCTTTACTTGATCAAAAGATTTCCCAACCTTGAGAAACTAAAACTTGAGGCAAGTAATAGATACGAGTAGTACAACTTACAAACTTCTATGTCTAATTTAAACCTAAAGTTTAACCTAAGTGGCATATTGTCATATTGTGTAGATTTTAGACCGGGCAATTGTTGATACAAGTCCTGTTTTAGACTTTCTGAAGAAGCAAGACTACTCGAATATATTTTTAAATCAACTTCAAAAAGTGAAGCTAGAATATATTTCTGCAACAGTTCCTGGAATGAAACTTATCAAGATTTTATTAGAGAAATCACCGAAGCTGAATATGATGGTAATCTGGCTGACACAGCCATTAAAGGAACTTGTCGACAAAGGATTTGGGATTTTGATAGTAACGAACAACTTTGTGTGTGCATAATTACCAAATTTGAAGGTCATTTATTAAGCTTATAATGAAAACAAACTTTGATAATTGAGCTTAATGTTGTCTTGTTGACTAGCTCAAAAAGGTCAAGAGTACTTTCAATCTTGTGAGGTAGGCTTTTTAAGACTAGAGAATTTTTCTTTTCTCAATCGTGTATATCTCAGATTTCAAACCGTCTTAAGAAAATACTTCTTGAGTTAATGCTTTACTTTGTTGGATAGATTAAAATAAAAAACAAGTAGACACATTGCAATGCCAAAATCTCTTAATTCTTGCTAGCCGTGGATGTGATATTGGGTGAAGTCAAAGGTGTATACTTCTGAAATTTCATATATTGACTTCTAGTGCTCGTGTTGGATTTCATGTTACTATATAAGAATTAATTCACATGTCCAATGACTTAATGCCCATGCTTACTGTGGACTAAAATCAGATTTTAGCATATTTAATAAAAGTTGATGAAATATGTGATTGAAATGTCGTAGATCTCATCAAATATTGATATCCATCGCCTCTGTAAGCGAGTCTACTAGGTCCATAGCAACATTGATATCCGTCGCCTCTGTAAATTCGACAACAAAATTTAATACTGCTTGTCCCTTTATTGAGGTTCTAGGATGGTACGAAATGTCAAATTCGCTTAAATCCATAGCCAATTTCATCATCCTTCCCAATGCATCTGGCTTTTAGAGAACTTGTTTGAGTGGGAAGATCTTCAGAACTTGTATGCTATGGGCTTGAAAGTAAAACATCAGCTTCCTCGAAGCAATCATAAGGGACAAGACGAGCTTTTCTACGTCTGTATAACGTGTCTTCGTCAGTAGGAGAGCCTTACTCACATAGTAGATATGCAGTTACGTGTTGCCCTCCTCTCGTACAATTACCAAGTTCATGGCGTCGATGCTAACAGTTAAATATAGCAGCAATGTATCTTCCTCCTTAGGCTTTGAAAGAAAGGGGGCTTGCCTCACGTGTTTTTTCAGCCCTTGAAATGCCTCTTCGTATTCTTCGTTCTATTGGAACATTTTTCCTCCCTTTAAAACTTTGAAGAAAGGAAAGCATTGGTCCGTAGCCTTAGAAATGAACCGGTTCAGTACTGCGAGGCGTCTGTAAGCAGTGTACTTCATTTAGTTTGTTGGGAGATTTCATGTTTAGCAAGGCCTTAACTTTCTTGGGGTTTGCCTAAATGCCTCGCTGATTGACCATGTAGCCCAAGAGCTCTCCGGAAGCGATGCCAAATGCGCATTTCAATGGGTTCAACTTCATGTGATACTTCTTTAGGATCTCGAAAGTGGTTCGCAAGTGTTCAATATGGTTTGCCGACTTGAGACTCTTCACAAGCATATTGTCGACATACACCTCCATTGTCTTGCCTATAAGGTCGGAAAACATCTTGTTAACTAGCCTTTAGTAAGTTGCACCGACATTTTTCAGGTCAAATAGCATGACCTTGTAGCAATAGAGTCCTCAATCAGTTATAAAAGAAGTATGCTTCTCATCTAATGGATGCATGGGGATCTAGTTATATCCTTAATATGCGTCCATGAAACTCAATAGTTTGTAGCCTACAGTAGAGTCGACTAACTGGTTAATCCTTAGGAGTGGAAAACTATCATTCGAGCAAGCTTGGTTGAGGTTGGAGAAATCTATGTAGACCCTCCACTTGTCATTAGTCTTCTTCACCAAAACGGGATTTTATATCCATTTCGGGTACACTGCCTCCTGATAAATCCATTGGATATAAGTTTCTGTACCTTTTCCTTTAATGCCACATACCTCTCCAGGTTCATGGCTTTTCTCTTTTGCCTGTGAGAAGTGAATTTGGATCTACATTAAGCTAATGGCAGCTGATCCTAGGATCAATGCCCACCATATCTTCATGTTTCCAGATAAACACATCCAAGTTATCGAGCACGAAGTTTTTAAGCTTGGCTTTTGTTGTTAGTTCGAGCCCATTTGCTATTTGCAGCGACCTTGTGGGATCATTCGAGTTTATGGGGAAAAGCCCCAACTCTTCTACTGGGGTCGCCTGTGAGTTCGATTCCATAACTCTAAGTTCTAAATCTACCTCAATGACCCCTTCCTTAGGGGTATCTATCATGTAGATGTCATCCCCTTGCTTAGGGGTAAAACCTTCTTTAGGCGCGTCAACCATTTCAATATCTATCAGGACTATGTTTATACTTCGAGGTTCGGAATTTCTCAAGAAGCTAAGGTAACACTCCCTCAAACCTATTTGGTTGCTTCATACTGTGGCAGCTTTTTCCTTGGTAGGAAACTTCATACAAAGATGATGTATGGACATTACAGCCTCTAGCTCTTTCAAAGCGGGTCACCCTATTACTCCATGAAATGGTGAGCCTTGAATATGGATTCTCTCTTTTTCACTACCAGCGTGATCCTTCCCCTAGGGTCAATGTTGTCACCAATAAAACTGTATAGAGAGATAATCATGGGAGCAAGCTTGTGGTCCACCATCATCTTGTCAAATGTGGTTCCGAATAGGATATTGACTGAACTTCCATTATCTACCAGCATACGCTTCAGGACCTTTTTGGCTATGAAGGCTCGTACCACTAGTGCGCGTCACAATGTGGGTAATGAACTCTCATTGCATCTGCTGGGAAAGAGAGATTGGTGGGGTGTTATATTACCTCGGCTGTAGTTGTTGATTAAGTAGCTCACCATAGGTGGATCTTTCGCTTCTCTTGCGTAGTTTCGCAAGGCATTTTTGAAACTTTTTCCTATATGTGGACTACCAATAATGGTATCAATTTCTCTAATGGGTGCGTCATTAGTGTTGGTTGGAGGCTCTCTCCTGTATCTTTGACCTCTTGTCACGTTCCTATCTTCTTCATGCTCCCTCCGAGGAGATTTGTTCTGACAGTTCCGCCTCGCCTCGTTGTGTCGAGGATCTTACCTAAGCAGGGGAACATTTCTTTGCACATGGTGGGTGCTTCTTTCTTCGCTATGAGGGCCATCAGGTTCTTCATGATATGGCCTGGACATGCAATTTTCGGTGCTATGGCTATTGGTTCAGTGATATGTGCAGTATTGCCTAACTCTAGGCTCTTTGCTCATTCCTTTGCATCTTCTTTTGGGTAAGCTCAGTTGCCTGTGAGTATTAGGTCCAACCTCTTTATACATCAAAGAGGGTACAATTTTTTGCGTGACGGTGGCCAATGCTTGTCTTAAAGTGGGGGCTATGGTGTGTCCTGCCTGGGTCCATTGTTGATCCACCAAATGAGAGACAAGTCCGCTTCGTTGTCTTTGGGGTAACATGAGCCCCATTGAAGTTCGGTTGCGGTGGTCAATCAGTTCCTCATTGACAATTTCGCTCTTCATCATTTCCACCAAGACATCATAAGATGTGGGATTTTTATTTCATACATCCCTCCAAAATAGGGTATTCATGTTGAGGCCTCCTCTTAAGGCAAAAAAGGGTCTCTTTATCAGTAACCTGCTTGCAATAGGTAATCTCGTCCATGAAACAAGCCAGATAACTTTTTAGGGTTTTCTCTGCATGCTGCCTCATATCCTGTAGCCTTTGCATGGGAGCTTCTCATTCCTCGCTTGACAAATATTGGTTTAGGAAGGCATATTTAAGGTCCGACCAACTTCTAATGTTCCCCGCAGGAATACGACTGTACCAAATTTATGTGGCTCCTGTTAATGTGAGGTGGAAAGCTCAACATTTAAATGCTGGTGAGGCCCCTTGCTGCGACATTTGGGTTTTGTAGTTGTTAAGGTGTTTCATCGAATCGCCTTTTCCTTCATATTTGGGTATTTTTGGTAGCACACAATGGCTAGGAACTGGGACACTTCTTAACTCTTGAGAGAATGGTAAACTCTAGTCATCATCATCCAGTTCGAACAATCTACAAGGACCATCAAAGTCATTTTCCTTTGCCTGATATTGAGGCTGTGATGTCCCAGCCTGGTTTCACGCATTTGAGACATCCTTTCTTTCCCGCCTATTTCTAGGGGGTGGTGGAACCCTTTTAGGCTCGTATTCTTGATTTTTCTCTCGTCCTCTTTGAGCTGGAAAAAGTTGTTGGGACTATTTCTAGGCCTAGAGGGTCCAATTTTGTCAAAAACGCTGGTGGGCCTTTGAGGTTCGTGTTCTTGAGTGTATTCAGGGGAGAAGTTTTCTTCCATTGGCATATCATCTTCGAGACGGCTCACAACATAGTTAGTGGAGGTATATACATCCATCTTTCTTTCCACTTGGTCATCATTCCTCCCATACATTTGAGGGTATCCCGCTGTGTCATTTTCCTCACCTTCTTGGGGAAAACCCCTATGCTGAGGCGCCTAGGACCTAGCCTGTTGGTACATTAGCATAAGTAGTTGCTACATGGCAGCATTTTTTGGGGTCATATTTCTCATGTTAGCGGCCATTTCTCCAACCTCTCTCGCCAGCGTGCAGTGGTACCGCCTCTCCTATGGCAATGGTGGGGACGATGCATGTTTACCTTCGTGCGGAGGACCACTTCTTCAGAAGCCTTCTGCTGCCCATCTTTACCATGAGTTCCTTGGTGACTTGACCTCATTGTGTTTCCAAGATGTTCCATTGCAACAGTTCTTTCTTTAAGAACCAAAACATTTATTCAAGGCTCTTCACATATAGCTTTTACTACTAGGATGTTCATGGTTATGATATCAATGTTTCCCACAGAAGGTGCCAATCTGTTGACCCTCAAAATGGACAAATGACGTGGCCAACAGAAAAAAATAGAAATTTACATCTTTGCAAGTCAAATTGGTAATTATATTGATAGATTGATGAAGAGAATGATCTGAAGTGTTTAACAAGTTCTAATGTGATCATTTGGTTGACAAAAAAGGGGTCGATGGTGTGCTGTCGTAGGCACCCAAAAATAGTCCTTAAACCTCTAAAACTAATGTAGTAGTGGAAGTAAGGGTCGATCCCACGAAGAGTGTGTACACTACAACAAAACTGTGATTTCGCGACAAGATTTTTCGCGACATACAAAAAGTTGTTGCAATAAGTTACTTAACGCGACACAATTTTTGAGTTTGTTGCGAAGTTTTGTGATGAGAGAAATAAGTACGAAAAAACCTTTGGCGACATAAAAAGTTGTCATGTAATGTGAGAATTTACGACAAATAATAAAAAACGTCGCCAAAAATATGAGGGAAGCAAGGCGTCAAAAAATTTTTGGTGGGAAACTTTGGGCGACAAACCTTTATTTTTGCAACAAAATGCTTGTGATGCAATAGGGTCTACTTTTCGCGATAAAAAATATTTGTTGCTAAAAATTCGAATTGTGATTTCACGATAAGATTTTTCACAACATACAAAAAGTAGTTGCAATAAGTGACTTAACGCGGCACATTTTTTTAGTTTTTCGTGAAGTTTGTGATGAGAAAAATAAGTACCAAAAAACCTTTGGCGACATAAAAAAAATTATCGTGAAATGTGAGAAGTTGCGACAATAATAAACAATGTCGTCAAAGCCAAATTATTTTTGGTGGGAAACCTATGGCGACAAACCTTTATTTCTTGCAACAAAATGCTTGTGATGCAATAAGGTCAACTTTTCGCGATAACAAATATTTTTATAATTGTGATTTCGCGACAAGATTTTTCGCAACATACAAAAAGTTATTGCAATAAGTGACTTAACGCGACACACTTTTTTAGTTTGTCGCGAAGTTTGTAATGAGAAAAAAAAGTACCAAAAAACGTTTGGCGACATAAAAAATTGTCATGAAATGTGAGAAGTTGCAACAAATAATGAAGAATGTAGCCAAAAATATGAGGGATAAGTGATGTAATAGGGTCTACATTTCGCGATAAAAAATATTTGTTGCTAAAAAATGTAATTGTGATTTCGCGATAAGATTTTTCACGACATACAAAAAGTTGTTGCAATAAGTGACTTAACGCGACATATTTTTTTAGTTTGTCTCGAATTTTGTGATGAGAAAAATAAGTACCAAAAAACTTTTGGCGACATAAAAAATTGTCGTGAAATGTGAGAAGTTGCGACAAATAATAAAGAATGTAGCAAAAAATATGAGGGATAAGTGATGTAATTTGATGTAATATGGTCTACTTTTCGCGATAAAAAATATTTGTTGCTAAAAATGTATTTGTGATTTCGCGATAAGATTTTCACGACATACAAAAAGTTGTTGCAATAAGTTATTTAATGTGACACTACAAAAAAAAATGGCCTCCAACGGCCAAGTTTTCAGCGACCAATCAAAATTGGTCGCTATAAGGCACTTTCAACAACAAAATGTTGGTTGCTGGAAGTTTTGGTCGGTTAAAATAGTATTTATTTTGTAGAGGCCTTTAGCGACCATTACTTGGTCGCTGGTGTTTCTGTTCAGCGACCAACTTTGGCTTGGTCACTAAAGAACTTGGCGGGATGTGTCCCGCGTAATTTTCAAGCACTTTCAGCGATTTTGATTTTTCCCAAATCAATTAACAATAAAGAATTTATAGGATAAATTTCATATATAATAAAAATACAAAATCTTTAGTAAAAGGAAAAACAAGAAATAGCAATACAACATTGAGTGACGGCGACAGCTAAACATGGCATCAGACTTTATTATGAAGGTTATGATTCTTCATTCCATGCTATTAAATAGCCAACTAAACTACAAAACGTGCATTGCACGTGCGTCGACTAGTGCTAAGTAGAAACCAGTTTTTTTTGTAGTTAATGACTTCCCTAGGTTTCTCTCTAATAAATATTAATATGCACTCACTGTGTTCACATACTAGGGATACCATAAGAATTTGTTAATTCCAAAATTTCTTAACAATAGTGATTTCATCTATCTTACTTTTTCCCTATGTGCGCATTTTTTATGATTTAATATGCTTCAAATACAGAACCATGTCTGCACCCAATCTTAAAAGATGGTTCAAAGATCTGGATTGCACACCAAGTAGATGATATTTTTGTTATTCTAAAAAGACTTGTCTAGTTTTTTGGTAACAATTTGTTAATAATTTATTTGTTTTCCTTGCATTAGGGGGTTCCAGGTACTTATTATGAGAATGTTGCAGTAAAAGATTATCCAGAGTGCGAAAATGTCCCATGTGATCATTTTGAGATTGCATTCAAGGTGTAATAATTTTTATCAAATGCCCATTTAGATTTTCTCAGTCATCTTAACTACGACTTGATGTTCCGTCATAAATTGATCTATATTTATTTCGTTGACAGTAATATGATTTTTTTTAATAATTGTACATTGAATCATTCATTTTATAAAGTTCGAGTTATTTCTAATAAGGTAAGTTACATTTTCATACAAATGTGCACCACAGTAACGATTCCATTGCGACGAAATAAATCGAAAATTATGTGTTTAAAATAGATTCTCCGACATATGTGTTTAAAATTATGTGTTTAAAATAAAATTATGTGTTTAAATTGAATCAATTAGACAATAATTGTACATCGTTGAAGCGATAAACACTGTGTTGCAGAATAAATTTAATTACGAGCACAGCTTGACACAAAAATAAATGTTTATTGTCACAAAATACTTTGCATAGTAATTTTATATGTTGTAAAATAAAATATGCGACGTATATAAATAATCACGAAAAAAATTAGGCAACAACTATACTCGTTGCACAAATGATGCCTCGATAGACTCTTTGTGTTACGAAATAAATTTAAATGCAAACACCACTTGTTACATACTTAATTTTACTACAAATATTCATTGCGACGACGTTGTCGTGTTGCTAATTCATATTTTCTGCGACAAATAAATAGTTTTGCTATGTTGTTAATGCGATGAATGGTCGAAGTTGTCACAAAATACGTTCGGCGACTTAACATTCAAAACAAACATATTTGTCGTAAAAACTTTATTGGAACATTAGTTGAGACAAACACAATTGTTACCCTTAAATTAATCGCGACATATATACATTGCGACGAGATTATGGCTACATATATTGTGTTGCCATTTCGTATTTTTCGCATCAAACAAATAGTGTCGTGATTTTGTTACTGCAATGAATGGTCAAAAGTTGTTGCAAAATATACGGTAACTCAACATTCGAAACGAACATATTTGTCGTAAAAACTTTATTGGAGCATTAGTTGCAACAAATACACTTGTCTCCCTTTAAATTGTTTGTGACATATATACATTGCGACGACATTATGGCTATATATATTGTGTTGCCATTTCATATTTTCTGCGTCAAACAAATAGTGTCGCGATTTTGTTACTACAACGAATGTACGAAAGTCGTCGCAAAACACATTATGTGACTCATATAAAGCAACAATACCCGCAACGAACGTATTGTTGTCGCTAAATTACTTTTGCAACAAAACTTCAATTTTTGTGACAACATTTGTTTGTCGCAAAATTGGTTTTTTTTGTAGTGGTAATTCAATAGTTTATGCTCCGTACAATGATTGGGATTTTTTTTGTATGCAAACAATTATAAATAACGCAATTAATAACAATGAAAACTAAATTAACGAAAACAATCAAAAGACTAACCTTGGTCCAAGTCAATATCCACATTCGGAAATCCACAATTGATCATAGATGCAAGGATAATTCAATTCATATTTTGAATATTCACCGTTGGAATTATTTTCCTATCTCTCCTTATTTTTAGCTAGTTAGAAACCAACGTTCTAATTAACCCTAATTATTAAATAACCCCAGACCAGCGCTCAAGATTCAATTTAATAACAGCTTTACACAATAGAGAAATCGATGAACCAGATAACACAAACACCAGCGGTTGCATTCAATCTATTTAAACATTCTTCTTAAGATTCAATAACCTCGATCGCAGAAAATCATCAAATCCTAGTGTTTCACAAGTTAAATGAATCAAACAATTACGAATTTGATATTTAACTTAGCAGTAGATTGTAACGAATAATAAACTAGTAGGCATCCTAGCAATTAAACATAACAATCATAGAAATAAGTGCAAAAAAATATTCAATTCTCAAAAACATGAATTAAATTAAGAAAAACCATTTAGATCTCACAATATGTGGTTCCGAGGCTTCAATCTTCTTCGACCAAGTGTAAAAGTTTAGTTACACATGATAAATCTAAGAAAAATAGAGATAAAATAGGTTGGAGGCATTCTGGTACGTTCTGGTTGTCTTCTAGGGTTTATAAAGTGTAGAGAGATTTTGTTTTCATAAGTGTTTGATTGAAATTAGGAAATCAGAATTTTCGTGTCGGAAATGAACCATGCAGCCGCATGGTTTAGAGGCTTGCGATCGCAAGGAACAAATGAATTCATCCCTCAAACTCTCGGAAGTGGTCTATGCGGCCGCAAGGAATTAGGAAACTTCCTCCCGGACAATGTTCAGTAATTTGGCCATAACGTTCTCTACCAATGTCTAATTGAGGTGATTCAAGATGCGTTGGAAAGATAACTCAGAGGGATACAATTTTACTTCAAAAACTATCTTTGAATTTGATTGTTTAGCATGTCAAAAATTGGTCTCAATATGAGGCTGAAAATCGATGCAAAACTTTTCAGCTTAAAAGTTGATATGTGAAAATGTCTTGGCCATATTTCATCCCTTTGAATCGTTTCTTCATCCAATTGACCTCTAACACTCTCGAATCTTCATCACAAGGTTAGAAACAAGTTTAGAATATTTTTACTTTAGTCCTTGAACTTTCACTTTCGTCCATTTTGGTTTCTTTTCACCTATTTCTTCCAAATTACATCATATCCATAGAATTGCCACCTAAACCAAAATATGAGAATAGTAAGTACATTTAGGTACAAAATAAATATACGAGCGCATAAAATAAGGAGGGAAAATATGCATTTTACATTCCTATCAGTCGACGTAAGGAGTAAAGCAGAGAGAATCAAGGTTCTCAGAACGCACACAAACTACGTTGTTAGCACACAGTTTCCACGTTGTAATAAGTAGGGACTACAAGTGGACAACAATTCTTTTTGTAGATTTCAAGTATCTAAAACAATTATTAACTAACTTAATTAGGGATCGACTGATTGAATAATGTAACCAACTGTGATGCGCGCAAACACTCTTCCTAGGTGGATTGCTAGTGTCCAATATATACATTATGTGGCATATCATGTTCTATACATGTTTTCAAATATCCAATAGTTGAGGGAGACGTGTTAGACATGCCACGTAGTGTGATCAGTACTCTTGTACTTTCTAATATCTAACACTCTAGGAACGCTGTCTGCACACGTCCGAGACAATAAGCCCCATTTTGTAAATTTTTGGATATAAATGGAAAAAAAAAAAAAATTTATCTTCTAAATTATTTGTAAAGAGTTAAAGCAATGAGAGAAATTATGAGAGCTTCATGTTGAATTTGTTTATGTCTACTAGATGCATGCAATTTTGTTGATAGTAATTTTGATGGTTTTATTACTTGTGTGATTTTTTGGTCATTAAAGAATTGCCTTTTCCAATAACACTGCAGAATGGAATTTTCACTGCTCCAGCCTGTTGATAGGATAAGCAACCTTCCTGAAAATATAATAGATGACATTCTAATGTGTTTGACAACACGTGATGTTGCAAAGAGAAGTATCTTATCGAAACAATGGAGGTATACATGGGTTAACCTACCTCATCTGATATTTGATTTTACATTGTGGCAAGAAACAGAGAAATTGCAAGAATTCGAGGCAAACGAGAGAAATATGAAGTTCTTGCTGTTCCTTTACCAGGTTCTTTTATGTCACCAAGGACCCATAAGGCCATAACTAAGTTAGGTCCGGTTATTCCGGAGCTTGAGGGCTGTTCACATATTGACCACGTGATTAATTTCTTATCAAATAATGGTGTTGAAGAATTTATCTTTGAAATCGGTCTGGGATATAAAATTCCTTCTTTCACTATTTATGTATTTACAGTTGAAACATTTAAAAATTTCTGCTTGTTCGATCAATCCTCGTCTTCAAAGGATTTAATAGACTGATCAGGCTGGAATTGTGTAACGCCCGACATTGATGCTGAAGTATTACAAAGTAATCTTTCTAATTCAATTATGTCTACAAACTTTGTATTGTTATCTAATTCAAGAATTAGAGAATCATTATTCAAGACAGTTGACATAAGTTAATGTCAACATTTATATAAAATTTGTGTTTACTTTATTAGTTTATAACTTATAAGCACATTCTAGTTCACAATCAAATATAAAAGTAGCTCTGTTGTCGATTTTATCTTGTATGTGGATGCATAGTTACAAATAACAAAGTGATGAATAGAATATGGTTCCTACGATGACTAATTATATATACTTTAATTATACCTAGCTCTATTTCAAGAAAAATACTCTTGTAATTTTTAAAGTAGATTTTAACTAATTATAATTATCTAATAACACAATCAAACAAACAATTTCTTTGAATTAATCATATTACAAAACGCACTAGAATCCCAAATTCACTATCGTTAAGTGTTTATATTCAGTTCTTATTTTATGTTACCAATCGATATTCCTTATGTGTTAGTTTTATTTCTCGACATAAAAGAAACTGATTCTTAAATTGTCCAAAAATTGCGTTAATTTTTCTCTGTATCATTTTATGGACAAAATTGCAATTTTAGCGGAGTAGTGTCCTTCTATTGGCTACCTTTCTCTGCACAATAGATGGGATGGTGATGCATAATTTAAATACTTCAAGGAGTCAAAATACGACTTCAAAGATGTGACATTCTTTTGCCATATTACATTTTCAATCCAACATTGAAGTAGTGGATAACACTTTCTTTAGAAGTAGTGTTATCTTCTCTGTATCGATTTCATATTGAATATCCTTGAAGTGACAAACGTCTATGAACACTTGAATGTAATAAAAGTTAATGATGATATAAAAACAACACGGTCAAATTTTAATACTTGTAATGAGTAATAACAAGTTCTATATGACCTTTTTTTACTTGCATTATTTATCTAGGAATCAGTAGGACCACTTATTTCTACAACTGGATTTTAGAAATGTTCTATTTAATTTATTGGTACCATGTTTTAATTTCTTTAACTAATAAATCTTTATATTTTCTCCATATTTAAGATTTTTTTTTAAGTCATTAAATAGGAATTTAAGGATGATGAGAGAGATACTAAGTATATTTTCTCCATATTTCATGCTCAGATTTTCGACTTATATATCCATTTAAGGTCTTTTACTTTACAAATAAAAAAAAATACTTATTTTCAATATCTACCATTAAAAGAGTTTATATTTTTAAACTTACTTATTTACTTGTGAAAGTAAACTTTTTACCTTAGCCAAACATGCTCAGATTGCACGTATGGCTAAACTTAAAAATTTAACATTATATTTATTTCGAAACATTTCTTTTGAAAAAGGAAGGAGAATGTTATTAGGTCATCTTCAGCGCTGCACCAAATCTTGCACCAAACTAAAATTCATCTCCAATCATTATACCAAATCTTACACCAAATGAACAGTGTTTAATCATTTTTTTTCTCTTTTTTTATTCTTAGTAATTTATTTATTTGAAATATTAATTATTTATTCATTTTAGAAATATATAAATTACTAAATAAATAATTATGTGAAATTAAGGAAAATATCAAATTCATAAATAAATATATTATTAAAACATAGTACAATTAAAACATATTAAATTACTAAATATGAAGTCGAAATATAAATTACTATGCATTTGTTTTTGTGTATTGTTTTCTTTAAGTAAAACTCGTTTAATGTAGGTATGTGATTATTGTAAAATATTTCGTGTTAACTATAAATAATCGTGTTAGTTATATTTTAAAATTTTTTATTCTTATTTTAATTAATTCAGTAATTATTATTTTTAACATTTCAAATTTAATAATAATAATTGTATTAAAAATTATATAATGAAAATGACACTAGTACCCTCAAAATATACTTTTGCCAAATTAAAAGAAATGGCAAATTGGACTTTGCAAAATGGTGCAAAGTGAATAGTGTTGCATCAAATGTGGTGCAAAACTTTCACTAATGGCTAGACACAATTGCACCAAAATGCACCAAATTTTGGTGTAAAGGTATGTCCAATGGAACACCATCTATTGCACCATTTTGAAAAAATGGTGCAAAAGTGAATAGTATTACACCAAATATGGTACAAAATCCAATTTGCCCTTTCTTTTAATTTTCCAAAAGTATTTTTGGAGGGTATTTGTGTCATTTTTCTTATACAAGTTTTAATACAATTATTATTATTATTATTATTATTATTATTATTATTATTATTATTATTATTATTATTATTATTATTATTATTTGCATTTAAATTAAATATGAAATGTTAAAAATAATAATTACTGAATTAATTAAAATAAGAACAAAAAATTTAAAATATAACTAACACGATTATTTATAGTTAACACAAAATATATTACAATAACCACATACCTTTAATCTAGTTTTAATTTAAAGAAAATAAGTGCATAGTTTAGTGATCTGGAAGATCGCTTCCAGATCCTCCAAGGATAAAGAGGCTCACAATGCACTTTGAAATGCATTAATCGATCATTTGTGGGAAGAACATACGAATTTCGAGAATTAAATTGCAACAATATTTCGACTTCATATTTAGTAATTTAATATGTTTTAATTGTACTATGTTTTAATAATATTAATGAATTTCATAATTTCCTTAATTTAACGTAATTATTTATTTAATAATTTATATATTGCTAAAATAAATAAATGAATAATATTTCGAATAAATAAATTACTAAGAAAAAAAATAGAAGAAAATAATTAAACATTGTTCATTTAGTGTAAGTTTTGGTGTAATGGTTGGAGATGAATTTTAATTTAGTGTAAAATTTGGTGCAGCGCTGGAAATGACCTTAATTTAAAACACTAGTTAAAATTTTAATTTTAATTTAAATCAAAGTCAACAATTAATTTTAACCACACATTTTATGGAATCCACAACTTTCCAATCATATATTTCATCATCTTTTATCAAAAATACTAAAAATCTAATTTACCTCATCATTTACCTCAAAAGTAAACAGCTAGAACCCACCTCATCATTTACCTCAAAAGTAAACTAGGTTGGCCGACACTAAGGGCGTGTTTGATTCAACAAAATTTTCTATGACAAATGGAAATAGAGTTCCATCTTCTATTTTTGGTTTGTTTGATACACTAAATTTTTCATGCAATTCATTTTCTTGATTTGGCACACATGATTACCTTTTCCATGATTTTGTGGAATTGGTTTTCCAACCAAAGTGGTGGGAAAATGGCTTCCAGCAATGAAAACAAATTTTATGGACAATTTCCATGGAAAAAAAAAAGTCAAACGAATACCAAAAGATCCAAAATTTCAACATTTTTCAGGTGAAAAATTGTACTAATCAAACACAGTTAATTGACAATTCTCAGGAAACAATTCTAGGCAATTCAATTCCTTTTCTTTTCACCCAAATTTCACTTTTGCAATCAAACGGATCCTAATATTTTTCAGAGCAATCTTCAACTTCACACCTACCAGTTTTCCACCGTCCTCCTTTTACATAGATCTCTCATTTTTTTCTCTTTCTGTCAATTCACAATTTGTTTTTTCCCCCTTCCTTGTACATCAACTTGTAAAAAAATATGTACAAGTAAAAATACGATTTATCGAAATCAAGAAACGTAAAAAGAAGAAATACAGAAGATTTGATTTTGATCGAGGCAAGAATTCAAGTCTCAGAAACTTGTTGGCATTTTTAGTCTCTTAATGAAATTACACATTAATTTTTACCAAATTCCGTTGAAACTTCACACAGACTTTAGTCTGCAAGCAAGACCCAGGAAAGAGAAGTATGAAACCAAAGACCGAATTATTGCCATTTTGTCCGTATGCTTGGAATAAAGTCTTTATTAGGACCCTCAAAAGTGGTTACACTCTTCAAGTTCCAGCAGCATCTAATTATTATTTTTACTTTCTGAAGATTTTTGAAGACTTGGGCTGTTTCCTCATTTGCAATTATTCATGGAGTGGGTGAAAAGAAAGATAAGGTTCTTGAAAAGGAGGAATGAGAAATTGAAATTATCGCCTTGGTATATTGAAAACGGAGGCAAGCTGTTAGAAGGGCTTATTGCTTCCTCTAATGGTAAGTATAACATTCCTTATCGCGTCTTCACCGTTGAAGAACTTAATAAAGCAACAAATGTCGATTTCCCTAATCTAAGTTATAGTGATTCCAGACTTGTTATGCATGATTCAACGGGCTATTACATCAGCGGCATTTTTCAGCAACGGTCTATTCTGGTCAAGAAGTTCCATTGTTTTGTTTACAGAGACAAATTGGCGTCCTATGCTGTCAACGACATAGTAGTCACGGTGCTGATGAACAACCACAAAAATGTTTTGAAGGTCTTGGGTTGCTGCTTAGATTTGAAAGTACCTGCTATTATCTATGAAATCGGGATCAATTATGGACTTCTGTATGACCTTCTTTGTAGAAAGAAAGGAAGGGATAACATTGGTAGATCACTCTCTTGGAGTAATCGACTAAAAATTGCAAGAGACGTTGCAAATGCTCTTGTTTATCTTCATACTGCATTTCCCACACCTATCATCCATAGAGATCTAAGCACCAAAAACATTGTCATAGACAGTAATGGTGTTGCTAAGCTTGTCGATTTCTCATCCTGCGTAGCATTGCCTCCCGGAGAATCACAGGTGCAAGTAGAACGTGTTGCGACGATTGGATATACTGAACCTGCCTACAATACAACAGGCATTATTACAGAAAAGAGTGATGTCTATCTGTTTGGAATTATTCTCCTTCAACTCTTAACTGCTCTTGACGCTTGGTATCAAAATCTTGAAGGATCTGAAAATTTAATGGGGTATGTACAATACCACGTTGACAAGAATGAGTTGAGTAAAATTTTGGACCCAATGATTTTAGAGGAGAGATGCGAAATAGAGCATCAATTGCAGGCTTTCTCGAGACTTGCTTTGAGATGTACTGTTGAAAGAGGAGCAGATAGGCCATATATAATCGATGCGGCAAAAGAACTAGTTAGGATTCAGAGGTCTGTTCATCCAATTTAGCCCACTCAAAGGAGCAGCAGATAAACCACATCATCAAAGATATTATGTTGTTGGGTAAAACACTTTCTAGATGGTGTGTTAAGTTGTTATTTTATTGGGTAAAGCACTTCATGAAACTTAATGATTTTGTTTGCTGATGTTTTCCATTATGGAAGTGTTGTCTATAACAATGGTTTATGATAATATTTTTTTTTTTATATAATAATGCATATATTTTGGAAATATACAAAGAGGGTATGATTAGATAATACAACTCGTGACAATTTTATTTCAACAGAAAACTTAGACTATACATGGAAGCAACAGTCCAAATGATGAACAAAATAAAGACAAAATTCAAGTTTAAAGAACAAAATATGAGAGGTTGAGATAAGAAAAGTTAGAGGCTTTCTTGTACTATTGCTCAAAGGTTGGGGATCCGAGGTCCTTAAAACTTATATTTGATGTATCATTTAAACCTTATAAGAACATATTTTGATAGTAGAGAGGAGGGTGAAATATCTATTTTATATAGAGACTCTAGTTCAAGTCATTCAAGCATGAATCTGTGATAGAAATAATGGTAATCGACTAACTATAACTACAATGCCCTATGTAGTTGGAGTAATGCTACCATTACAGAAGTGATCACCCACAAGGGTGGGGATGACCAGGTAAATCCATTCAATCATTCGGTTTATGGGGAGCGAATATTGGAAAAACACAAGAAATGGTTTACCACAAAGGAGAAACACCCATCCACACAAGTGCATATAAATTATGGTGCCTAATCCATATACAACAGATTTCTCAGAACACACACAAACTACACTGTTAGCATATTACAGAAGTGATCACCCACAAGGGTGGATTGCTAGTGTCAAATATATACATTATGTGGCATATCATGTTTTATACATGTTTTCAAATATCCAACACTTGAGGGAGACTTGTTAGACATTCATACAATTTTGTTGATAGTAATTTTGATGGTTTTATTACTTGTGTGATATTTTGGTCATTAAAGAATTGTCTTTTCCAATAACATTGCAGAATGGAATTTGCATTGCTCCAGCCTGTTGATAGGATAAGCAACCTTCCTAAAAATATAATATGTTTGACAACACGTGATGCTGCAAAGACAAGTATCTTATCAAAACAATGGAGGTACAAATGGCTTAAACTACCTCATCTGATATTTGATGTTTGATGAGTGTGTTTTGCACAGGAATTTTGTACCATTGGAGCTTCATTTGTTTGATTAATATGTTGATTATCGAACGAATTTAATGTGTTTGCTAGTGTTTTGGTTGAAGGAATGATGAAAGGATGAAAAAGAGTTTTTAAAGCAAAGTAAAGAAAGAAATAGAGCAGAAAATTGGCGTTCAAGTGCCCATGCGCCAAAAAACAAAACAGGAAGAATTTTGATAGGTGTGTAGCGCTCAAGCGATGAGGGTAGTGCTCAAACGCTACCCTGGTGAAGTTCGCGGCGCTCAAGCGCTGCAACCTAGCGCTCAAGCGCCGCGTCGCGAAGAAAAATAGGGTATTTTTGGGCTACGAAAAACCTCACAAAAAGGACTCCAACTTAGCCAAGGATGTATGAGAAGTATAAATAGGCTAAGAGAGGCACGAAATAGGGGTTCGACACCTTGCAAAATAGAGAGAAAAACACAAGATAAATGTGGAATTTGCGAGAAGACTTACATCAAGGATTCAAATCAAAATCAAGAATTGGAAACGGAAGAAGATCTTGGTGCAAGAAATAATTCTTTTCCAACTTTTGTATCATTTAAATCCGATGATGTATTCGACTTTTGTTATTTATTTCATTGCTTTGATTATGAGTAGCTAATTTTATTATTAGGGCGAACAATGTAATCTTTTGAAACCCTTAGTTATTAAATTCATGAATTTCTGAGTTTTATTCTTCCATGTGTTGATTTTATTATGAGTGCAATGCTTTAAATTATCTGGCCAATAATTTGATAATCTATTGAGTTTCTTACGAGTCGAGAGGTGAGTTCGAAACTTAGAACGTGTAATAAAATTCGGTAACGAGGTATAACATGTAGAGATACCTATACTAAGTGCTGCGATCGTTATATGAATTCCTAATGCCTTAACTCGTTTAACTAAGGAGAATTTGCATAGAGATATGGAATTGATTTAGTTAAATAGGCTCAATGAGAACTCGAGAGGGGTAAATTGAATACCGTAGAAAAATTCGACCGAACACTACATTAGGCTTGAATCTTGAATTGTTACTAAGGTGATCATTAGGTGAAATTGTTCTGCCCTAATACTTCTCGCATATTTAAATATTTGATATGTTTGTCTCCAATATTCTTTCATAAATTTTCATTTGTTCTAGGAATTTAGCTCTTCTAAAACATCCATATTCCTTATAATTTGAATTTAGAGTTTGTTTATTTTCATCAAATAGTAGTAGGAGAAATATATCCAATACTAAAGTATAGTCTTCGTGGGAACGATAATCCGGACTCTTAGGTCCACTATATTACTTGTTCGATATCGTACACTTGCGATATAAAAAAAATGCAACAATTTTTTGACAATGTTACATTGTGGCAAGAAACAGAGAGATTGCAAGAATTCGAGGCAAACGAGAGAACTATGAAGTTCTTGCTGTTCCTTTACCGGGTTCTTTTACGTCACCAAGGACCCATAAGGCCATAACTAAGTTAAGTCCGGTTATTCCGGAGCTTGAGGGCTGTTCACATATTGATGACGTGATTAATTTCTTATCAAATAATGGTGTTGAAGAATTTATCTTTGAAATCGGTCTGGGATATAAAATTCCATCTTTCACTATTTATGTATTTACAGTTGAAACATTTAAAAATTTCTGCTTGTTTGATCAATCCTCCTCTTCAAAGGATTTAATAGACTAATCAGGCTGGAATTGTGTAACGCCCAACATTGATGCTGAAGTATTACAAAGTAATCTTTCTAATTCAATTATGTCTACAAACTTTGTATTGTTATCTAATTCAAGAATTAGAGAATCATTATTCAACAGTGTTGACATAAGTTAATGTCGACATTTTATTGATGATAGTTAACCACAATTGAATTTTATAAGAAGTACAGAGTAAAAATGACCGCTATAAGTACACTCTTGGAGTAATCTGGATAATATTGGTAGATCACTCTCTTGGAGTAATCAACTAAAAATAGCAAGAGACGTTGCAAATGCTCTTGTTTATCCTCATACTGCATTTCCCACACCTATCATCCATAGAGATCTAAGCACCAAAAACATTGTCATAGACAGTAATGGTGTTGCTAAGCTTGTCGATTTCTCATTCTGCATAGCATTGCCTCGAGGAGAATCACAGGTGCAAGTAGATACTGTTGTACAGACGACATATTTTCTTGATTTCGAATATTTGGAAACAGGCATTATCACAGAGAAGGTCGATGTCTACATGTTTGGGATTATTCTCCTTGAACTCTTAACTGGTCTTGGCCTTTTCAAAGTAGATGATAAATATACTCCTTCAGTGAAGTATGTAAAACACCACGTGGACAAGAATGAGTTGAGTAAAATTTTGGACCCAATAATTTTAGATGAGAGGGGTGAAATAGAGCATCAATTCGTTGGGTAAAGCACTTCATGAAACTTTGCTGATGTGTGGAAGTGTTGTCTATAACGTTGGTTTATGATAATTTATTTTTTTATAATAATGCATCTATTTTGGAAATATACAAAAGGGTATGATTAGATATTAAAACTCGTGACAATTTTATTTAGACAGAAAATTTAGAATATAAATGGAAGCAACGGTCCACATAATGAACAAAATAAGGACGAAAAGAACAAAATATGAGAGGTTGAGATACGAAAAGTTAGGTTTTCTTGTACTATTGCTCAAGGTTGGGGATCCGAGGTCCTTAAAATTTATATTTGATGTTTCATGTAAACCTGACAAGAACATATTCTGATAGTAGAGAGGAGGGTGAAATATTTATTCTATATAGAGACTCTAGTTCAAGTCTTTCAAGCATGGATCTGTTATAGAAATAATAGTAACCGACCAACTATAACTAAAATGCCCTATGTAGTTGAATGCATTTAAACCTCCAAGAAAAAAAATGTCATCCTTAATTTATTAAATGGATTGCTTGTACATTGGAATGCTTGACTATGTCGTTTATGCACAAAAAAAAAAAAAAAGTAGGGATTGCTTGTACATTGGAATGCTTGACTATGTCGTTTATGCTTGACTATATCGATATTGTTGATGATCATTGACATAAAAATGGCAAGTAGCTTGCTAAAAACGGGGCAGTTCAGAGGGACCTCCATGGATACTCTATTTTTTGAAAATTCGTACGTCCCCTATCAATGTATGAACTACTCTCTTGTGTACAGATTTAGGCTCGACCTCAATGGAAAACAAAAATGAAGCACCTACCAATGCACAATCAGGACAATTTCGACTTCAGACTCTTAACTTCAGAGCATATTAAGTTAACAAACAAAATTTGTTTTCCGATCAACAAGACCACAGAATCAAGCTTTTCAACTCACCACCAGAGATAATGCTGCACGGTAAACACTACAGAGTGTCAAAATCTACTTTTGACATTACAACGCAATGTGTTGGTCCATAAGACCAGGTAGGCGCTAACTAGGTAAGGAGACAGACTAAAACAATAGCAAACCAAAGCACCGGTTATGTACTGGGGTCGAAATATGGCTCTCTCTTTTAGTTCCAAATTAGGGGACGCTGTTAAATCAAGTGGGGATGACATAGGCAATAAGGAATAGTCTAGTAAAATAATATGGGAAAATAGAACTTCTGCACACTTACGGTTATCCTTGAATGGGATTTAAACAATTCAGAAAAGAATAAGTATCAAGAGTAAAAGAAAAGGATGGAAGTACGTATGCTTGAAATGAAAGATGAGATCAACATTAACATAAAAATGAAAGTACATATGCTTTTGAAGTTCTAAATATCACGAGATGCATTATAAATCTTGATGAGCTCCACATATAGCCCTCGGCGTTAAGCTGCAAGCAACATCACTTAGAAAGCATTATCTCGAAGTTTTATGACTACCCAAAAATCCAATCTAACTTGCTCAAAAGTGTACAATGGTCTACCAATACAAGACATGAAAACTCAGGTACTGGCCATTTCTGACTCACTAGAATCAACCTTGATAGTATCAATAGGAGCAAAACCCAGATCCTCCACAAGCTTCCCCCAAGCCTTCAACAAATTAGGAAGAAACTTCTTATTCATAGTTCGAATAATTGCTTAGACCTCGTTCTTATGTCCAATTTGGCCAGCCCTTCTGCTAAATACTTCAAAGTATTAAAATACGGAATCTTGTGCAACTTCACGCTCTCTTTAAATGCCTTATGCCCTGTCACATATCGTCATTGATCGCACAAATGAAACACCATACTCCTGTTTATTTTTCAAAGCAACCAATCGTGCCTTATATTTATCCAGAGTCCCATCAGAGCGTAGTTTAATTGAGTAAACCCGCTTGCAACAAATGGCTTTAACATTCTGAGGACAATGTACAACATCCCAGGTATATTGTCCTTAAGTGCACTAAGTTCGTTTGCCATCGCCTCCTGCCAACATTCATGTTTTATTGCCTCAGAATACGTTGTAGGTATGGGAATGGATAATAAAGTAGCATGAAGAGATGTATGAAAAAATCCATACCTATTAGGAGGATGAGAAAGTATGGTAGAATGGAGAATATTGTTGTCTGAATCCAGCTCATTCATGGAAGGTAATGTTTGTACAGTCTCAGATGGCAGGCCAGGCTCACGAGGAGGCAAAGTTTGACCTCATCATTCGTACATGAATCCAGGTTTGAATCGTTCAAGAGTAGAAAAGCAACTCATCAAAGAGTCGGAGAGTATGTATCTTCGGTAAAGGCTCAACATGAGTAGGACAAAAATATTGATTGTCGAAGAAAACCACATGATGACAAATATGAAATCTATTAGAGCATGAATCATAGAAAACATAGCCTTTATGAGAAACACGGTAACCCATAAATGCGCCTGTAATAGATTGAGCGAAAAGTTTGTTGCATTCATGAGGAGGTAAATGAACAAAACATACACAACCAAAGGTATGCATGTCAAGTTAGTTTGGACGCTTATGATGTAGGGGATAATAAGGTGTTTTAAATTTCAAAACACTAGAAGGCAATCGGACTGCCGTAGATAAAGCTTCGACCTAGAATTTAGGTGGAGCTCAGGATTCAAGTAATAATGTATGAACCACATTTAACAGATGACAATTCTTCCGTTCAACAACATCATTTTGTTTAGGTGTATAGGGACAATGTTGGGAGAAAATCCACTTTTATGAAGGAAGTCGTGAAGTTTTAGAGACATATATTCTCCACCTGAATCAGACATTAACACTTTAATAGCCAAAGAAAATTGAGTTTCAACATAAGCTACAAATTGTTGAAATACAGAAAACACCTCAGATTTAGAACGAAGAAAATAAATCCAGGTATACTTGCTATAACCATCAATGAATGTAAAAAAAGTATTTATAATGTGCATGAGATATAACCAGAGTCATACCCCATATATCACTAAGAATCAAATCAAAACATCTTTCAGCATGACTACCACGAAAAGGAAATGAAAGAGTCTTACTTTTTCCTAATTTGCATGTGGAACAATCAAAAGAGATATGAGATGAAAATTTATCTTTATTGCCTAACAAATCAGAGTTTATTAAATGAGACAAAACAACAGGGCTAGGATGACCCAAACGTTAGCGCTATATTTCACCCTTATTGTTAACTTTATTACAAGCCATAGAAATAACAGGTGGAATGGAAAAGTGCAGAGGAAACAACTGACCAACTTTAAGCCCCTTCGTGAGTATCTTTCCCAACCCCTGATCCTGTACAATACAGTTATCATGATAAAATCGAACATGACAGTCATTATCAACAACTAACCTACAGATATAAGACTAGTAAAAAGTGTAGGAGATACGAGAACATCTTTAACAGTGTAATTGACATCTCCAACAGCATGAATAGGTAACTAACTACCATTAGCAATCTGAATTATGAGGATCCCTTATATGTCTAAATATTGCTAAGAGTATCAGAAGAACTAGTCATATGATTAGATGTATCAGAATCAACAAGCCATGATGATGATGGTAAGAACCGTTACCTTGAAGCACCAAGGATGAGAATGTTGAAATAATCATCTGCTGGACCATCTCAGGAGTAAGATCAGGTGAATTACTAGCAGTGGAAGAGAAAGTACCAACTGTAGCTTGATAGCATTGGCCTGATGATTTTGAGGTCGAGTGGAGAACTCTGTAATTGTATGCCTTGGTTTCTTGCAATAGTTGCAATACTTCTTCGCACAGTAGACAACAACATGTCCATATTCCTTGCAGCTAAAGCATTGGACCTTCTGCATATCTCTACCCTTGCCTTTCCTTTGAGTAACATAGGCCACAACATTAATTGGTAGTTTGTCTTGCTGGTAAGTGGCATGTGTGGCAAGGCTTTGATCCTCCCGAAGCACACTTCCAAAGAAGGTGTTGGATCGCAATTCATTAAGTTAGATCAAGTTGCTTCGAACTCAGGTCGTAATTTCATCAAAAACTGATTTCTCTTGCTTTGTTCATGAACTTCTTAAACTGTAGTGAGAAAGGCATATGGTACCTTCGTATAAATCATATCAGTATACTCGGCCCACAAAGTTTGAAACCCAGAAAATTATTCTTAAACAGATAGATCGCCTTGAGTATAACTAGCAATGTCAGACTCTAATTGAAATCGCCATGTTGTGTTGTCCTGGTGATAAACTTTCTTCAGATATTCCCACATACTTTTACAGTCTTATACAACCATAGATTCAAAACAATCATAAGGTCAATAGACCCTAAATCCAATTCATAACCCGATCATCTTTGATTTCCAGTTTGCCAGTTCTTTTGGATCCATGGGAGCAGGATCACCTCCATCAACATGACCCCACAATTCTTTTCTAGTAACGAATAAACGACGTTGAAATTCCCAGGTAGAATAATTTTTACTTGTGAATTTCACGCCAAAAAATCTGAATTTCCAATAGAGGCATAGACATTGTTAAAATGAAAAAAAAAACAATTGAAATAATATTAAGCAGATCCAATAACAAGCCCAAACACCGGAGCCCAAATAGTATGGCCCAATTAAAAATAAATTTCAAAAAACAAAAACTAGATCCCAAATCCTCAAGCCCTATCTCACGATCTCTCTCGCGTCAACCATGAAATCGCTAGAAGCTCGTCGACACCAGAAGATCCCGATCGACAACGACAAAAGTCAACAACCACAATCTTTTCCGACACAAAGAACCGAAGTCGATGACACCGATAGAGGAGACAAAAACGAGCGCATGCAACCACAATATTCTCCGATGCACAGAACCGCAGTCGATGACACAGAAAGGCGAAAATTCAAATCGCCTTAACAGCTCCACATAGAGACTCCCGAATTTAACGGAGGCTACTACAGAGATTTGATCTGCCGGGTGAGTCTCAAGAAATTAGAATGCCTAGAATTGTCATCTTTTAGATCGAGGCTTTGATACCATGTCAACACAGTTGATTTTGGTTTTGAATGACTCTCTCAATGAGAGTTCCTTCCAATAAATTGTGTGAGTGTTTCTAATTGCAAGGCTGAAAATTAGACATTACAATAATCACGTCTACTATTACACTAATCACGCCTAATTACAATAATTACAGAATAATCACATATATCATCCCATAATTGGACGATATTAACAGTGATGACCTGCAAAGACAAGTATCTTATCAAAACAATGGAGGTATAAATGGGTTAACCTACCTCATCTGATATTTGATGTTACATTGTCGCAAGATACAGAGAGATTGCAAGAATTCGAGGCAAACGAGAGATCTATAAAGTTCTTGTGTCATGTTCTTTTACTTCACCAAGGACCCATAACTAAGTTTAGTCTGGTTATTCCAGAGCTTGAGGGTTGTTCACATATTGAACACGCGATTAATTTCTTATCAAATTATGGTGTTGACGAATTCATCTTTGAAATCAGTCTGGGATATAAAAATCATTCTTTCACTATTTATGTATCTACAGTTGAAACATTTAAAAATTTATGCTTGTTTGATCAATCCTCCTCTTCAAAGGACTTAATAGACTAATCGGCTGGAATTGTGTAACAACAACACTGATGCTGAAGTATTACAAAGTTTGATATCCAGTTGCCCGTTACTAGAGCAACTGTTGCTGGATTTCCCAATTGAATTTGACAACTTGGAAATTGATGTTCCTATGCTAAGACTCTTTGGACTTCGGCATTTCTGTTCGTCTATTTATATAAAAAGATCCCAGCATCACGCAGCAGTTACAGTTACGATCATTATGCAGTTGAGACATTAATTATGGAAACTGTAACTTCGTTGAGTTCTTTGATTCTCTTACCGCCATTCATAAAATGTGCATGGACTTCTATTTTATGCTGGTATGGTTGATTATAAATATAATCACGTGAATTCATCAATTTAAATATGTTTGATCATAATATTTCTATCTGCTTTCTAGGCTTCGTCTGCAGGTCGACTCCAGACAGTGCTTCCAACTTCTTTAATCCACCTTAAAATTCTCAAGTTACTCAAATGTATGTTTAGATTCGGTGGATGAACTCTCGTGTGTTCTTTGCTTGATCAGAAGCTCCCACAACCTTGAGAAAGTGAAAATCACGGTAAGTAATGGACATAGTTATTTCAATCTACATTCTTCTATTTCCCGATTTAAACTAAAAATTTAAGCTAACTGGATTTTTGTCATATTTCATAGATTATGAGTTGGGAAAATACTGATGCAAGCCCTGTTCTAAATTTTCTAAAAGTGCAAGACTACTCAGATGTACTTTTAAATAAACTTCGATGAAGTGAAGATACTATCTATTACTGCAGTTTTCTGAGATGACACTCATTAAGCTTTTATTGGAGAAATCGACGAAGCTAAAGAGAACGGTGATCCGGCACAAGAGCGATTTTTTCCAGCCTAGCACCGAGAAAGTTATTATGATTTTGAAAGAGGTGAACAAATTTGAGCGTGCATAACTAAATACAATTGTCATTTATGAAAATTAAGATGAAAATAAACTTTGATAGTTGGATGAACCTAGCTCAAAGAGATCAGGAGTACTTTCAGTTTTGCAATGTGGCTTTCTGAAATTAGAGATGTTTTACTGGATTATGCACGGCAATGTAGGCTAAATCTGAGATTTCAAACCGTATCAGGAAAACACTTCCTAAGTTACAGTTTTTGTGTGCTAACGACGCTCATTAATAGTACATTTCCTAATAACACTTTCTATGTATCGGTTTCATATTGAATATCCTTAAAGTGACAAGCGTCTACGGACAATTGAATGTAATAAAAGCTAATGACAATATAAAAACAACATATTCACATTTCAAAAAACTTGTAATGAGTAATAACAAATTCTACATGACCTTTTTTTTTCTTACATTATTTATCTAGGAATCAGTAGGACCACATATTACTACAACTGAGTTTTAGAAATGTTTTATTTAATTTAAGTTTAATTTATTGGCACAATGTTTTAATTTCTTTAACTAATAAATCTGTTTATTTTCTCTTTATTTAAGACTATCTTCAAGTCATTAAATAGGAATTTAAGGATGGAGAGAGAGCTACTGAGTATTGGATGACAACTTTTCTTTTTCACAAGTAAAACGCACATTGGATCATTATTTTCACTTATCTATCCATTTAAGGTCTATACACTATTTCCTTTTACTTTATAAATAAAAAAAATTACTTATTTTCATCTTCTACCATTAAAATAATTTATATTTTTAAACTTAGTTATTTACTTGTAAGTAAATGTTTTATAATATTTTATATAATATTTTTTTTTTTGAAGAATAGATTACTAAAAATAAAGCTTTTTTAATTATATATAATATTATTTTATTAAAGAGAGAAAAATATATTATGATTTAATGGGATCAAATCGAGCTAATTTCACACACTGTTGCCAGTGAGCCCACCTTATCATTTACTTTAAAAACTAGGCTGGCTGCCAGCCACTAACATTTTTGTACATTGAGCATCTAATTATTATTTTTAGTTTCTGAAGATTTTTGAAGACTTGGGTGTTTCCTCATTTGCAATTATTCATGGAGAGGGTGAAAAGAAAGATAAGGTTCTTGAAAAGGAGGAATGAGAAATTGAAATTATCGCCTTGGTATATTGAAAATGGAGGTAAGCTATTAGAAGTGCTTATTGCTTTCTCTAATGGTAAGTATAATATTCCTTATCGCATCTTTACCGTTGAAGAACTTAATAAAGCAACAAACGTCAATTTCCCTGGTCTACGTAATAATGATTCCAGATCTGCTAAGCGGGATGAATGGGGCAATTACTTCAGCGGCATTTTTCATCAACGGTCTATTCTGGTGAAGAAGTTCCATTTTTATGCTAACGAAGACGAATTGGCGTCCTATGCTGTCAACGACATAGTAGTCACAGTGTTGATGAACCGCCACAAAAATGTTTTGAAGGTCTTGGGTTGCTGCTTAGATTTGAAAGTACCTGCTATTATCTATGAAATCGGGATCAATTATGGACTTCTGTATGACCTTCTTTGTAGAAAGAAAGAAAGGGATAATATTGGTAGATCACTCTCTTGGAGTAATCGACTAAAAATTGCAAGAGACGTTGCAAATGCTCTTGTTTATGTTTGTACTGCATTTCGCACACCTATCATCCATAGAGATCGAAGCACCAAAAACATTGTCATAGACAGTAATGGTGTTGCTAAGTTTGTCGATTTCTCATGCTGCGTAGCATTGCCTCATGGAGAATCACATGTGGAAGTACAAGTTGTTGGGACCCTTGGACATATTGAACCTGACTACTTGACAACAGGCATTATCACAGAAAAGAGTGACGTTTACGTGTTTGGAATTCTTCTCCTTCAACTCTTAACTGCTTTTGACACTCAGGATCAACATCCTGAAAGATCTGAACATATTTCTTTAGAGGAGTATGTAAAAAACCACGTTGACAAGAATGAGTTACAGTAAAATTTTGGACCCAATAATTTTAGAGGAGAGAGGCGAAATAGAGCATCAATTGCAGGCTTTCTCGAGACTTGCTTTGAGATGTACTGTTATAAGAGGAGCAGATAGACCATACATAATCGATGTGGCAAAAGAACTGGTAAGGATTCAGAGGTCTGTTCATCCAATTTAGCCCACTCAAAGGAGCAGCAGATAAGCCACATCGTCAAAGATATTATGTTGTTGGGTAAAACACTTTCTAGATTGTGTGTTAAGTTGTTAATTTGTTGGGTAAAGCACTTCACGAAACTTAATGATTTTCCTTTATGGAAGTGTTGTCTATAACAATGGTTTATGATGATATTTTTTTTATAATAATGCATATATTTTGGAAATATAGAAGAGGGTATGATTAGATGGAAGCAACGACCAAATAATGAACAAAATAAAGACGAAATTCAAGTTTAAAGAACAAAATATGAGAGGTTGAGATACGAAAAGCTAGAGGCTTTCTTGTACTATTGCTCAAAGGTTGGGGATCCCATGTCCTTCAAATTTATATTTGATGTATCATTTAAACCTTACAAGAACATATTTAGATAGTAAAGAGAAGGCTGATATATCTATTCTATATAGAGACTCTAGTTCAAGTCATTCAAGCATGAATTTGTTATAGAAATAATAGTAACCGACTAATTGTGACTAAAATGCCCTATGTAGTTGAATGCATTTAAACCTCCAAGAAAAAAAAATGTCATCCTTAATTTGTTAAATTGATTGCTTGTATCTTGGAATGCTCGACTATGTTGTTTATGCGAAAGAAATGTGTCTAAAAATCGCTCAATCAAAACACTTCCAAATATCAGTGTAAACAATTCGTATCGTTATGAAATTAAAAAATTCTGAAATTCGCTTCGGCAAGCGGTTTGTAGCTTTCCTAGAATTATTGTTCAAGATTGTTGGCATAAATTTATGTCCATAAGGCCAGGAAAGCACTAACTAGGTAAGGAGACAGACAAACAACAGCAAACCAAAGCACTATTTATGGATTGGGGTCGAAATGTGGCTTTCACTTTTAGTTCCAAATTGGTGGATGCTGCTGAATAAAGTGGGGATGACATAGGCAATAAGGAATATACTAGTAAAACTATATGGGAAAATAGAACTTCTTCACACTTGTGTTTATCCTTGAATGGTATCTAAACAATTCAGAAAATAAGAAGAATCAAGAGTAAAAGAAAAAGAAAAAGATGAAAGTAGATATGCTTAAAACGAAAGATGAGATCAACATTAACATAAAAATGAAAGTACATATGCTTTTGATGTTCTAAATATCACAAGATGCATTATAAATCTTGATGAGCTGCACATATAGCCCTTGGCATTGAGCCGTAAGCAACAGCACCTAGAAAACATTATCTTGAAGTTTTATGACTACCCAAAAATCCAATCTAACTTGCTCAAAAGTGTACAATAGTCCACCAATTCAACACACAAAACTCACGTACTGGCCATTTCTGACTCACCAGAATCGACCTTGTTAGTATCAATAGGAGCCAAGCCCAGATCCTCCACAAGCTTTCCCCAAGCCTTCAGGAAATTAGGAGGAAACTTCTTATTCATAGTTCGAATCATTGCTTTCACCTCGTCTGTACGTATGTCCATTCTTGGCCAGCCCTTCTGCTAAATACTTCAAAGTATTAAAATCCGGAATCTTGTGCAACTTCACACTTTCTTTAAACACCTTATACCCTGTCACATATCGCCCTTGCTCGCACAAATGAAACACCAACGTCCAGAAAGTAGTCGTATTTGGATTACAGCCTTTAGACCCCAACTCATCATATACCTTCTTTGCTTCATCCATCATACCATTTTTACAATAGCACGTCATCAAGTAGTTATGACTAATAACATCGGGTTTTATCCCAGCATTACTCACTTCATCAATTAACCTCGTAACCCCCTCTACCTTACCGCCATGAATATGCATAAGCCAAACATTATACGCCCCAACATCAGGAACACAACCCCTTTTCGTTAATCTCTCATCCCAAAACCTCTCGGCCTCCTCACTCCTTCCCTTCTTGTACAACCCCGTGTAAAATTGGGGTGAAAGTAACCTCAATCCCCTTCTCCTCCATCTCACTCAATTTCTCTATTGCCATTTCAGGCGACCCCATCTCGCAATATGCTTGACATACGCAATTTCAACATTGAATTCTATGTTTATTTACTAGTGCAGAATATAACTGATCCGATAATGTAGTCCCCCGTCCTAAAGTGAAATGGCTGTATCCGACGTGTCACATGGCATATCATATTTCTTATATATTACTTTATAATTTCGACACTTGAGGAGGATGTGTTTGAACCGTCACATGTCATGTCCTATTTTTTTGGTATTTTTAATTTGTAACAGATGAGGGACACTTTTCTAACACTCAAGAAACTTTAAGCACCATTTTGTAGTTTCGGATATAAAATAAATGTATAATTTTCAACTATTGAAATAATTGTGTAAATAATTAAAATAATGCAAGAATAGTTGTATGAACTTCATATTGAATTTGTTTATATCCACTCTATGCATGCAAATTAAGGTAATTTTGATATTTTTATTTCTTGTAAGGTGTCGTTACAGAATTGTTTTTTTTATTATTATTATTATTATGTAACAGAATGAGAATTTCCATGTTGCAACCTGTTAATATGATAAGTGACCTTCAGAACAATGTTAATAGAAATAATGGAGGTACAAATGGGTCAAACTTCCGCAACTGATAGTAGATGATACAATATGGCAAGAATCAGAGGGAAACCTAGAATCAGCAAGAATGAGTTCGTGGTGACCCTTTACCAGAGCCGGTTTTGGGCAGAGGCAGAAAAGCCCATGCCTCAGGCCCAAAAATTAAAGGGCCTAAGATTTTTATTTTTTTGTTAATACATGATTCCTAATTTCCTATTTCCTACATGTCTTCCTCTATGCTGGTTAAATGGATTGAATACGGCTATTTTTTTGAAATTTGTCTTTATTCCGTTCTGCGAATTTGCGCTCATAAAATTTCCATGAAATTTTGAATCTGTAAGGAGATCTAGTGCCTGCAAGTTCATGTCCATATTGCTTGAATTTTCTAATTGCGCCGACTGCAGATTAAAATTGGAAACATTTATGCTTGGAAATATCTGACTGAAACCCCTCCCACTCTGTGTTGATCCATTAAATCCTGTATTTAAAGAGTTGGAGTCAATTTGAATAATACACGCATTTTCTCTCTCTCTCTCTCTCTCTCTCTCTCTCTCTCTCTCTCTCTCTATTATTAAATTATAGAATTACTCTGAATTATAAGCAATTGAGAAACATTTGTTGAAATTCTATTTGCAACGAGCCAACAGAATTGAGAAGACACTAGAAGGTTGCGGTCACAAAGAATGCATTGGAGTGGAAGCTGCTGGTGCACATGCTGGGAAGTTAGAATAGATTCCAATTCTATTATTTAGTGTAATGATTAGTGTGGAATAGAATTTTGACACCTGCATAGGTTTTGTTGCTACCAAAATTCGTACCTGGGTCAACCCAAACCGAATGAAAGAACTCTACGTGATTTGGCCTTCAATACCTGAAACAAAGGTGTCGAGGTATGTCCTCGTCGCCCCTCTGATGCTTAAGTCAGTTAAGTATTCAAGAGAAACTTTATGCTTAATGCCGTTAAAACGTACTTGAATGATGAAGAAGGGTTGCATATTTATGCAGGTTGGTGGTGGAGTTCTAGAAGGATTAATCTTTCCATAGTCAATTTGAGTCCTATTAGGATTGTACAATCTGAGTAATAAGTATGTGCTTAAGTAGGACTGACATTCCTAGGAGACGTGTGGTAAGTTCGAAGGGAATAAAAGACCCGACCTAATTATTGGACTCAACCTTGGAAATGGCCCAACAATAGTGGGCTGAGGTCAGGCCATTGAGGTTGAGGTTGAGGTCGAGGTCGTGTTCAACCTTGCCCAACGAGAGTGGGCTGAGGTCGGGCCGACAAGATCGAGTTCGGGTGCTACTACATTGATACGCATCATAGGCCCCCGTGCATCTAGGTCGCAGCTGAAAACCCCATGTTAGAGTTGCGGGATAAGATGCACTGAGGTGAACGTATCGAGCTGAA
The DNA here is from genome assembly GCA_019097785.1 of Fraxinus excelsior. NCBI lineage: Eukaryota > Viridiplantae > Streptophyta > Magnoliopsida > Lamiales > Oleaceae > Fraxinus > Fraxinus excelsior. The sequence continues at coordinate 35,815,699 of CM032630.1, forward strand.
TGTATTACTTATGCTTATTAAGTACGTTGTCCAAGCTTGTTGGCCAACGCTTGACCAATAAGCTCGAGTTTTGCATCAAATAAAGAGGTCGAGCTTATTACTTAGCCAATTCTTGGCTAAGTAAGCTCGAGTTTTGTATGAAATAAGGAGGTCGACCTCGTTACTTGGCCAATTTTTGACCAGTGAGCTCGAGTTTGATATGAAATAAGGGGTTTGAGCTCATTACTTGGCCAATTTTTGACTAGTGAACTCGAGTTTGATAAATAGGGAGCTCGAGCTCGTTACTTCGCCAATTTTTTACCAGTGAGCTCGAGTTTGATATGAAATAAGAAGGTTGAGCTCGTTACTTGGCCAATTTTTTTGCCAGTGAACTCGAGTATGCATGAAATAAAGAGGTCGAGCTCGTTGCTTGGCCAATTTTTGACATTGTGATTTATGGGGGCCTTGTATTGATCTTGCTTATGATGGATCGAAATATTTTCTTATTGTTGATGATCACAACCGATGCACTTGGATTTATTTGTTGAAACTAAAATCTGATGTGTCTGTTATTTGGCAAAGCTTTTATGCCATGATTGATACTCAATTTCTTTCCAAAGTTAAGGTTATCAGAACTAATAATGGAGGGGAGTTCAATTTAAAACAATTTTACTCTAAAAAAGGCATCATACATCAAACTACATGTGTGGAAACTCCCCAATAAAATGCTATTGTTGAGAGGAAACACCAACACATCTTGAATATGGCTAGATCACTAAGATTTCAAAGTAGGCTGCCAATGGTATATTGGAGTGATTGCATCCTAACAGCTGTTTACTTGATAAATAGAACACATATCCCTACTCTTGACAATAAAACGCCATTTGAGGTTCTTTTTAAGGTTGAACCTCGCTATTCCAACCTTAGAGTCTTTGGATGTCTGGCTTTTCCTGCCACACTTGCACACAACAGACACAAATTTGATTCAAGGGCAAGAAAATGTGTATTCTTGGGATATCCATTTGGAACTAGAGGTTACAAGTTACTAGACTTGGAAACCAACAAGATTTTTCTATCAAGAGATGTGATATTCCATGAAGACTATTTCCTTTCAAAAAATCAAGTGACAAGGCTGATAATGATATGTCAACTATCTTTCACAAACTGCCCAGTCCTACAGACTTGGCATTTACTCAACCAGGCCAAGTCGATCTAAATTATCCTGTTGACTCCAACTTCCAATCACAAGTAGAGCCAACACAAAACTCTAGTCAAAACATAACATCTTTAGATTGTGGGTTTTATTTTAAAAAAAAAGGAAAAAATTGAGTCTCCTTAAAATTTGGGCCTGGGCGTGCCTAGGCACGCCTAGACGAGCATTAAGCGGTCAACAACAACGTTGACCGCTTAATTTCCACTTAAGCTCAAGACGAAGCATTTTCATCACGCTTTGCGTCTAGACAGAGCTAAGGCGCACTTTTTAGAACATTGGTAGAAACTGTGCAAAAAGACATACCTTAAATATAGTTATAACATGGCTTCTTGTTTGGGATTTTGATTTTGAAAATCGCCTAGTCAAGTATGAAAATTGATATAGAGATCAACATCATTGCAGTAGAAACCAATATATAAGTATTTCTAAGTTTGTAAAGAGATTATATTTAGGCCTCATGATAATAAGTTGCATAGGGCCTCAAAGTTTTCAGGATCGACCCCGATGGTTAATATTGTAATACATGAAATTGCACCAACAGAACCCTTAAAATCTTAAACTGATCCGACACTGAATGCTTTTTCTATTGAGCAACAAATTTAATATATTAATCTTGAACAACATAAAAATTGAATCTTGAAATTTTGAAGATGTATATTAACTAGGGTTTATGTCATGAATGATCCTTAGTTTTCAACCTTTGTTGAATAGAAAAATTATAATGAATGGAATTAGCAATCGTAAGAGCGATATTGTTTATTAATATATAATTAAATATCATTGAAAATAAGACTAAGCTTATTTTTTTTTTACTTACAAGTGAGTTTATTTAAGTAAAAAAGAAATTTTAAAATAAATATTATGTGGCTAACACCAAAACTGACATTAAATATTAACAAGTAATAGATGTCATTATTCAAATTACAAAATCACAACTCCAAAAGAAAGATATTCTAAAGGAGCTCAAAAAAGGGAGGGTGTTTGAATGAATGAAGTCTACACCGTCTTATGCTAATGACAACATTCTCCCTAGTTGAGCAGGTTACTCTTGAAGTTAAGGGCGAAGCCCACATATTGAACTTATCAGAGAAGCTAAAAGCTGCCGGCATCGCTCATAAGCTGTGGATTGAACAACCCGAGAACTTTCCCACATGTCTAGCCACGAAACCTTATCCTAAATCCCCTGTGTCATCATATTTTAAAAAGCTTAAACTCTGTAAGTGATAAAAGGTTCAGGGGCCAATTCGGTATTTTATAATTAAATTTTGGCAACATGTTTAGTTCCTCCAGAGGAGACTTCATTGACATATACTCTTCCTCACTCTCTCCATCACCAGTCACCACATTTCCTTCTTTAAAAGAAACCATCCACACTCTTCATTCAAACTCAATACTTCACACAACTTCCCTCATTCTCCTAATTCCTAAATCCTCATCTTTGTCAACAAAACTCTTACAAGAAATCACAATATCTATCTCAAAATCCTCAAATAACCCCTTCAATCTCTTTGAACATATTCTTACAGAAACTGATTTTGCATTATTACAACATAGTACATCTATGTCTTTATCAACTAAAAGAAAAGGCAGAAAAAAATAGAACCAAGAAGGCTTGCCAGTGGGCGGTAGCAAGCAGCGACGGCAGTCGGCAGCACGCAAGTCAACAACCGGTGGGCAGTGGCGTTCGCAAAATGCTGGCAGCAGAGCAAGGAAAAAGAGAACTGTGAAGACGATAACTGAAGGAAGAGGTAAGGGTTTGGATATTATTTCATTCTACTGGGCCTAGTTTTTAAGAAAAGGCCTAACTATCTCAGCCCAAAATAAATGGGCAAAAAAACTTAAAAAAAGGCCCACATAACTGTCCTCTTCTTCTTCATCCCGTCTTCTCTATTCTCTCTATGTCATGTAGGGATGGCAAAAAAGCTCGTCGGCTCGGACGGCTCGGGCTCGGCTCGGAAAAAGCTCGAGCTTGGCCCGGCTCGGGCTCGGTTACAACGAGCCAAGGCTCGGGCCGAGCCTTATTTTTTTTGCCAGGCTTTGCTCGGCTCGGCTCGGGCCAAAAAAAAGCTCGGTACAAAAAAGCTCGAGTTGAGCCCGAGCTTTTTTCTTTAATTTATAATACGTATAAACCATATAAATTTTAAATTTTTTAAGTAAAAAATGTAGATTTGACATTAAAAAAAATAAAAAAACCGAGCCGGCCCAGGCTTGGCTCGGCTCGACCCGCTAAGGCTCGGACCAAAAGCTCGGACCGAGCCTTATTTTTTTTGAACAGGCTCGGCTCGGCTCGGCTCGAGCCAAAAAAAGCTCGGAACAAAAAAGCTCGAGCCGAGCCCGGGCTTTTTTTTTCGGCTCGGGCTCGGCTCGGCTCGGCTCGTTGACATCCCTAATGTCATGGCAATGCCGACGGTATTGATGACTCTGACGGATCCAGCACAGGCAGCCGCACCCCCTCGTCGGGTGCTAGGTCCGTCCCCGATAGTAGGGACACCACATGCTTTCTCCTATTCCAAAAAGCATTTGTAATAGTGGTGAATATTTCACCATCAATACGTTTTTGAAAAGAGAGATTTGCTTTTGAAAAGAGGAATCTTTTAACAGTTCCTCGATTCGCTGCAATCTTATCTCTTCCTTTTAAAATTGAATATATTTTTTCTTAAAATTAATATTATTGATAAATTTTGAAATAAAAGCTTCTTTCAAAGAATTAACATCTTTGTAAGAAGGGGGATTTGTGATTTTGAAAACAATTTCTTGTCCAAAGATATTTGTAGTTAAACCTTTTGAATCGGTTTGAAAAAAAATAAGTTTGAACAATAAAAGGGGTTCCAAGAATTACTTGTTCTAAATCTTTGACAAGATAAAATATATTTTTAAAACAAATATTTAAATTGCAGACCTGAGCTTTTGAAATTTTGTATTGAATATTCAATTATTTTTCACTAACACAATAAAGATGCTAAGTGATTTTTTCAAAATATTTTGTTGGGATTAATACTTCCCTAATACAATTTTGATCTGCACCAAAATCAATTAAGACTATAGTATGAAGTTTAAAATCTTTATTGACAATAATATCTATTTGACATTACCATTTCTAAAGTTGAATTCGACTAATGACATTAACATTTTCTTCTTCTGTTTGAGGTATTTTGAAAATTGAGAAGTAACATCTTCTTGTCCAGAAGAATCGGTATCATGAATAATTTGATTCTCTTGTTTAGATTTCAAGAGAACTACTTCCATTCTGACATCTTTCATTTGATTTTGAAGAATAGAAATTTGAGAGTTCATTTCATTGATTTCTCGTCTTAAATCAGAACTAGTTGATTTAGAAAATTTTGGGGATTTGGGCTTGAATCTATTCATAATATTTTTAATACTATGGAGATCATCAAATTCATTGGGCTTTGAAGGAATAAGAGATTTGAGATTTTTCTTTGATTGAGAATTTTCAATTTTCTCAACTATTTCTTGAATAAATTCTTCCTCTTTGGTAAGAACATTTACAATTCTGCAACCACAAATTTCTTTGGAATGATTTGAAGAGGGGGAAGAAGAACTAGAACTAGTCTCAACATCATAGTCTTATTGATGTTGATAAACCATTTCTAACTTGGAATCAGAAGAATTTTCCTCCTCTAAAGAATTAATAAGATTGAGGAGTTCAAACCTAATATCTTCATCTATTTGAAGATTATTAATCTTGCTTTTCACGTGACATTTATTGGAATAATGTTCTGTTTGCTTGCATTTCCAACAAGTGACATTAGAATTTTTTGAAAACATTTTCTTTGAAAATCATTTTTAGAATAATTTTTTGAATTAGAGGTTTTTGAAAATTCTTTTCTTTTTGAAATTTTTTTTCTTCTCCTGTGTTGTGGTTTGACGCAAATTTTAGTAGGAATTGAAGTCCAAATCGGAGTGGTCATGAAGAGATCAAAATTATGGATCGGAGGAAAAAGTCACCACATTTTCCCTAGCCTGGCGCTAGCTAGATGCTCGAGCAAGCCCTATAGAAAAAAACATGAGACTTGGTCACTCGTCTGTCTCTGCCCCATCGCTCGCCTATCGCTTGCTTGTAGCTTATCCGGCCCAGGCCTATTTTCATTTTTTTACTTGATTTTGGACTCATATTCTTCTGCAACTTGTTCTCTAGGGTTCATATAAATATATGACACGAGTTGTATAGAAAACAAAAAAATTTATAAACATCTTGAGCGCTTTAGATTTCAATTGAGTGCATTCAAATCTTGTAAACACAATTGCTATAATTGTAGTAGATTTCTCTTCTTTTGCCAGTGATTTTTTCCCGTATTGGATTTTAACGTTTATTTTCTTTTTATTTATTTCATTATCGTCATTATCTTGCGATCCAAATTCATAATAAGTAGTATCAGAGCAAGGTTGATTGTTTTGGATGGTGACAATAAAGTATGATATCCCGTTGTTGGATAAAAATACGAGATTTTACCTTATAGCAAGTGAAGATGCGAACGGTTCTAGTGCATATGGATTTGAAGGAATCCTTGCTTGGTTTTGATAAGATGTTTGCTACTTAGAAGTAGAATGAAAAATAGCGTAGGGATTGGAAAGTCCAATCTCAAATTCATCTATATCTTTCAAATTAAATTCTTCAAGATGTTTTATAGGAGAGAAGTATCGATGCATTGTGGTTAAGAAAAAAAAATGTGCCTTGCAAAATTGTTAGAGTTGGTGCAGTTAAAATCAGAATGTTTGATAGAGCTATTATAACACTTATAGATGTAAGGCATGTTCCAGAACTGAAGCGAAATCCCATATATTTGAGTGCATTTAGCTCAAAGAGTTATAGATATACCGGTGAAGTTGGAGTTTTGAATGTGAGCCGGGGTGATCTTGTTGTCATGAGGGGACATAAAAGCTCTACACGATTATACATTTTGCATGGTTCCAATGTAATTGGAGATGCAGTAATTTCTACTTTTTCTTCGATAGATAATGAAATTACAAGACTTTGGCATATGCGGCGAAATATGAGTGAGAATGGTATTGCAGAGCTGAGTAGAATGAGATTACTTGATGGGTAGAAGACCAATAAAATAAATTTTTATGAGCATTGTGTCTTTGGAAAATAGAAGATGGTCAGATTCACGAAAGGAAGACACGACACAAAGGGAACACTTGAATATATCAATTCAGATCTTTAGGGACCTGCCGAGTACCATAAAAAAGAGGTCATTATTACTTGTTGACAGTGATTCATGATTTCTCTAGGAAAGTTTGGTATTCTTCTTGAATCAAAAAATTGATGTGTTTGGGACCTTCAAGGAGTGGAAAACATTAGTAGAAAAGCAGATGGAAAGTAGGTGAAAACATCTACGCATAGATAATGGGTTGGAGTTTTGTTCAGATGAACTATAGGGTTGAAGGCATCTTGAGACACTTGACAGTGCCTAATACTCCTCAACCGAATAGTGTGGCAGAATGGATGAATAGATCTTTTATAGAAAATGTTCGTTGTATGCTGTCAAATTCTGGGTTGCCTAAGACTTTTTGGGCTGAAGCTGCTACTATAGCTTGTTTTCTGATTAATCACTTATCTTCATCTGACATTGATAAAAAGACACCAAAAGGGGTATGATCTGGTAAACCTTCTTATTATTCTAATTTGAAGATTTTTGGGTATTCTGCTTATACTTATGTGGATAATGGGAAATTGGAGCCCAGGTCTAAAAAGTACATCTTTCTTGATATAAATCAGGTGTGAAATGGTATAAATTGTGGTGTCCTGAGACAATAAAGGTGATTGTTAGTAAGGATGTAGTATTTGATGAACTTGATATGGTTCGTGATTCACCAAAAACTACAGGGTGAAAGTGGTGAGAATAAACTTCAACTTGTCATTTCATTTTGTAAAGTTCGGCCCATCGAATTTATCAAGCTTTATAAGGTCTTGATTCATCATCTCGATCATATCCATAGTCGTCTCGTTCTCTATGTTGAAGATATTGTTTACGATTAGGTTGATGGAGTACAAGAAAGAAGCCAACAACAAGAGTTTTGCCAAAATAGGTCATCGGGGCAAGTGCTGAAGGCTTTAGAAGGCAAATAGCTTGTAGGAGTAATCACAATCTTAATCCAAGTTTGAATCAAGCAAAATCAAACTTGGAAAGGAACTCTTAGAACAAAATTATAGAAACTCTGTTTGATATTTGATTTTAATACACTAGTACGGATTTGATGTTTAGGATATACTTTCAATCATGAAAATCACCCATATATATAGTACTACAACAACCATGTACGAAAATGTGCAAAAATCAAACAAAAATGTATGATATTTGATTAAAAGACACCAAACTTCAAAATCTCAATGGTAAGGATGTTTGTTTGCCTAGTTGATTAGTAGTTCAGGGTTCATGCATCTGTATTATTCGTGAGTACGCACTTTCTTTTTTTGTTATTTTATGTTGTGTGTGCTAACAGTGAATAAGTTTCCAATAATTTTGTTTAAAACTTATTGGGGTACTTTTTATAGGTTATTTCATGCATCACACACTACACACATTATGCTCTTGTAAGTGAGTCTTGACTGTGTGTGTGAAATTTGGGATGGTGGTCATCGATGTGGTAAGTTGACTTTAAATATAAAATGACTTTTAACTACTTGGCCTAAATTCTTATATATTCCCCTAAAAGAAAATATTATTGAGCTTGAAAAAATATAAATAATATGACTATTATATTCTTTTCTTTGTGACCTTTGTGTCTTGAGCAATGAAGTCTGTTGGGTATCTTAAAATTTGGCACCCTACAATTATTTGACTTGAGAGTTATCGGACTAAAACTCATTACAGGGGTCATATAGAAAGATTGATGAAGAAGATTGTGTACATTATACTGAGTTTGACTTTCATAATTTAAGGAATATGTAATTAGCACATAACGTCCTCATTTTCACTTCTATTGTAGAAAACTTTATTACCTTTTATTTTTCATTTTCCACCTTTCATTGCATAAACGTCATTTTCACCTATTTTCTCAATTAAAAATTCTGAATTGACGAATATACTCCTCTTTAAATAAAACAAAAATAAAAGGAAAAAAAAATTAATTGCAACAATAGCCCCAAATGTTTTTTAAAAAATGCAAATGAGTCCTAAAGAAATTATTAAACGGCTAATTAGCACATAATGTTCCTACCTTTCACTGTTATTGCGAAAAACGTCTATACATTTCACTACTATTGACAAATCGAATTCTAGGAACCTTAGTTCGTGTAAAACAGTGATTTTTGAATCCCTTTTCACCACTAAACACTTCTATTATAAATATACAGCCATAGAAAAGTCCCAAAGAATGTTGAGCCATTACATTCATTATAGAGATCACATTCTTGAGTATCAACAACAATTCCAAAGATCTCTAGATTCAACCACTTAATTTATTTTCATAAACTCATACAAACGTTTTGTTACATTGGTTGAGCCTTGTTTCAAGTCAAGAGAATATACATTGATGTTCAAATAAATATATCCATATGTCTCTTGCCTCAACCTCGTATCAAAACATAAAAAGATGTATTGATCAAAACCAAACAAAATCTTACATTTACCTATAAGTCTTTAAAGTTATGAAGATTAGAGAAGAGGCGATTGGAGTTTAAGAGCTCTAGAACGAGTTCTTTTTGGTGATCCATGCGGAGAGAAATGTAGCCCAAAGTTGCTTGGAATTGTGGGTTGCACAACCAAAAAGAGTTTCTTGGTGATTTACAAATTAAGTAGTTAAAGTCAGCTAAGATTTAACGGTGTTTGAACTAATTTTAAATTAACTTTTCTACTGAATTTTATCAGCAAGTTTGTGCAGAGGTTTTTAATTCCCGTGAAGAGTTCTTTAAGGAGTTTTTCTCCGTAATCATATCTGTTGTTATTGAATTTATTGTTTTTAATTTATATGTTTATGTGATTGTTTAATTTATGGTTAACTGGATTACCTTAATCATTTAGAAACAATAAAAGTGACTTGTTCCTTGTTATTGTGTTAATTCTATATATTTGGATCTAAAAAAAATTTTAATACAATTTTTGAAGAATTAGAAGGGTTAGGATTTGGATAATAGGGGTAAGGGAGAGAGTCACAAGATGGTGAGAGAAAATGTTGGATCTATTGTGATTTTCTTTTAAAAAGAGCAAAAAAAAAAAAAAAAAAAAAATTGGATGAGAAAAATTGCCGAACAGTTAGGGGGTCAAGTGACCTCCCATGACATCCCCTCCCTTTCTTCTATGCTTATATTACATGTTATGCTGTTTTAATGTATCACTGCTAGTAAAGGATGCAACAGCTATTTTTACTATGAACGGATTAACAAAAAATTAACAATGGATTATTTTTATTTTTATTTTTTTGTCATTTTTAAAAATAATATATTAATTTCCCCACAAAATAATAAGCCCCAATATATTCTGGGTCGTGAGATGACCGCTTCTCGGGCTTTTCTTCAAGTCTGAATATGATATTATTAGTCAAAATAGTCATCCATTCAATCAAAATATTACGAAATCAATTGCGCATTGCGATTGCTCAATTATACTATCATTTCAAACGTGAGTGTTTAATGTAGTAAAACGTGAAATTGCACTCATAAAATCTTAAAATGACCCGACCGAGTTAATACCGAAAGCTTGAGATTTTGAAGATGTATATGTTAATTGTCATGCATAGTTTTCTTCCTTTGAATAGAAAAGTTAATAATTCATTATTGGGTGCAATTATGTAACAAAGTCGTCGTTTTTTTTTTTTTTGGCAACGAAAATAGAAGAAGATAAAAAATAAAAAAAAATTGTCTATATAGATATATATGTGTGTGTGTGTATATATAAGTTTAGATGGGGAAGATGCAAATAAAATAAATTAGATGAAGAAGTCAAAAGAAAATGAATTTTATTTCACACTTTGGAATACTTGTAAAGGTTGATGTCAGAAAAATACAATAGTGGAGAACTGCATAGAAAGAAAATTACAAGAAAAAATTCGAGGCTGAGATCTAAATCTGACCACTTGTCAAATTAACCATAATATAGTACAATTTGCAACCGGGCCATTATTCAATTTTACTTGCAATAAAGAAGCACAGGTTCACGTTCAATACAAAGAAAATAATATGAATAAGAACGACAACTAGAAATTGACATGGAAATGATCTCTTTTCTCCAAACGTGGGTGTGAAATGTCAAGGAATCTCCTGCTGGGAAATAAAAAAGGCTAATCAAATAAACAATAAAAAAATGGGTTTTTTTTTTTTTTTTTTCAGAAGTATGAGATGAGATTTAACTTACATCCTGTATACGAGTAGAACATATATATGCTCTCTTTAATCCCAAATGCTATCGGATGGTCAACTCGAACTCTTCTTCATCGTTGTTCTGTTTTTCTTCAAGAATTTTCAAAGCTGAAGTTTTGACATCTTCGCCACAATTATATACCTCAATCTTAAGTAGTGTTGGAATATAGCTAAATTCCAAAGGAATCATCTTCAAATAGTAGCAAGATTCCAACACCAATCGTTCAAGTACACGGAAATGATCACGTGAGGAATTCCACTGTTCAAGACTTCGGAGTTCTAATTTAAGGAATATGAGTTTTTGAAACTCATCATGCTCTGTGTTCCAGATACCATCAAGATCTCCGTTCAATTTGAAAATCTCAAGGTTGGGCAGTTTCCCAATTAATGACATATTTTCCAATTTCAAATTGATTCCTACAAGAGTAAGCTTTTTGATAGTACTGGGGAACTGAATCATTGGGTAACTATATAGGGAATCGAATTTACAAATCATTGTGAGTGTTTCAAGTTGAGTAAGAAAGTCGAGATTAGGACGGTAAGTCTTTGGAGATTTGAATTTAAGCATACGAAGATTTGGTGACCGACTCAAAATTATTGTGTCCATCGAAACATCAATATAAACGTAACGAAGGGTTTCTAGGTTATTTTTTCGGGACTTACAACAGTTCTTATCGAATCTTGCAGGGTTATTTGGGCTTCCTGCACATAAATGTCTCAACTTAGGCATATTGAGAAGGAATGCTGGTATAAGAAGATCCATGTATTTATCAATAATAAGAACTTCTTCTAGGTTTCGGAATCTGCCTATTGATGATATAAAAAAGCCAATTTCCAAGTACCTCAAATCATGCATAATTTTGAATCCCAGTTTAGCAAAATTATTATAAAAACCTGATTCAAAGATTCTAATTTTATCTGAATTGTAAAGAATGGATAAGGCCTCGGAGAGATTGTGAGACGGATCCATACACAAGCGATGGAAATGCTTAGATATCAAAAATTGACTATAGAAGTAGAATAATAAGAACATGGAAGATCATCAGTTTAACCACATCAACCAGCATCAGCAACAGCAACAGCAATAGCAGCATCATGGACATAATTACCACAAATTAGTAGGCTAAATTGGAAAGAAAAGTAAAGAAGGAAGGAATTAGAAGGAGAATGAGTTAACTTACTGTTGAAACAGAAATGTTTCATCTTCTACAGCTATTTTTGTGCACATATCAAGTACTAGATCATGAAGAGTACATGCTTTTACTCCGTTGTCAGATCTTCTTTTGGAAACTTGCAGCAGGCTCCTGTTAATGAGTTCCATCAGGTACTCCTCTGCTACATCTTCAAAGCTCTTCTGCTCCTTTCTTACTATGAATCCTTCGGCTATCCATAGTGAAAATAGCTTTCGAATTGGAATTTTCTCATCTTCCTGGAATGCACTAAGATAGAGGAAACATGGCTTCAAGTGATTTGGTAAATGCATATAACTAAGTTCTAATGAGGGAATGTAGTCATCGGCTTTTTGAGAAATGTAAGAACTCAATTTTTTTGCAACTTGTTGCCATAAGCTTTCTTTCTTCTCCATATTAGAAAGAACTCCAGCTATCAGGACGACTGAAAGTGGGAGTCCATGACAATTTGTTGCAATTTGCTTTCCAATATCTTGCAGCTCTTGAGGGCAGCATTCTTTCTTGAACACCTTCTGCTCTAACAAATTCCAACTTTCACCTGGTGACAGGGGAGGAGGTTCAATGATAAGATGTGAAATTTTCGATGCCACATTTTTCTCTCGACTTGTGACCAATACTCTGCTTTCATTAGAACTGTCTTGTGGAAAGTACCTATTTAAATCATTCCATGCATGTATATCCCAAAGATCATCCATGACAATGAGGTATCTTCTACCGAATAAAGTTTTGTGAAGAGCATCGGCCAACTCTTCATATTTCATTTCTGAAATTTCATCTTCTTTAAGGTCACTTACGAAGCGCAAAATGTCAATCAACAGCTTTCTCTTTTGGTAAGTTTGAGAAACAACACACCAAGAAAGCTTATCAAAGTAGTCCTGAACACTGGAATGATTGTATATTTGCTTTGCTAAAGTTGTCTTCCCAAGTCCACCCATTCCAGTGATGGAAATAATCTGGCGGTACTTTGGTCCTCCGAGAAGCTTACCTACAATTTGTGTTGTCATGTCATCGAAACCCACAATCATCTCTTCAACCATGGGAATGCTTTTATGTTGGGATGATGAGACTTCACTGGAACTCCCTACAACTTGTAGGCTTTTAAGTCCACAATTCATCTCCATTGAGACTGCAATGCATTGATATTTGATCTTCACTTTCATAATCTCAATCCTTTCTAATAGATCAAAAACTTCCAGATCCATTTTGGTTGCTGTAACAAGGTCTGTGGTGAAAAAGAAAGAATGCAAGAAAAGTCCTGCTTCATTAAATACACCTCCAATTTCTTCCAACATATTCTTGCTCTGTTTTTTATCAACAAGAAAATTTAGCATAAAATTCAGCTCCTTCTGAAGAACTTTGACTTGATTACTCACAAGAACACTGGAATATGTTGGGCAATTTTGCAATTCTCCAATAGTTTCAAGAATAAAGCCGATAAAGTTTGCGGGAAAGTTAGTGCAATTACCATTACCATCACCACCAGTATCCAAACTTTGCTCCAGCTTTTGAATTGTGAAGAACTCCCTAATCTGTGGCATGAAAGAGAGAATGATTTCTAAAAAGTTTTTGTAATGTTCAGTCCCTCCGTATAAGATACAATCCGAAGCTGAATCATCAAGACGCTTCAACAGATCAAGGAATCTGTTTTTCTCGTAGTTGAAGCACAAACAGAGTTTTGTGGCAAAATGGAAAGATCTGAATCTTTCTTCCCTGTTGTAGTACACGGACAGTTCTTTTGCATATTTTAGAAGAGTTAAAAAGTGTGGCCCAAGCCATTGAAAGCTAACAGTTTTTTCTCCTCCATCAAGCTTTAAATCTTGCAGATGGGAAAGAATATTTGGCCTTGTGACTAGACGCGACACATTTTCGTAGAAGAGAAACTCCTTTTTGTCAAAATAGGAGTCAGAGAAAAATCTGTTTGTCATTTAAGTATCGTTGGGTTGGGCAAACACTAGAGAGAGGGAGAATGTGTTTGATGTTATTTGTATTCAGAAATCACAATATTGTTGGTTTGAAATTGAGACAAAACAGAGAGAGAGAGAGATTGATGAGCATTGAGAAATTGTATTCATGGACAACTAAGACATCTCTAATTATAGGGAAAATTAGTTGAAAATAGAGTCAAGTTGGCATTTTAAAAGAAAATGATGACCGATTAAGATAATTTATTATACATACTAAAGTAATTTGACTATCAATGGAGTGGTTAAAATTATTACATATCAAATTGTTAGGTTTATGGACACCACATATCTCCACATTGATATGATGTTGTCAACTTTGGGTCTAAACCCTCGTAGATTTACTTTTGAGCTTTACCCCAAAAAGCCTCATACCAATGGAGATATTGTCCTACACTTATAAATCCATCATATTTCTCATGTCTAGCCGATGTGGGATTTCTTTTGCTCCCAACAATCTTCCCCTCAAACGAAGGACTACATCATTCGCCAATCATCTTGTACCATCGTTATTGTCGTCGCCCTCGACCAAACGGGACCAGCCGCCTGACCACCATATTTTTATGCCAGGAAGACTTTCAACACAAAGCACCTCAAATACGGATTATTTTTTAGTCAGATCGTAAGGCTAATTAGGGGACCTCCACCACACTTTCCACTGCGTTCCTCCGGCTAAGTTTTTGGGCCTTGGGCTCTGATACCACTTGTGAGGTTTATGGACACCATATATCTCCACATTGGTATGATATTGTCCACTTTGGGCCTAAACCCTCATGGATTTGCTTTTAGACTTTACTCCAAAAGAACTCATATCAATGGAAATATTGTCCTACACTTATAAACCCATCATATTTTCCATGTCTAGTCGATGTGGAATTTCTTTTGCTCCCAACACAAATGATTTTGTTTTGTTCTTAAAGTTCAAGTGGGAAATATATCAACTAAAGATTCTTGCATTTCATTTCTAGCTCCCACAAGAAAACTCAATTAAAGGGTCGATAGAATTAAGCCTTTGATTTTCTCCCATTTTAGTCATTTTTCACATTTTTTTTTTCTTCCCAAAATTCCACCATATTCATCAATTGTATCTTGCAATATATTTACACACAATTATTCATATTTTGTGACGGTATAAAATACACTTATAATACCAATAATTTTAAATTAAGGCCCTGTTTGAGCCATATTTTTTCCTCACTAAAATGAAAAATATGACCGTTATCCATCACATCAACATTTAAATTCAAATTCTCTATCTCTTGTGTGGGCCCCAATAACGGCTATATTTTTCATTCTCATTTTCACAAAATGTGGCTCAAACAGGGGCTAAGTATAGCAAATAACACATAAGCGTTGTTGTATGATAAAGCAATTTGCATGCTCATTCACACTAGACTCATTGACTTTCCGGTTTCCAAGGCAATTTATTATAGGGGTAGTTGGAATTGTAAGCAAGTTTGGGGCAAGGTTAAGATATATATAGGGGTAGTTGGAATTGTAACCAAGTTTGGGGCAAGGTTAAGATATATATAGGGGTAGTTGGAATTGTAAGCAAGTTTGGGGCAAGGTTAAGATATCATGCTCAATTCACACTAGACTCGTTGACTTTCCAAGGCAATTTGTTATAGGGGTAGTTGGAATTGTAATCAAGTTTGGGGCAAGGTTAAGAATTTTTTGTAGGAATAACTAAATTTATTGTGGTGTTAATTTCAAAGTACATAATCGCTAAGTTTTATTGTGAGCAGTGACGGATCCAAAATTTTGAGTGAGTATATACGATCATTGACCGTCAGTTCTAATAAAATATAAAAATATAATATAATAATTATTTTGCTAAAAATAAACATATAGAATTTTATTATATATATGGACAATATTAACCAAATGACATAGTGATTAGGTTTCTTATAAATCAAAGGAAGAGCATATGTTCTAATCCTTACAATTGCATTAAAACCACTAAAATGGAATATATATTATTATGTTCAACTTATTTTCGAAATTCAATAATTGTCATGATGGTCAAGTATTCAATAATCTAAGAGCGGTCACATGTTCGAATCCCCACCTTGTTGCATTAGTTTTGTTAAAAATTGTAGAAGTAGAAAAATTACACAATAAATTGGTTTGAAATGAATTTGATCCTTAGACGTCCCCAATTTGTATGTATAACCCCTAACAACTGCGCTACAAGCAATATTTTAAAATAAAATGAATCACTCGATATATAATATAAAATTTTTATCTACTGTCAACAAAAAAAAAAAAAAAATTGTACAGATTTAGCACGGGTGACTGTCGAGGCTCGTCGGGTGCTAGGTCCGCCCTTGATTGTGAGATTTAGCTTATGTGATCTTCATGAGGAGACCATATTTTCAAGTAAATGAGAAATTAAGTCTTAAAAAACTAACATATTTACCATGAACAATTAATAAGGGCATTTTAAATTGCACCACA
Source organism: Fraxinus excelsior (assembly GCA_019097785.1). NCBI lineage: Eukaryota > Viridiplantae > Streptophyta > Magnoliopsida > Lamiales > Oleaceae > Fraxinus > Fraxinus excelsior. The sequence continues at coordinate 35,831,821 of CM032630.1, forward strand.
TTTGATAGAATTAAAAGAGCAAATATGTTGAAATCTCGTATAGAATCATAATATATACATGTTGAAACGGACGGCATTTAAGGGAATGTGATACACTAGTGAAAATAAAATAAAGTAAAATTAAAGTTCAATGACCTAATTAAATTTTTTCTAAGAGTACAATGACTGTAGATTAAGTTTACTTGGACAGTAACGAAAAAAATTAAATGAAATTTCAATATGAAGCCCTGTTTAATTTTGTTAAAAAATAGAATTTTAATATATTTTTGACAAAAGTTGATAAAAATACGTGTGCACCTTTTTATAATGAGACTATATAGAATCATTTCATTAAATATCTAAATGAGTTGGTTCAATTAATAAGGGCATTTTAAATTGGACCACATCTGAACAAAGCTTGAACCCGCCTTGAAATCTCCCACAATCTCAAACTATAAGCACCCAACATCAAAATATTATTAGGGCCGACAAATTACATATCATTGGGAGCAAAAACAGAGAAACTCTAGTGTCCTTTTGGTTTGTGTTTCAATTTTCAATTTTGAGTTCATTTTTTATTTTCTGTTTTGGGGTCTATTTTAACATTCTTAAAAAATTCATTTGATTTGTTATTTTGAAAAGAAAATTCCCAAAATATAAAATTAGAAAACAAGTTTGGTTTGAAATTTTGAAAAATTACTTTATGAAATTCTATTCCATTAAACTTGATTATCCAATAAAATTAAAAAAAATTATGTTAATATAATATGAAGTATTATATAAATTTTAAAGTTAATGAATCTTATAATATTTTTTCTCGTTAAAAAATTAAAATTAAATAAAGTAATTTTAAAATATTATCAAGTATTTTATACATTTTAAAGTTATGAATCATATAATATTTTTTCCCGTTACAAAATTAAATAAATTATTTTCAAAATATTGGAAATAAAAACAAAAACTATTGACTTGGACTTAAAGTATTTTTGTTTGTATTCATTTAATTTTTTTAAGAAATCTTTTTTATGTAAATAATCATTAAGAGCTAAAATTATTTTTTATTTTTCTAAATTTTTTTATAATTATAATTTTAATATTTTTGAATCTTAGATTTTTTTTTCAATATTTTTGTTTTTTAGAATTATCATTTTAAAAAATAAAAAATTAAAATTTTTAATGAAACTTTATTTAAACATTTGTTTTCCATGTTTTGAGTAATTTCAGAATTTTCACTGAAAACATTCAAAACGTTAAAAATACGTTTTGGATTTTATGTTATAAGTTTATCCTTATTTTCGAAAATATACTTTCAAAGATATCAAACCAAAAACATTTTTAGTGTTTTGGAAAACTGAAAAATGAAAAACTAGGGAATTGTTCTCTTTTCTATTTTCATTCATTTTCTATTTTCGATTTTTCAAACAGTGAAAACACGTTTACTTACCTTTTTTTCAAAAAACAAATTTAAAAATTACAAAGAAAATTAAAAATATAAAAATGTCGTTTTAGGTATTTTCAATTAAAATCAAACCAAAATTTTCAAAACGCGTTTTTGGTGTTTTCAGTTAAGCCACCACCTGCACCACTGTCATCGCCGCCTACACACACCACCTGTACCACATCGTTGTTATCGTCGCACTGCCAGAATCATCGCCGACGACGTCATAGCCACAACAGCAGAAGAAGTCGATGACGCCACCGTCCAAAACCACCACATTGGAAGAAGCTGGAGATGCCACCACCATCGCCACAACCACAACGCCACCGACCCAAAACCACTGCCATAGCCACAATGCCACCGTGAGACGACATAGACTCATAACCACCGCACACCACCACCGCGAGACGACAAAAAGGAGAGAGAGAGAGAGAGAGAGAGAGAGAGAGAGAGAGAGAGAACAAGTTTTAAGTGTTTTCATTTTTAAAAAATAATGTTTCAAAATGATAAAAAGAACACAATTTCAACTATCTCAAAATGGACACTCAAAACACAAAAATCTAAATGAATTCAAAACGAAAAACTAAAACACGAAGAGAACATCCCCTCTCAGGATTCATGGGAGGATAATGGTTGGTTGTTCTTCAATTTCTTGATCAGGAAGCTACCATTTCAAAGACGTGTCTATGAGATTGCTCAAGACTTAAATAAATCAATGATACAGAGCAATGTCCTTATGATTTGATTGCTTTTGAAATAGTATACATTATGATTTTTTGTTGAGATTTCTAGTTTATTGCATTTTTGTGGTGCAAAAAAGATTTGTGTTTCCAAAGCCCTACTATTTTAGCACTTTAGGAGGTTGCGGTCCTACCTTCTATGTCTTTTTGAGGACGTAACTATTCATGCCAAGTGCATGACAATTCCCGAAGACATTTAGTTGGCTTGTAGAATCAGGGTTGAGCGGATAAGATGTCTGGTTGTTATAAAACAAGTCAATTTATAATAAACCGATGATAGAAGTTATACCACTTATTATGAATATTAAAGTCAAGACAATATGACAAAATAAAAAGAATTACACAATATTTAACTTGAAACCCAAAATTCGGGAAATCCATGAGTAGAGGCGGAGAATTCACTATAATCAATAGTAAGGAGTTACAAGTATGTTATGCGAATCTAGATCTCTCAAGACTCTCAACTTGACCTCTCTATCACTCGAGTCTCTTTCTAGATCCCCATATATTACTATGAATTGATCAAATAAATATGTGTAATACACCACATATTTATAACACAAGAATCCTTAACATATTGAAGAAACCACCAAAGATTCAATCACTATAATCTTCTTCCAAAAGACAAATTTCACTGAAATTACTAGGATGTCCCATCTAATAAGTAGCAACTAATTTATTCCCGTTCTACCACTTCAGGCAGTCTTTCTACTTAAGTCCCTTCTTCATGTAGAAATAACATAATATATTACTGTCATTAGCCTTAGATTTGCCCCTTATATGACTACTTGATTCCCTTTCATAAACAAAAAGACCTTTTGGCCGAGCCTCCTATCCGATGACCAGCTGCTTCATCTTCTCTCTAGAACAAAACGTGTAATAAACCGCATCAATGGGGAGAGTATTTCGACTATACAAAATGGTGTCTCTGAATGTCATATATGAAGCAAGCAATGAACATAGTGTAATCAACCATAAGCCATCTTCATCATATTTGACCTCCATGGTCTTCAAATCAATGACGATTTGCTTTAATGCAGATAGACGATTATTTAAAGATTCACCTTCTGACAAACGATGATAATCTAAATGCTATTTTTTTTATGCAGTTTGCTAGTAAGACTCCGAGTTTTGCATAATTGCTCCAATTTCAACCATAATTCAACGACGATGTTATTCTTTATTACATCCTGAAGAATTCGATTCGAAAGATGAAGATATATATGTGATAGGTAGGGTCCTTCGATCTTTATGATGTCTCCTCCCATGTCAAAGTCGAGGGCATCTTATCCAACCCCAACCAAGTATCATCCAAATCCAAATGGGAAAGAACTGCTCACATCTTGTTCTGCAACAAAAAAAATCTAGCATTGCCATCCAAAAGCGAAATCTCAAACTTCATATTTACTATCCCGCGACAATCAAACTTCGTTCTGAGTTGATCAAACATTGATTTAATACGAGACCAAACTGGCTCCCCCAAGAACTTCGATCATTTGCTCTAATACCTCTTATTGTAAAAACAAGCTAATTTGCAATAATCGGTATTAGAATTAAACCCAAGAAAATAAGACAAGATAAAAAGAATCACACAAGAATGCAAGATTTAACTTGAAAACCCAAATTCGGGAACATATGACCGAAGGCGGAGAATTCACTATAATCAATAGTAATGAGTTACAAGTATGTTATGCGAATCTGGATTCCGCGAGACTCTCAACTTGATATCTCTATCATGTGAGTCTCTCTCTAGATCCCTCTGGATTACTCTCTGAATTGATCAAATAAATTTACAATATAAGAATCCCTAACATATTAGAAAAAATAATACAAACAAGAGTCTAATACAAGGTGAAATCCTATTACACTGGGTAAAATCAATAATGAAATATTTGGGGTGAAATAAGAGTAAAAAACAGTCAAAATATGGAATTAGATCCTAATCCATCTTAGACTTTTTCAAGACATTTTCAAGTCTACAACTAACTCCCAATAGTCCCCCAACAGGAATTTCCAATCAAATACTAAACAAGAATTCGGGTCACACCAAAACCATAATAGTTGTGGTGGAGGTTAATGGCAGTGTTGTTGGTGTTTACTATTGGTATATTCGTACTATGTAATAGAATGTTTGTTATGTATTTGCAGACGGTTGATCAATTGGAATATTTGATTGCTAATGGTTGAGCTAAAAATCTGCTTTATTTGCATTGGATGCCCATCTTTTGTATATTCTTGTTATGCATTCAACTTGTGCACGGGAATTAAAGCCTTGATGGCTTTGCCAGTAGAGATTTACGGTCATGTTTGCTAGCTATTTCAGAACTGCATTGTTGAGGCAAATTTTCAACTTTTTTCCGCCCTTTATTTATTAACAGCACACTTGCATTAGAGAATGCAAAATAAGGCCCTGAATAAGTGATAATAATTTTTATTTTTTATTTTTTTTGGGATCCCAACATTTAGTGATAATAATTTTGCTTATGTTTGGCAGCCATTTTTGGGGCCAAAAAATGCACGTTAGAAATCAAATTCAACCAACTTTTTTTTACTTCCCTCTCACATATGGATGACAATAAAATCCGCTCAACCTGATACCCATGGGCCCCACCCCGAACGGGGCGGGGACAGGACGAGGGTCATTACCTCGAAGCGAGTATGGAAAACATAGTCCTCGCCCCGTTTAAAATTAATTTCAAATTTAAGTTTTTATCGAACAAAAATAATAAATTTATCATCATTTTTAAAGAGAACATAAGTTGCTTTTAACAAATTAGTAAAAAAGTAATAATATTTACTAACTAAAAACATAAAAATAAATGGGGCAAGAGACTTGCCCCGCCCCGCCCCAATTCCACCATGTCCTGCTTTAACCGGGTATGAGTAGGGGTAAAGTAATAAAAATACCCGACATGATGGGGGTGGGAATGGTCGTCCCGTCCCGTTGCCATCCCTACTCTCCCGTCCGTCTTTTTTGACTTCTTCAACGGTCAATTTTTTCTTCTTTTTTGCTGAAAAATGGCTACCAAACAGAAGCATAAACTTACACTAATGTTAATTACGGAATAGAATAAAAAATGAAATGTGTGTATTATTAATAAGGAAGTGAAACAATCTTCCTTTGATAGATAGCATACAACCAAGAGTTAAGCGAGTAGATTACAACCAGAAGATAAGTTTCATCAAAACAATTAAGAGCGTGTTTGAGTCCTTTTTTTTTTTTTTTTTTTGATGAAAATGCATTTTGAAAAGTTTTGAATTTGCGTGTAATATTATTTTATTGAAAAATGTGTGATTCGAAATAAAAGAGAGAAAAATGTATTTTGATAATAATGAGGACCACACAAGAGACGTTGATTATTTGAAAAAACATGGTGTGCATAAAGTATCAAGCACAAAATTAGGATGAAACAACTGGACTTGAGAAACATTTGATGTAAAATCTATTGATGGAGAAGATTATGAAAATAAATTAGAAAGAAATTAATCCAATTTGGTTGACTGTAAATTTCTTGTCTTGGTTCTTTGTCATTCTTTTCTTTTGCTTATATAAAAATACAGTGTTGTTGAGTCTAAAGGTTGTGAATGATCAATAGATGATTCGTCACTCTTAGTTAGTAAGAGATTATAATCTACATTTCATTCAGTTAAGTTGATAACGAAATTCTTGGCAAGATGTACTCGTAAGTTGAAAAGTCTTGGTTCTTTGTTATTCTTTTCTTTTGCTTATATAAAAATAGAGTGTTGTTACGTCTCAATATTGTGAATGATCAATAGAGGACCCGTTACTCTTAGATAGCAAGAGAGTATGATCTACATTTCATTCAGTTAAGTTGATAACGAAATCATTGATCAAGATGTACTCATAAGTCAAAAAAGAGTTTTCGACTTACATTGAATAGTGGGATAAAAGAATGATCGATAATTGAGATTGAAGTATATTGATCGGATTATAATGAGGAAATGATTATAATTTCAGGTAAACGAACAAGAAAGATTTTTAAAATCCATCACAATTTCATTTGAGAACGCTTCCCTTAGTTTTGTCATACCACGTGATATTTCACGTCACGTGTATTGCTATGACATATTGCTATATGTCAATTTAGAACGACGGATGTGAATTGACGATAAATTAAAAATGAGTATTTTAATTTATCGATTTTGATTAGATAAAAATAATAATTCACGTCTTTGGGTATCATGATCGTGATCGTGAACTTAATGAGCCACACACAAAAGGTGAACCAGAAGAATGAGATTCACCTATTGATTAATTAACAAGTGTTAGACAATTAATTAATTGTGTTGCTTGTTAATATGTCTGAATTAATTAATTCATTTGATTAATTAACTCATGGATCAAATTTAATTAATTATATTAATTAGATATTGGATTGGGTTGGGTTTAAGAGACCGGTCAAGCCCGTTTGGACTTATATTAATAAGCTATTAAGATTTCAGAAAAAGGAACAGAACGCAATTCATTATCTTGTTAGCACAAGAAAAGAGAAATTATAATTCTCTTATTTTTGTTCCATGTGCGGATTTTCATTGGAGGTTGGACAATTGGACAGCTATGGATGATAGATCGTAATTGTTCGTGTTCCAAGATTAGCAAAGGAGTTTACATAATCTACAAAAGTTATAATTCTTAGGATTTCCATTGTAGGCTGAACAACTGGATAACTTTAGATTGCATATCGTAATTGTATACATGGGCGAAGTCAGGAATTCATCATACGGGAGGCTAAAATTTTAAAATGTAATGTATGAATAAAATTTAAATATAACTAGAAAAATCGTAATCTAACGTTACTTATTACAATTGTACTCGACGATATTTTAAAGAATGAAATTCATCTATAATAGAATCTAGATCTAAATTAATACTAAATTCTCGTTCAATACTTAGTGTTAAACAATCGGCAAGAAAATATTATACATTTGCACTCTATTACACACTGGCTAACTTTCGTTTCTAACGTGTGCCTACATGAATGAGAGAATGCATGCGTGGCTGTTAACTCTCTCTGAAAAAAAAAAAAAAAAAATCAAATGCCAACTCATTGTAAAGTGCAATTTCCAAACCAACCTTAGCCCATTGAATTGAAATAGTCTAAATATCTATCATCCAGGATTATCTTCATTGTCATTTCTTAGACTATTTTGACACTCGGTGGACAATATAATTAGATCTATACCAGCTCTTCTTGACTTGGATGGTTGAGAATTTTTTTCTTGCATTAAAATTATTATTCAAGATAAAGGAATTGGTTTATGTTCCATCTTTATATTCTGCAGCAATCTAGCATATTGAAGTAAATTCATTTACACCATCTAAAATTCAAACATTTAACTCCAAATTGTACCCATCTTCTTCTTCCATCTTAACTGAAATTCACATAATTCCACTCCCCAAAAACTAAAACTCACCCATCTTTTTCTTCCAACCAAACTGAAATTCACAAATAAAAAAATAAAAAAACCGAAATTTACCCATTTCTTCTTCCATCTAACTGTAATTCACCCTTCTTTTTCTTCCAACTAAACTGAAATTAACCAAAAAAAAAAAAAAAAAACCAAACTTTACCTATCTTCTTCTTCCATCTAAACTGAAATTCACATAGTTTCACTTCCAACAAATTGAAATTAAAAAAAAAACAACGTAAATTTTAAACTTACATCTTCTTCTCCCATCTAATTCAACTTGAAATTGAAGGTTTGGAACTTTGGAGTTTGGATTCTTGGGATCGAAATTGCAAAAGAAGGATGCGGCTGTTTTGAGTTTGAGAGAATCAGAGAATAGAGATGCATAGTAATGGGTTTTGGATTTTTATATAAATAGCAAATTGAGTTTGCAATTTTTCAAATGGGTTTGAGAAGTGGGCTACTGGGTTGGATAGTGGGCTACTGGTGGGTTGGACAGTGGAAAAAATAGGTTATAACCAATCCTTTTTTTTTTACAAAACCTGAGCTTGGGCAAGGGTGGGCCTATCTCCGCCCATGAGTAGCACCAACTGCTTCTTCCCGCGACTCTGCAATCGCAACGAAGCATCGCCAATCGCTAGAGGGATTTCTATCCATCGTGCTATGCTATCGCTGTCATCTACTGAAGCTGGCGTTGAAAGGGAGGTGGAGGGAGAAGAATTCTTTTAGAGTTTTTAGTCGGGTGTTTTTTATGACGGGGGGCTTTTATGCAATTTATGAAATTGCGGGTCAAAATTGCAATTTTAAATGAAGGACCGATCGTGCAATTTTTTGAAAATTAGGGTCCCTTCCTGCAATTTCATTTCAGGGGTCAATGTGTAATTTACTAATTTTAAAATGATGGCTGCTATGCAATTTCAGAAATTGAAGGTACGTGTTTATAATTTCAATTGGGTCAAAATGCAATTTTGAAAAATGGTTTTAAAATTGATTTTGAAAAGGGCTTGACCTATATTTTCAATTTTGACCATAATTAAAAAAAAAAATTTAAAATTGACGACCTTTTATATTTTCGTTAAAATTGGATTTTAACATAAATATTAAACTTTGACACTCAATTGAGTTATATTTTATTTAGGAGTTTTATCCTAAATTAAAATGTTACTTTAATTAAAATTAGAGTTGGACTCTAATTTATTATTTTAATTAAAATTTAATTTTTATTAATTATCTACCCTAATATATTCTCAAAATTAGAGTTGAAATCTAATTGACATTTAGTTAAAATTTGATTTTAACTAAATTGTGTCACCTGAAAACTTTGAAATTAGAGTTGAACTCTAATTTGATATTTAATTAAAATTTAATTTTAATTAAATAAGTGCACCCTAATATCTTGAAATTAGAGTTGGACTGTAATTTAGTATTTAATCAAAAATTAATTTTAATTAAATAAATCCGCTCTATAATTATGGAATTAAAGTTGGAATCTAATTCAGTATTTAATTAAAATATAATTTTAATTAAATAAGCCCTTTAATTAAATTAATTGATTAATTAATTATTTAACTATTTTGATTCATCTGTATAAATTAGTTTAGACGACCTTAATTGTTAGAAACTTGAAACATGTTTTATACATATATTAGATAGTATATAGGAAGTCATTTATATGATCAATGTTTTATTAGTGAATGATTATGAACTCGATCATATGGATGTGTTGAATGATTACTTTTATAGTGAAATATCAGAGTCATCAATCGATCTGAACTTGTTTACACCCAAGGCTGGTCTAATAGGGATATGTTTGACACTAAACATGTGTTGAGGCGGTATCATATCATTGGAGAGATAATAAAAATAAATGACATAAAGAAAGAACAAATTTACACAATTGATAATATTGAGGATCCATTGACAAAAGGTTGTCGCAGCATAAACATGATCATCATGTAAACTCTTATAGTATGAGATATATAACTGATTGGATCTAGTGCAAGTGAAAGATTGCAAGTGTTATGCCCTATCAACTTTGGATATAAACACGTTTAATATAAAATTGATGCATTTCATTTATGGCAGATCAATTATTTAACTGAAATAATATTATGAGAAATTAAATAATAAGATTTGTAGATTCAAATTTTGGTAATTTGTTAATCACAATAAGTTGTGTTTGTGAGTTATAAATTACACATTAATGGGTCTTAGATCATTCGTATCCGTAAGTAATAACGAGATACTGATATCATTTTTAGTGATAGACCATCAGATGTGACATTTCTTACTTGTGAAATAAGTAGCTGATCTTACGAGTTAAAGTGTGGTGACACTTAAATTAACGCAAGGATATTTTGTTATAGAACAAAACATTGGAGACATGCTGGGGAGATTCCACATATATAACTATCTAAGTGTTATGGTTAATATTTATTGTTTGGTAGGGGAATTTGGTCATTCGACTTGAGGTCATGAGGACAATCACACTTTGATGATGTTGAATGTTGGTCTGCCAATGGTAGCTAATATGACATCGTTTGGGTATGTCAGAATCATGTGAAGGTTTTGAATGATCAATAGATGATTCGTCACTTTTAGATTGTAAGAGATTTTGATCTACATTTCATTCAATTAAATTGATAACGAAAATCTTGGTCAAGATGTACTCAAAAAAGAGTTTTCGACTTACATTGACTTAATAGTGGGATAAAAGATATGATCGATAATTGAGATTGATGCATATCCATATCTCGCAATTGATTTTTCATAATGACGAAAGGATTATAATTTCATGGTTAACAAACAAGTTTGGTTTTGTCAAACCGTACCATATGATATTTCACGTTATGTGTATTGCTATGACACATTGCTAGATATCAATTTAGAACGATAGATGTGAATTGATGATAAATTAAAAAGGGATATTTTAATTTATCGATTTTGATTAGATCGAAATAATAATTTATTTCGCTAGATATCGTGATCATGAACTTAATGGGCCACGCATAAAAGGAAAACTAGAAAAATGAGATTCACCAATTAATTAATTAACAAGTGTTGGACTATTAATTAATTGTGTTGCTTGTTAATAGGTCTGAATTAATTAATTCATTGGATTAATTAATTCATGGACCAAATTTAATTAATTGTATTAATTAAATATTGGTCCAGGTTGAATTTAAGAGACAAATCAAGCCCACTCAGACTTACATTAATAAGCTACTAGGTTTCAGGGGAAAAAAAAAAAGAACAGAATTTGATTCATCATTTTACTACCACAAGAAAAGAGAAACCATAATTCTCCCATTCTTGTTCCATGTATGGATTTTCGTTGGACAATAGGACAGTTGTTGATTTAAGATCGTGATTATTCGTGTTTCAAGATTAGCTAAGGAGTTTACAGAATCTACAAAAGGTATAATTCTTATCACTGTTTCTATCTAAACACAAAGTAGATCCGTTGTAGGAATTGAAATTATTTTAATTTTTCACTGTACATGAAAGTAAATTCCCAACAGTGTCCTCATTGAAGGCATTAAAATTTGGATAATTTGGAGAGATAATCTGGAAATTTACTTTTTATTTATCTTACAAAACACTGCAACATTTGGTCTCATTTATACATACCAAGATGGCATAGGAACCAACAAAACATATCACTTGACTAGACTTAAATACCAGGAGACACTTGACTAGATTCAAATAAATGAATGGAATCCTATAAGCTACTCGATTAGATTCAAATACATGAATGAAATTTATGAGATACTTGACTAGACTCAGTACAAAAATTATTCTATAAAATATGATATTCGATTTATTCCAACAATGCCTCCCGTGAAACGAATTTGCTTTTATCAAAGCTGCAACATTCCTCGGAAAAATACGTCCTCCAAGAGCTTTTGTAAAAATATCGGTAAGTTGAATACCATGTAGAACCGGATCCTTTGAAACAGAGATGATTGAACTTTTATCACAATACAAAGTTGTAGGACGTACTTGCTTGCTGTTTATGCACATTAAATTTGGTTACACAGTGCCCTAAATGAAAAGATGATTTTGGCAGCTTAAAACCTGTACATTTATATGCACCATTTGGGGTCTCTCTTCACAGATCCATCTGATGTGGGATATCCATCACAATCTCAAATTAAGCTAGTAACCTCATTAATCCTTTTACTGACAATTTTGCTGGCCATGAAAATTGCACATGATGTTATATATATGTTCTATTTGTGTTGAAAATTTTGATATTAGATACTTTAGAATACCTGAAGAGTCGACTTCTCTTTATTCCCTTTTTTTATTTTTCTTTTTATCCTAACGTACGACAAATGGTGGGTAAATTAAAAATTATTAAAAATGCAAGACAATTCAAGTTGAATAACTCGACAAAATAGTACTTATGTTCTCTCCCATTACTACAACATGGAGTCAATCAAAATTTGAGGCAAATAAATGTTAGGACATGAAAGCAATGGATTGTACAAGGTTTCAAAAGTATATTACTTCGAGTTAAACCTAATCTTCTTGGATCGGAAAACAATTTGTATTGCCTAGTTCGATTGAGTCACATTGTCAAGTGGCATCTCAAAATGGTGTAAGAACATCATCGATATTAAACTTTTTATCATTTTGAAAACTTGAACTAGAACAGATGCCCTAAGTATTTTCGAAACAATGCTAGAAGGAGCAAAAACATAAATTAGACGAAAAAGCTGAAAGCAAATGAATTTCATTTCACAATACTTGTGATGGTCGATGGCGAAAAAATACATTAGTAGAGAAATACATGAAAAAATAAATTGCAAGGCAAAATATTCGAGGTTGAGATCTAGATCCGACCACATGCCCAATTAACCTAGTATAGTAAAAATTTGCAACCAAGCCATTATTTAATGTTACTCGCAATAATGAAGTCCTAAAGATGTTTTTTTTTTTTTTTTTTTCGTTTTTCAGTGAAAAAGAAGTATGAGATTTGACTCACGTCGTTTACATATTAGAGCATGTTGTTCGGCAATTTATGGATGATCACCTCAAGCTCTTCGTTACCAATATCGTGTTGTTCGTCCCGAATTTGCAAAGCTGAACTTTCAACCTTTTCGCCACAATAATATACCTCAATCTTCTGCAGTGAAAGGATATTGCTAAATTCAGAAGGAATCATCTCCAAATTTACGCAAAATTGCAACACCAATCGTTCAAGTACAGGAAAAGGATTATCTGAGGAATTCCATTGTTCAAGATCTGACATAGATAACTTAAGGAATTTGAGTTTTTGGAACTCACCATCATTGGTGTCCCAGATTTTTCTTATAAAGGATTCCTGTTCTAATTTCAGAATCTCCAGGTTGGGCAATTTCCCAATTAATGACATCTTTTCCCAGGGCAAAACGATGCTATGAAGACTAAGCTTTTTGATATTCGTTGGCAAGTTAACCATAGAGTAATCACCTTTGAATCTACATCCATAAATTGTAAGTGCTTCAAGTTGAGAAAGAAAGCTGATATCAGGCAAGCGATCTAGTGGAAATTCGAATTTAAGCCTACGAAGATTTGGTGAACATCTCAAGATTTTTTCGTCTTCAAAATCTTGAATCAAAATGTAGCAAAGGGTTTGTAGGCTATTTATTCGGGAGCTATCACAATTCTCACTGAATCTTGCAGGGGAAGATCGCCGTCCGACACATAGATGTCTCAACTTAGGCAAATTGAACAGGTAAGAAGGTATATTATATCTGCCTTCGCCTTCCGTAGAAGAAATTCTAGGTTCTGGAGTCTACCTATTGATGATTCTAATGATGGAAGTTCCAAGTACCTCAACTCTGGCATAATTCTGATTCCCAGTGAAACATTTTTGTCATATCTTGAATCCAAGATTCTAATTTTCTCCGAATTGTAAAGAATGGATAAGGCCTTGGAGATATGATGAGACCGATCCATACAAAAGCGATGACGATGCTTAGATAACAAGAATTGACTGTAGAAGTAGAATAATAAGAACATGGAAGATCATCATCAGTTTAATGACATCAACCACCATCAGTAACAGCAGTGTGACATAATTATCAAAAATTAGTAGTCTAAATTGGGAAAGAAAAGGAAATCGAGAAGGGATTAGAAAGTAAACTTACTGTTGAAACAGAAATATTTCATCTTCTACAGCCATTTTGCCACACATATCAAGTACTAGATCATGAAGTGCACATGATTTTACTCCATTGTCAGATCTTCTTTTGGAAACTTGCAGCAGGCTCCTGTTAATAAGTTCCATAAGATACTCCTCTGCTTCGTCTTCTAGGCTCTTGTGCTCTTTTTTCTCTACGAATCCTTCAGCTATCCATAGTAATAATAGCTTCCGAACTGGGATTTCCTCGTCTTCCTCGAATGCACTAAGATAGAGGAAACATGGCTTCAAGTGATTTGGTAAATGCATGTAACTAATTTTCAATGTGGGATTGTAATCGTCAGCTTTTTGGGAAATGTAAGAACTTAAATTTTGTGCAACTTGTTGCCATAAGCTTTCTTTCTTCTCCATATTTGAAAGAACTCCAGCTATCGTGATGATTGAAAGTGGGAGTCCATGACAATTTGTTGCAATTTGCTGCCCAATCTCTTGCAGTTCTTCTGGGCAACGTTCTTTCTTGAACACATTCTGCTCTAACAAATTCCAACTTTCACATGGTGACAATAGAGGAGGTTCAATGATTACATGGGGAATTTCCAATGCCATATTTTTCAGCCGACTGGTGAATAACACTCTGCTTCCGATTCTGTCTTCTGGAAATAACCTTTTCAATTCATCCCATGCTTCCTTATCCCATAGATCGTCCATAACAATGAGGTATCTTCTACGGATTAAAGTTTTGTGAAGACGATCGGCCAAGGCTCCATCTTCCATTTCTGAAATTTTGTCTCTGTTAAGGTTACTTTCAGAGCTCAAAATGTCAATCAACAAGAGAAAGTTTGAGAAACAACACACCAAGACAGCACATCAAAATGTTGCCGAACATTGGAATCATTGTATAATTTCTTTGCTAGAGTTGTCTTCCCAAGTCCAGGCATTCCAACAATGGAAATAATCTGGCGGTCTTTTGGTCCTCCAAGAAGCTTGCTTTTGATTTGTGCTGTCATGTCCTTGAAGCCCACAACCATCTCTTTTTTCATGTGAATGCTTTTATCTTGGGATGATGATACTTCACTTGGACTTTCTGCAACTCGTAGGCTTCCAATTCCAGAATTCAACTTCATTGAAACTGCTACACAGTGATCTTTCATCTCCTTTCGAACAATCTCAAGCCTTTCTAACAGAACAGAAATTGCCAGATCCATTTTGGTCGTGGTAACAAAATCAGTGGTGAAAAAGAAAGAATGCAAGAAAAGTCCTGCTTCACTGAATACAGCATCAATTTCGGTCAATATGTTCTTGTTCTGTTCTTCCTTGCGTCGTATTGTATCAACAAGAAAAGTGAGCAGAAATTTCAGCTCCTTCTGAAGAACAATGACTTGATTACTCACAAGAACATTGGAATACATTTGGCAATTAAGCAATTCTCCAATAGTTTCAAAAAGAAAATCGATAAAGCTTGCCCAAAGTAGATTAGTGTAGGGAGAGTGGTGTCGTGGAGTAGGACATGTGGGTGTTGATTGCAACAGGGTTTGAAGTGAAAAAAACTTCTTAAGCTCCGGCATGAAAGAGAGAATGATTTCTAAAAAGCTTTTGTAATGTTTAGTCTTTCCGTATAGGATGCAATCGGAGGCTGAATTCTCAAGACACTTCAACAGATTACGCAGATCCCTGAATCTGAATCTCGTGTTCCAGTTCTTGCACAGTTTTGTTGCATAGTTGAGAAAAGCTAAAAAGTGTGGCCCGAACCACTGAAAGCTAACTACTTTTTCTCTATCATGAAGCTTTAAATCTTGCAAACGGGAAAGGAGATCTTGGCTTTTGACTAGACGTGACAGATTTTTGTGTGAGAGAGAAATCAAGTCATCAGAGAGATTCTCCATTGTGTATAAATTCCTTCAAGTATTGTGAGATTGACGAGAATGATTAAATTGTAATAATACATCTCTATTTATAGGGAAAGTTGGTTGAAAGTAGTTGTTTAACTAATCAAGGAATCCACATAGCCTTCTTCTCCGTTGAAGGTTCTACCCAAATACGTTGTATTATGGTAGAGAATCATGTCCTCCTCCACTCTTACGTATCAAGAAAGAAGGAAATCCCCCAAATTGGGGATGGAAAATTTTCGTTGTAATTATGGTGCTACTCAAAGATGAAATCAAATCTAGAGTTATCTTTAATTGAACGAAAAATTAATGACAATAAAATAATAAAAGGTTTGAGATTTTGACACACGCATAATTTATCATGCCTATTGCAAAATATAGTGTCATGGAAGGTATATTAAATAATTAAACAGGTGCCAAGATGGATATGTTACCAATTTATGAGACTAATCCCCAAAATGATTGAAATATGACACAAGAAATATAAGAAAATAGACCTTTACCAAATCAAGTATGCATTTTTAATACATCTCTAATTATAATTTGCTTCTCAAATCAATTTATTTTAAGAGTAAAAGGGTTAAAAAATGACTTTTACGTAATGAAGGTGACATTTTAAAGGAAAATGACAGCAATATTAAGCATTTAATAAAGTGATACAATTAGGGATGTCAAGAAGTCGAGTCGCGGGTTAAATTGATGGCATGGTTAGTGTCTTTTGGTTGTGGGCAAATGATTGGTGAAGAGTTCCGATCAAATGGGTGGCCGGAGGTGGAGATTCCGACGGTTTTTCAGATTTTGGAGTGGTTGACTTTGAGAGTTGATTTCAGCAAGATTATTTGGTGTTTTGAGGAGTTGTTGGGTGCTGATTGTAGACGAGGTTAAGAGCTTTCCGTTGATGCCAATATCTGGTGGTTTTGGTGGTCGGAAAGTGGCTGAAAATGGCTCCGAAGTTGGCGGCTGGTTGGGGGCAAAAACTTAGTATCTTGTGACTCAAAAGTATGTTTTAAAATTTTGGGGTTATCATTGCAATTAATTCTTTAGTTTCTCTTTTCTTTTCTTTTTGTTTCAATTCAATGAGGGGTAAAATCGTCAAAAAATTGTGAAAAGGATGTCCAGCGCACAAAAAGTGAAAGGTAGGGGTATAAATGCCAAGAAATGAAACGTTGGGATGTTTTGCACACTAACTGTCAAACGTAGGGACGTTTTGTGCTAATAAGCCATTTTATTTTTAATTAATAAATGACAAGTTCGAAAATGTCTAGACAAGAAATACGACATAAGAAATGTAGGAAAATAGACCTTCACCTAATCAAGTTTAAATTCTTAATACATCTCTAAGTATAATTGGCTTCTCAAATCATTGTATTTAAGGGTAAGTTTGGTTGAAGATTAACCTTTGGCTAATGATGTTGGCATTTTAAAGGAAAATGATTTCCATATTAAGTAATACAATCAAAAGACAAGTGGTCGAGTATGTTAGAATTATTACATATTAAAAAGTTTGATTTTTACATTCTTAAAGGACAAGTTGGAAAATATCTAGACAATAAATACGACACAAGAAATGTAGGAAAATAAACCTTCACCTAATCAAATTGGCATATTTAATACATCTCTAATTATAATTGGCTTCTCAAATAATTTTATATTAAGAGTGAGTTTGTTGAAAATTAACTTTTACCTGATGAAGTTGGCATTTTAAAGAAAATTGATGGCCATATTAAGATAATTTAATTTTTAAAAGACAACCGCTAGAGTATGTTAGAATTATTACATATTGAATGATTTCGCTTTTTTTTTTTTCTTAATAGAAATTTTGGATTGTATCAAATAAAGATGCTTGTATTTCATTTCTAGTTGTGTTCTAAAAAGCGTAATGTGTGGAGGCCAAGTGTCGATCAATGCGCGCCTAGGTTAGGATTAAGCATAAAAGGCGTAGAAAACGTTTTTATTTTATTTTAATATTATTTTAAAATTTAAATTAATTTAAAAATTATTAATAAGAATTTATCAAAATAAATATATTTTTGAACAATAAACAAGATATATTATCATAGTGCTATTTAAAATATTTGGAGAGCTTTCAGTTTTTATTTAATTATTAAAAAATATGAAAATGATTAATTAACTTCAAAAATATAAATAAATATTTATATAATAGTACAATACACTACAGTCAAACCAAAAGTACAATACGCTGCATGCAAATCAACATTACAATACATTAAGAAATTATTGGATAACTCCAATACCAATTTGTTGTGTTAATAGACGAGAAAATAAAATGACATAATATGAAGTAATTGTTCACAAACTCAATAACAAAATAATTGGCAGTAGAATAGAACTTTCACTAAAATATGGAGAAATAATACAATGATTTTGTGTTTTTAATTTGTTTATCTTAATCTAAAATATAATGAAGAGCTAAATACATATAGGAGATGTTTCAAACTCCAAAAGTAGAGCTATAAATGATAAAATACTAAAACGCGTTAAGAAACTGGAAACCAAATTATACCCGGATAAGCCCATCGCTTGAGAGCCAGGCTCGCGGCCTCTCGCGGTGCCGCTGCTCGAGTGGTAGGTGGGTGGTAATCGGGCGACCTTGCTCTGTGTCTCAGATTGAATTCGATTCCCTCGATTCTTTTGCTCCCAAAAAATTCCTTGTCCATATCTTGACCTCTTCAAATCCCACACAAATTCCTAAATCTTAATTTGGCTTCTATATAGAACTTTAACTAGGATTTACCAACTAGACTTCGAATTGAATTCCAAAGTAGCATTTCAAAAAGATTTCTTTTTAAGTCGACTTTGATTAGAATTCTCAATTATCTTTAAAATGGGATTTTGATCACACCATAATTTTAACAGATAAATTGATATATAGTGATGAAATGTTACGCGAACTGATTAATCTTCCTCAGTTTGAGATTGAAGGGGATACTTTTTGAAGTTTTTCAATTTCAATTGATACTCATTTGGAATTGTCAAAATGTACCTTATTTCGATTCTCAATCATAAAGTAACATGTCTATTATATCCGAAAATCATGAAAATCATTGCTGCCGGATATAGATTTTGAATTTATTTGTACCATAATAAATGTTTTATTATGTAACATATAATTCTAAAACACGGATTATATATTATGCAATTTTTCATTTTGTATTAATTATACTGATTTTACATTACAAGGCCAACTTGTGTAATTTTCCATAATTTTATCTTCAAAACAATGCTAGAACCTGCACATTATACATTACAGGTAATGCTTGATTTTCATAAGTTTAGATGGAGAAAGATACAAAAACATAAATTAGACAAAAAAAGTAGAAAGGGGAATACTTATAGTTGTTGATGTTGGAAAAATATATGAAAAGAAAACTAGCTATTGACACGGAGCCGAAGAACAAAGTCTCTCTGTACTACCAACGCCTTCGATGATCACATCAAACTCTTCGTTACCATTATCTTCTTGTTCGTGCGAAATATCCAAAGCAGAATTTTCAACATTTTTGTCACAATAATATACTTCAATCTTACGTAGTGTTGGAATATTGCCAAACTCAGAAGGAATCTTCTCCAATTTAAGCAAGATTCCAGCACTAATCGTTCGAGTACTGGGAAATGATTGTAGGAGGAATTCCACTGTTCAAGATCTAGTTCATGTAATCGAAGGAATTTCAGGTTTTGGAACTCATCATCCTCGGTCTCCCAGATTTTTCCTTTAAAAGCATTATTTTCGAGTTTCAGAATCTCTAAGTTGGGCAATGTTCCAATTAATGACATATTTTCCCATGGTAAACCGATTCCCCGAAGAGTAAGCTTTTTCATACTCTCGGAGAAGTTAACCACTGAGTAATCACCTTTGAATATATCACCTACGAATCTAATTCCATAAGCAATTTCAAGTGTTTCAAGCTGAGCAAGAAAGGAGAGATCAGGATAGCAAGAGCCTGAAAATTCACATTTAAGCGTACGAAGATTTGGTGAACATTTCAAGATTTCTACGTCTTGTGAATCTGAAAAATAAATGTTTTGAAGGGTTTGTAGGCTATTTAGTCTGGAGCGATCACATTTTTCACTTAATCTTGCAGAGATATGTGGGTTTCCGACATATAGATGTCTCAACTTAGGCATATTCAGAATGTATGCTGGTATCACACGATAAGTCGCTTTCACAATAAGAACTTCTAGGTTTTGGAGTCTGCCTATTGATGGCTCTAATGATGAAACTTCCAGGTACCTCAAGTCGGGCATAATTTTGATTCCAAGTTGAACCATTCTATCATATGCTGAATCCAAGATCCTAGTTTCTTCCGAATTGTAAAGAATGGATAAGGCCTTGGAGAGATGATGAGACCGATCCATACACAAGCGATGGCGATGCTTAGATATCAAGAATTGACTAAAGAAGATAGTAATAAGAACATGGAGCATCATCATCATTTTAACCACATCAACCGGCATCAGCAACAATAGCATCATTCGCATAAGTAATACAAATTAGTAGGCTAAATTGGAAAAGAAAAGTAAAACGAGAAAGAATAAGAAAGAAAGCGAGTTAACTTACTGTTGAAACAGAAATATTTCATCTTCTACAGCAATTTTGCAGCACATATTGAGTACTAGATCGTGAACAGTACATGCTTTTTCTCCATTGTCAGATCTCTTTTTGGCCACTTGCAACAGGCTCCTGTCAATTAATTCCATTAGATATTCCTCTGCTACATCTTCCAAGCTCTTTTGTTCCTTTTTCTCTATGAATCCTTCGGCTATCCATAGTAATAAGAGCTTCTGAACTGGAATTTCCTCATCTTCCTGGAATGCACTAAGATAGAGGAAACATGGCTTCAAGTGATCTGGTAAATGCACGTAACTGAGTTCCAATGACGGAATGTAGTCATCGGCTTTTTGAGAAATGTAAGAACTTAAACGACTTGCAATTTGTTGCCATAAGCTTTCTTCTTTCTCCATATTCGAAAGAAGTCCTGCTACCAGGATGACTGAAAGCGGGAGTCCATGACAGTTTGTTGCAATTTGAATTCCAATATCTTGTAGCTCTTGAGGGCAACCTTCTTTCTTGAACACCTTTTGCTTTAATAAATTCCAACTTTCATCTGGTGACAGGAGAGGAGGTTCGATGATAACATGTGAAGTTTCCAGTGCCACATTTTTCAGCCGACTAGTAAACAGTAACCTGCTTCCGTTAATATTGTCATCTGGAAAGTACCGTTTCAAATCATCCCATGCATGTATATCCCATAGATCATCCATAACAATGAGGTATCTTCTACCGATTAAAGTTTGGTAAAGACGTTCGGCCAAGTCTTCATCTTTCATTTCTGAAATTTGGTCTTCGTTAAGGTTACTTACAGAGCTCAAAATGTCAATCAACAACTTTCTCTTTTTAGAAGTTTGAGAAACAACACACCAAGAAAGCACATCAAAATGTTGCCAAACATTGGAATCATTGTATAATTTCTTTGCCAGAGTTGTCTTCCCAAGTCCAGGCATTCCAACAATGGAAATAATCTGGCGGTTTTTCGGTCCTCCAAGAAGCTTGCTTTTGATTTGTGTTGTCATGTCCTTGAGGCCCACAGTCATCTCTTGTACCATGTGAATGCTTTTATCTTGGGATGATGATACTTCACTTGGACTTTCTGCAACTCGTAGGCTTCCAATTCCAGAATTCAACTTCATTGAAACTGCTACACAGTGATCTTTGATCTCCTTTCGAACAATCTCAATCCTTTCGAACAGAACAGAAATTGCCAGATCCATTGTGGTCATGGTAACAAGGTCAGTGGTGAAAAAGAAAGAATGCAAGAAAAGTCCTGCTTCACTGAATACAGCATCAATTTTTGTCCATATGTTCTTGTTCTGTTCTTCCTTGCGTCGTGCTGTATCAACAAGAAAAGTGAGCAGAAATCTCAGCTCCTTCAGAAGAACTACGACTTGATTACTCACAAGAACACTGGAATACATTCGGCAATTAAGCAATTCTCCAATAGTTTCAAGAAGAAAGTCGATAAAGCATTCCCGAAAGCGAGTGAGTCCACGATCAAACAATTGCAGCAGGTTTTGAATTGTGAAGATCTTCCTTATCTGTGGCATGAAAGAGTGAATGATTTCTAAAAATTTTTTGTAATGTTCAGTCTCTCCGTATACGATGCAATCGGAAGCTGAATCATCAAGACGTTTCAACAGATCACGCAGATCACAAAGCCCGTTGTAGTACTTATCAGACAATTGCAACAGTGTTGTTGCATATTTGAGAAAAGCTAAAAACTGGGGCCCAAGCCATTGAAAGCTAACAACTTTTTCTCTTTCATGAAGCTTTAAATCTTGCAGACGTGAAAGGTGACCTTGGCTTGTGACCAGAAATGACAGATTTTTGTAAGCTTTAGAGCTCGTTTCGCCAAAGACAGAAATAAAGCCAGAGTGGTGTTCCATCAAGTATTGTTGGATTGGGCAGAGACCAGAGAAAGAGAGAGACTGATGGAAGTGAATGTGCTTGATCTTATTTATACTCACAAAATTGTTGGTTAGACATAATATAGAACCGAGAGAAAGAGAGAGATTGATGAGAATTTTGTGTATTCACAGAAATTGTAATCATGGATTGTTGGAAAATTTCAACATACGGGGCCACACATGTAATATATTAAATGTGTGATGCTATTTGTTCAACATTAATCAATTAAAGTGATCAATTAAAGCTGATTTTTGACTAACGGGTATTAGATTTCATGGAAATATAGTGTAGAGACCGGAATGTTTGTTTTAAATTGATGAGGGACCAATTTAAAACAACTAAAAAATAATAATTGTATATTGAGTTATTATTATTTATTTTGGGGTCATGGTCTCCAATGGTAAACGTGGTTTTCATTTTCTCTACATCCCCATCAACAGATAGAAAAATCAAGAGAATGTTACAAATCACTTTGGAAGATCATAACTCATTCAAGCAATCAATCAAAGTACGCTTCCGCTTTTATTTAGTTGTTCACATTGATTTCAACATGGATGGTTTATAGGTGTGAAAAGGGTTTGTGAATTTTAGGGCTTGATAATGTTTTGGATCGATAATTCCTTTTCTATTTTCTATCAAGTGGTATCAGAGCCACTTCATTGTTGAATATTTGAGAAATTGAATTTTTAAAATTCTGAATTTTGGATTATTTTGATCTTCCTGCTATTTTATGGAATTTGGTATGTTGTATATGGAATTTAACATGTTATTCTATGGATTTTGGTATAATTAAGGATTTTCTTCCAAAATTCGGATTTTAAAATTAAGGATTTTCAGATTTGTTGAAATTTTATTTCAAGTTTTAAAAAAAATTATTATTCGAACCTACAGCGCTGCGATGCCGTTGCTAGAAGGCGATGAGGGGCCGTCGCCTCCGGCCACTACAGTTTCTTGGTGGCGCCGCCAAGGGAGGATGAAAAGGGGAAAACTTCCTTAAGGTTTTCAGTTTTGAAATTTTGGGGGGCGTGGGGTTGGGCTACAAATTTGAAGTTTTTAAGCTCTTGCTTGCAATTTAATATTAGGGTTAAATTTCAAGTTTCAGCCCCTAAAGTTTTAAGTTCATTCAAGTTGGGCATTAAGGTTATAGGTTTTAATAACTCAATCCCTAGGGTTGGGCAAAATGTTCGAACCGAACCGAACGAGTTTTCTTAAATTAAAAACCCGAACGGGTATCCGAATCGAGAACCGACGGGTTTGGTTCGATTCTCGGTTCTAGACGAAGAACCGAATTTTTTATTTGACAATTGGGCATTTGGGCTTCAAGTATTTGAATATAACCCAAACCGATCAACATAAAAAAATTGAAAAAAAAAAAAAACCACTAAATATAAAAAGGACAGAGCCTTAGAATTTTCGGTCTTCTCTTCTTCAAAACCGACCAACATAAAAAAAATTGTAAAAAAAAAAAGCCACTAAATATAAAAGGGAAAGAGCTCTAGAATTTTCGGTCTTCTCTTCTTCTTCTCTCTCCAGTCTATTCCCGCCGCACAACATGTTTCTCGTCCAGTCATGAGTCATTTTCTCTCAGTTTGAATAAGTCATCCTCCTTCTAGTTCTCACACTAAGCCGGAGTACTTCCGTATTTATTCTTTTCATATTTAAAAAACGTAAGATTTTACCCTCTTAACGCTGACAGTGCTTTCGTTCTTTTATCGTATTTACAATGACAAGTTTTCTAAGCTTTCCAAGAGCTTTCCACAGAGATTTCCAGCTCTAGTTACTGGATTCTTTTTCTTTACATGGTACTCAAAAAATTGTTAACATTTTAATGGTACATGACAAGTCAAGCAATCAATGATTACATTACATAGTTGGTAAGTATTTTTAATACTTTAAAATATTACGTTCATTTGTAAAAGTTAAGATTGAACTTGGTCAATATTCACACACAGATTCACTCGGTGAAAGTACGGAGCACGTTGAGATTGCCTCACTTCTCACAATGTTTTCAGAAAACAGGAATGTTTTTAGTACCACTACTCAAAATGGAGAACATAGTTAGATGCTTTTATATGTTACCTTTTGGTAGGTAAGCAGTGGAGCAGTAACTATTTGAAGGAAGCAGCAAAAAAATTGTGATCTATATTGTTAGTACTAAAGTGTTAGCATTTTGTGAAAACTTTCTAATATGTTATGGATTAATTATTCAAGACGCACTGACAAAGTTTTCTAAATGTATTTATATAGTGTTATTATAAATGTTAAAAAAATTAATTATAGTAGGAATCGAACATAACCGAACGGAACCGAACCCGAATGGTTCCAGAATTATATCTGAAAAAATCGACCCGCGCCCACCCCTATCAATCCTTGAAGTTTAAAGTTTTGATTATTCAGCCTTCTAAAGTTGTAATTCATCCTTTGGGCCTTTAAAGTTCTGAGTTTAATAATTCAGTCTCTAAATATTGTAAATTAATTAATTTTGGGCCATTAAAGTTCTGAATTTTGCAATTAAAGCCCTCAAAGTTTTTGATTTTGCTATACTTGGCCCCCAAAGTTTTGAATAATTAATTTTTGGGTCCCTAAAGTTTTCAATAATTAATTATTGACCCTTAAAGTTTTGAATTAATTAATTTTTCTACATACCTCCTCCTTATTTCCCCCTAAATGTATTGTTAACTGCTTTTCATAAACATCTCAACAGGAACATATAGAGAACAACTCTACAATTTGGACAACTACTACACAGGAGCACATCTTATACATAAAGACTGTAAATGTAGAAGCGACGACCAACAAGGCTCCATATGAAGTTATCTTTATCCTTGACTCGCAACTTCAACATCAAAACCATTCGGCTACCAACATGATACAACAAAACACGTCACATACATCTCAACTTACAAATGCAAACACTACACCAACAAATAGCTCAACAATCCAGACACCATTTATACAGGAAGCTGACAAACATCCACCTAAAAAACAAAAGCAGGAGTAGCAGTTCACAAGTTAAAAATATGTATTTTGAATATCTTTTGCGTCCTCATAGCCAGAGTCCACTGCCTAACTCTGAATAGCACTATTTGCCATACCAAATCTTGTTCATTGTACATATAGACAAAAGCCATGTATCCAAGTATGACATGTAAGATCTTTTGTTTTTTGCTTTATATTACTATCACTAATGTAAATACTCATAAATACATTTCATATAATCCAATGTAGTCATCCTTCCTCCGAATAGGTTTCATTATTTATTGGAATACCACATAACCAAATGTCAACATTATTACTTACGCTGCACCACCCACTACACGTGCACCCACTAGTAACTATCAAAAGACTGGTATAGTAGGTTAGAATTATTACAAATGATTTTGTTTTGTTCTACGTATATATTAAATGATTCAAGTTTATTAACCAAAATCCAAGTTCCCACTAGAAAACTATTAACTACAGATGCTTGTATTCCATTTCCCACTAGAAAAATATTAACTACATAATAAAATCCAGATTTTATTAACCACAGGCCAACAAGGAAAATTATTAACTACAAATGCTTGTATTCCATTTCTAGTTCCCACTAGAAATCTCAATCGAAGGAAGTAAAGAAAGAAATTCAGATAGGAATCAAAGAGACTTTTTTCATCCTCATGAAAGAATAGGGTAATTGGCGCAAAACGTCCCTACCTATGACGGGTTGTGTGGAAAACGTCTCTAAGTATGATTTTTTGGTGCAGAATGTTCCTACCTTTGCATTTTTTTTGGGCAAAACGTCATTTTCCCTAATTTTTAACATAAAATGATCGATATACCCTCCAATTTAAATAAAACAAAAATGAAAAGAAAAGAAAAATAAAGAATAAATTGCAATTTGCTCCTAAACTTTTTTAAAATGCAAATCAGTCCAAAACTTATGAAAATATTAAAAATTTATATGAAAAAAGGAAAAAAAAAAAAAACTCTCCCACTTCTCCTCCTCTCCCTCCCTGAGCCTCATCCACCACCTCCATCTTTGTTCCTTATACCCCTTTCAAACAAAACAATCGCATAAGATTTTGGTCAAAAAGTTGCTGCTTCATCTGTCTATTTGTTATTTACAATCGAATTGTGTGAAGTTTTATGGCAGAACCGAAAGTAAATCGTACAAAAAGAGTCCAACGAAGAGTTTGAAGCCCGAAACTCCGATGGTCCTACGTCGGTCTCTCAGGACCCGTGGGGTACCACCAGATGAAATCTCTGCCTGTGGGCTCAAAGATGATTACGATGAAACTCAAGTTAGTGAAATTTTGAAATTGAATTCCTCTCTTGTAAAGAAAGTATTCCCTTGAGGACCAGGCCCCCTTGCTATGAGAGATGCATACACTAGTGATGATGCCTTGAATCAGAAGCTTATCCAAACTATTTCAGGATTTTCTAAGAAATTTCAGTTGAGTGAGAGTAATAGGTCTCCTTGTGATTTAGTTAAGGGTGTGAAGAAAAACGAGGATTTTGAGGCATCAAAAGTGCGAAAAATGGCGAGAGGTTTAGTGAAAGCGGAGGCACTATTGGAACCAAAGAATATAGTTAGGGTGGTTCCAGGGAGAATTATGGATGTGCAGTCGATGCAAACAACAATGGCGGCCGGAAGGTGGAGGAGGATAAGGGAGGGAGAGGAGGAGAAGGGGGAGAGTTTTGTTTTTACTTTTTTCATATAAATTTTTAATATTTTCATAAGTTTTGGACTGATTTGCATTTTAAAAAAGTTTAGGAGCAAATTGCAATTTATTCTTTATTTTTCTTTTCTTTTTCTTTTTGTTTTATTTAAATTGGAGAGTATATGAGTCATTTTATGTTAAAAATTAGGGAAAATGATGCTTTGCGCAAGAAAATGTAAAAGTAGGGACGTTCTGCACCAAAAATTCATACGTAGGGACGTTTTGTGCCAATTACCCCGAAAGAATCCATTAAACTTCGAGTATTGAAAGAGAAGTTGAAAAAAAATTATCAAGGAATCCACAAAGCCTTTTTATCCATTAAAGGTTCTATCCAAGCACGTTATATCATGGTAGAGAATCTTGTCCTCTTCCACTCTTATATCAAGAAAGAAGGAAATGATTAATAGGCTGGGAAATTGGGGATGAAAAATTTTCGTTGTAATTATGGTGCTACTCAAAGATGAAATCAAATCTAGAGTTATTTTTAATTGAACGAAAAATTAAAGACAATAAAATAATAAAAGGTTTGAGATTTTGACTCACGCATAATTTATCATGCCTATTGCAAAATATAGTGTCATAGAAGGTATACTAAACAATCAAACAGGTACCAAGAGGGATATGTTACCAATTTATGAGACTAATCCCCAAAATGATTGAAATCAAGACAAGAAATACGACACAAGAAATATAAGAAAATAGACCTTCACCAAATCAAGTATGCATTTTTAATACACCTCTAATTATAATTGGCTTCTCATATCAGTTTATTTTAAAGGTAAATTGGTTAAAAATTGTCTTTTACCTAATGAAGGTGACATTTTAAAGGAAAATGACAGCATTTTTAAGCATTTAATAAAGTTATACAATTAAGGATGTTAGCGAGTCGAGCCGCGAGCTGAAACTTGAAGCCTGGGCTCGACTCGAATATAAATGGTTCAGGCTTTTCTTGGCTCAAGCTTAGTCGAGCTTCTGCTCGACCAAAAAATTTAGGCTCGACTCAAGCTTTCTGCTCAAGTCTTATCGACGAATTTATTTTTTTTTAAAGAATTTAAAATTTGTGTAATTTATGCAAGTTATAAATTAAATAAAAGTTACAATTCTCCTCCTTTTTTCGAGTTTGAGACCAACTACAATCAACGTATGCAAAATTAAAATTGTACAAGAATAAAATATTTAGTGTATAATTTTTCTCGAAACAAATAAATTTAAAAATTATGTATTTTTCTGAAACTAATCAAAAATTCAAATTCAAATTTAAAGTTTGAAATTTAAATTTTGACATGATTTAACACTTTAAAAATTGTACACATAGTAACTACATTGTAGCTGCCTTGACAAGGCAACTGCCTTGACAAGGCAGCAAAGCAGGCAGCTGTCTATCAACAAGGTAGGCTGCATTTGACTTTAATTTTTATTTTTTTTTAATTTTGCATTTTTTGCACGACCGTGCGACTTGTCGAGCCATACGGGCTTACTCAGACTTCAGTCGACTTCCCATAATGAGGCCAGCTTGAGCCACGAACCGGGCCGACTCAAACTTTTTTCGAGCCGAGCCACATGCTGCTCAAGTCGACGAGTCAAATTGTCACTGCTAAATACAATCAAAAGACAAGTGGTCAAGTATTTTAGAATTATTACATATTAAATGATTTTATTTTTAATTCTTAAAGGAAAAGTTCGAAAATGTCTAGACAAGAAATACGACACAAGAAATGTAGGAAAATAGACCTTCACCTAATCAAGTTTAAATTTTTAATACATCTCTAATTATAATTGGCTTCTCAAATCATTGTATTTTAAGGATAAGTTAGGTTGAAAATTAACCTTTAACTAATTATGTTGGCATTTTAAAGGAAAATGATGGCCATATTAAGTAATACAATCAAAAGACAAGTGGTCTAGGTTAGAATTATTACATATTAAATAATTATATTTTTATATTCTCGAAGGACAAAATGGAAAATATCTAGACAAAAAATATGACACAAGAAATGTAGGAAAATAGACCTTCACCTAATCAAGTTTAAATTCTTAATACATCTCTAATTATAATTGGCTTCTCAAATAATTGTATTTAAGGGTAAGTTTAGTTGAAAATTAACCTTTAGCTAATGATGTTGGCATTTTAAAGGAAAATGATGGCCATATTAAGTAATACAATCAAATGACAAGTGGTCGAGTATGTTAGAATTATTACATATTAAATAGTTTTATTTTTACATTCTTAAAGGACATGTTGGAAAATATCTAGACAAGAAATACGACATAGGGAATGTCGGAAAATAAACCTTCACAAGTTGGAAAATATCTAAACAATAAATAGGACACAAGAAATGTAGGAAAATAAACCTTCACAAGTTGGCATATTTAATACATCCCTAATTATTATTGGCTTCTCAAATAATTATATATTAAGAGTGAGTTTGTTGAAAATTAACTTTAATTACCTGATGAAGTTGGCTTTTTGAAGAAAAATGATGGCCATATTAAGATAATTTAATTTTTAAAAGACAACTGGTGGAATATCTTAGAATTATTACATATTGAATGATTTCGGTTTTTTTTTTTTTTTTCATAATAGAAATTTTGGATAGTATCAAATAAAGATGCTTGTATTCCATTTCTAGTTGTGTTCTAAAAGCGTGGTGCGCGAAGGCCAATCGTCGATTAATGGGCGCTTAGGCCACGATTAAGCGTAAAAAACGTTTTCTTATTTTAATATTATTTTAAATATTTAATTAATTTAAAATTTATTAATAATACATACAATTATAGTACCAAATGCAGTTTTAAGAATTTAACAAAATAAATATATTTTTGAACAATAAACAAGATATATTATGATAGTGCTAATTAAAATATTTTGAGAATTTTTAATTTTTATTTAATTAGTAAACAATATGAAAATGATTAATTAACTTCATAAAATATAAAAAACTATTTATATAATAATACAATACACTACAGTCAAATCAAAAGTACAATATGCTGTAGGCAAATCAAATGTACAATACATTATAGTCAACCAAAGTCACAATGTACTACAGTCAAACCAATTAAATTCTTATCCCACATCGAAAGTTTACAACAAAATTGGAGACGCTATCTATAAATTAGTTGATCAATAAGTGGGTAAACAACTTTTTGGATCTTTCAATCGATTATCCTAAAAGTTGAAACATTTATAGTGAGAATTACGCCTCCTAACTATTATTTAATTAATATTCCAATATTACATTACAACTTTTTTCACCACAATTTCTATATTATTACAGTAAAATCAAAAAGGTAAAAGCATCCCAAATCTTACAGGCAATAAATGACGTGCAAATTTCACTCCCACAAAACAAGCCTTACTCGAAGTTACTACTGCAAAATCCCTAAATTTGTGCCTTTTCACTTTCCACCCTTCCAACCAAAACCTCTAGACCGAGAAAGCATCTCAAAAAATCCCAATACCATACCAGAATTTGAACTTATTGAGATATCAACCACCTTAATTTGTAGCATTATTCCACAAAATCATGTTCTTTTGAATTTATCACTGAAATTGGAAGACTCGTTAAATGTCACGAGTGAAATATGCTGAATTAAAAAAAAAAAGGGAAAATTGTAACCACAATACAAAACATTTCATTTAATAGCAGAATTTGTCCAAACCTTTCAGTGTGCCACACACAGTACCAAACATTTCAAAATATCGCAGTTGAATTCCGAATGGAAGGAAAGTGTTAATTTGACCATTAGTTGAGCAAAAAAAATATCATTGACCATTATTTTGATTAATTCTAAAAGGACAAAATGGTAACTTTACTTTTTCAATAAAAAACACAATTATAATAGTTGATCATTCCAAGAAGTCATATTGAATGACCCACAGATATTCGTATGAGTTATTTCTAAAATGTTCGAAGCCTTATTGGCACCTAATCTTCTTATTTTTGTTTGTTTTTTCCTTAATGTAATTAATATAAACACTTAAGTCTGAAAACTTAAGGGAATCAAGCCTTTCGAAACAAGATTTTCCATTATCTTTTGAGAGATGTTACATAATTGCTTGTGTTATAACGAAACAAAATTCTCATGGTTTAATTTATATTTAATACCATGTGAATTCACAGGTAATGTTTCTTTATAAGATGCAATTGTATTAAGCAAATATATGTTATCGTAATTGAATAAAGAATTGGTATCCACAATATTTGACTTAAGAAAAAAAGATCAAAGTGATTATTTTCAATTGAACAAGAGTAATCGAATTTGTCTAATATAGAAATAGAAACCAAATTCCGTCTAAAAGACGATACTGCAAATATCTCTTTCATATTCAAATCATAACAAGTCTTTAATAATAAGCTAAAAGTCCATATAGCCTCAAACTTAATTGATTTGTCATTGCCCTATATAGATGAATCTTTCAGTATCATTTGGTTTTTGGTTGTTTAGACAATATCGCATAGACACACTTATGTGAGTGGTGACACCCGAATTTTTTCCACTAAGTGTGTCTAGGTATTGAAACTAAATTAACTTCAAAACAAATCAAAGTGAGAAGTGTACTTTTCTTTACACGTCAAGCGTGGTATTTAGTACATTATCTCTTTATATATTCCAGATTTTCACAATAGTATTCAGATTTATCATTTTCAAATTCTTGTTGTTTATTTTGAATCGAACCAGATGCGACTTTCTAATTCTTTATAACTTGTCCTTAGAGATACTTGCTAGTGAGTAATATCAGTTTGATTTTGTTTTAGCCTTTCTTTTTTTACATACAATATGGAATAAGTTCATTAAGAGTCAACTTTCCCTTTTAAAAGTTGTAACTGGCATTAAATTAGCCGAATTGTATAAGAATAGAAATCAAAACTAAATGCATGAACAAGTCATCAAACAACTTAATTTTGAATGTTTTTAGTTTAGAAGAAAGATGAGACATCTCCATGATGCACTCCCTTATGCTTTCTTTGTTTTAGTAAAACAAAGTTTGCTAAAAGCGTGTTAATTCCGGTCTTATTGCCCTTTGCAAAGCGTTTTTTCAATTTCTTTAAGAAATTCTTTGTCAGTAGTTACCTCATCGGACACAGCTCCTCGAATTTATTGGAATTTCACGCTTTATGGTCATAAGACTCATGTGGCTTGAACGATTCCACTTATCTGAATTCATTTTTATTAGCAGAAATTTTATATGTAAGAGTAGTGGGTGTTCACTCCTAAATGCAAGGTTTAGATTCATGCCGCCAAGAACGATATAAGCGTTTTCTTTCCATGGCCTAAACTTTGGTTCTAGTACAGGAATTAAATTGATGTTGGCAGATATAGCAGAAGTTGATGGATTAACTAATTAGATAACCTAGTCCTTATTAACATGTTCACATAGGAATTCGTATTGGACAATCAATAATTTCAAATAATGGCGAACCCCATCACAAGAGACCGAACACAATATTGATATTTGGTCTTTGGATAGAAATACCAACTTGTAAGTGATACTATTGTGTAGTAATCAAATATTGACAATAAATCCGATCAAACATCAAGTCTATATTTGGATCGACTCGATGTTCACATAATGGAAAACTTTACAATTGTCACATATTTATCACCACAGGTGTGTAAATAATTTGGCCAAATATTAACATTCATTTGGGTCGGTCAATACCCGCATGAATTACGTATACACAACCTTCATAATATTCTAAATAAACTAATTTAGGCAAGAGATGTTACTTTGGTAACATGTTTCAATTAATCTATTTTAGAAAATTAGTAATCCGAAATAATTTTTAGTTCCAGGATTTGAAATTTGATTGCCCCTATAGTCTTTTAATTTCTTTCTTTCTTTTGTTTTCAAAAAACAAAAAATAATAATAAACTTATCATAATTATTTCAAATACGTTTTTTTATTCATTCAATTACATTGCCATAATAGATACACATAATGCCAAAAGCTTAATTCAACAATAAAGAGATAAAATTTACATTCCAAAATTAAAAAAATCCATAAAATCAATTTTAACCATAATTTTTTTTCTTTAATCTCAATGGTTTAACATGGAGTTGGCTTTAATACCATTTCTTAAAACTCTATGAAACTTTGAACTTTATAAAACTAGAAGCTTTTAAAACTTGAAAACCTAAATAAACTCTGCTACGTTACCAGAAGCCTTTGATATTAGATTTCACAGGATGATGTGGCAAGATGACGTGGACAAATTGTTAACTATTTTGAATTTCAAATCATCAGAACCGACCCAAAGGCTTAAACCCGTTTCACCCCCACCATCTGAACCTAATTCACCCAAAAAAATTCCCCATTTGAAACCCTCGAAGTCTCATCTGCTGCGTAACTTCACCCATCTTCTCTAGCGGCGCAACTTCATTAGTCGATTTACATGCTTCAATCCCAGATTACAAAAGAGGAAAGAATAACGGAGTTTGCCATAGCTGTATAAGTAAGGGACATTTTTTGCGGAATGCCCAAACAAATGCCCATGTCCACGATCTTGAAGTGTTTTGAGGTGAAGAAAAAAAAAGGAAGAACCAAGGTAGACTATTCAATACTTGCAGTGTGAACTGTGGGTTTTGGGATTGGTCGAAGCGGGTGAAACGAGTGGTGTATCAAGGTCTATTAATGTGGTGAACGCAATATCTGAAGATTTATTTGGCTTGTTCGAAACACGATGCCGCCTAACTAATGAACAAGAAGTTGAGATTTCTGTGACCGTGAAAATACGCAACGGAAGAGCAAGTGCTTAAGTTGTTTCTGTTTAATGAAATTGTAATTTGATTGATGTAAATATATGGATTCGTAGTTAGGACTGTAGTATGAATCAGATGCTTAACTTCTGTAAATATATGAATCTGGAATTCCACTATGCAATTAGTGTTAAGGTCTATTATGATTTACTTATTTGCCAAATTTCAATTTGCTCCTGAGTAACTCAGGAATCTGGTGTTGTATAGTAATTGAATTTCCCTAATTTCCCTATATGTTATTGTCGACTCTTTTTGGTAGCATTTGGCCCTTGCAGTTGGATGACGCTATAATTTGTTCTAGGATCTTCATAATGGTCTGCATCAGCTTGTTCTTGATTTGTTGTATTTTAACTCCATGTTAAACCCCTGAATTAGTATGAGAAACGTGTCATCGTCCGATGCATCATTAACTTCCTTATTTTGCTCATATTCAGGATCTATCTGATCAAAATGTTCATCTCTTGGTGCCGACATCTGAGTAAAACATTTTTCTTCTGTTGGTACTGTTCCCTGAGTAAATTGTTCCACTTCTAGTGCATCTGTCTAAGTAACGTCTTCTGGGATATGAGAGTTAGTATTCCCAGCATTTGTACATTCATTTGCTACATATGTTCCACCATCAATAGAAAAGGCAATGCATCTTCATAAGGCAATTCCAACAATTCTTCGATTGTGGGAAAATATAATACATCAACTATCCCATTGTCACCAACTAATTTCACCATGTTCATGAAATCAACATCAGTTACTAACCAAAACGTAACCTTACTCAACCACTTCTTTTCAAGCTTATAAACATACCACATTTGCTCAAAATATCCCAACATCTTCATTGTATTGTTAAACAAAAATTTATTAAGTAATCTATTGGTTCAAAGGGTAAGTCAGAGACACAAAAGTGAAAAAAAACTTGGGAATTTCAAAAAAAAAAAAAAAAAAAAAAACCATTCATTCTAGTGTCATTGTAATTACATAAATATAATATAAACACATCATTTTATACACATGTCTCAATTCAAATTTCAGACTACCATATGCCCAGACCTCGGATGCAACATCTTTTGCTTAACAAAAAAAGTTTCAACTGCAAATGCCTAGACCTCAGACCGAGCACCTAATGTCAAAGAAGGTACAACATCTGCAGGTGCATTACTAACTCTTCACTCTTGCAACTCTAAAGTTAGTCTTCCACTGCCAACACCATCATGCACTAGTTGTATACCCCAACCCGTAGACAATCCACTATAATTTGAGATGGATAGAATAAGTCTAGAATCCAAAGCCACATAACTTAAACTTACAACAGTAGCATCTAAAGTACCAGGTTGTGTGTTACTTTACCTTGTGGATTCAATATATGATTGGTTAGTACTTTAGTAAAATTGTGCTCCCGCATATTATGTTGACAGCCTTTGGGAGTGGTGTATCACAGGATACTGAAGGTGGTAACGTACGGGGTCTAGAAAAGTGCAAAAAGAAAAGGTGCATGTAGGAAACTTCGTAAAAAGAGTCCACTGGAATAAAAAGAGTCCACAGTAAACCCGTCGTAGTTTACTGTAACCCTTGAATGTGCTCTACTCACATCTCGTTGCCATCGGCATAGTATATATCTTTAAGACACTTTTTTCACGTTGGATCAAAACTGCAATACTATGTATGCAAATAATTCCTCGAAATTCAAAAAGGTGGCAGTTGCAAGTGAATTTACATTTGTCTCTCTAAAATGAGATGAAAACGATTTTTTATTACAACGCTCGTCATGTATGAAATCCTCGCGTACCTAATACATCGTTCCCCAAAAATCCCTCGGAAGCGGATATGAGATCGTTGTATACCTTGTACATGAACTCTTCTTGAACCTCCCTGAATTTTGAATTGTGTACACTGCCTGAAATTGCTTCTCCATTCCGTACCTCATTGTACAGGGCACCATTTGCAAGTAAGACTTGAAATCTGCTTGAAACTCCTCAACTTTATTTTTCAAAGCTTGTTCGTATTGTTCAACAAATTGCTTCAATGTTGTTTTTGAATGTACGTAACCATTGAAGAATGCATTCATACTCTCACTGCGTTATGTTGTTGATATCCCTACTCAAAATGTAGTTTTCAAATAACAATGAACCCAACGTTCTATGTTCTTGTATAGACCAGCCAACCATTCATTATCATATAAATCATACTTTTCGATCATCACTCTCTAGCATTTTTCAAATTCTTCTACAAATTGACAATTATAAGCCAATCCGTATATAGCAGCAAATATTGAACCCTTATCCATGTGGTATCCAAACTTTTCTAACAGCTTTTTCAAGGCCACAAACATCATCTATGCTTTGTGTTTGGGAACACTATTTAAATTGCATTTTCTATAGCCTTGTCTTGATATGTAATTATCCCATTCGGAGCTTGGTCGTGCATGCATTGTAATCATGTCCTAAATAGCCACACAAATGCATAACAAACCACATCTAAGAAGTGTTGATTGTCCATGATGATTCAAGCCAACAAAAGGGGCAAAATGCATGTCATATTTATTAGTTAGGTATGTGGTGTCGAATGTGACAACATCTCCGAACTCCTTATATGATTACATACTCCTATTATTTGCCCAGAAAATATTCTTTAGTCACAACTCTTCATCCAAATCCATAATAAAGTAAAAGCCCGAGCACCGTGTTTGCATTTTCGAAAAGTATGATTGTATTGTTGCGGCGTCTCCTTCTTCAAGTCTTAAATGCCTAACTTGTTCAACATAGTTTTCGACAATCCTATTCAATGCAAGTCGTCTTCTCATATCCACTAGCTTCAACGACAACAGAGTTGTAACTTTTGTGCAACGAAATTCCTGCAACTTCATTTACTTGAAGCCATTGTTTAACATGTGCACTCAATTCTCAGTTGCATCGACATAGCCTTGACTTTGAAGGACTTATTTTATGATTGTGCTCGAGGTGTACTGTGTTAACTCTCCATACTCCACGAATATTTAAAGATGCAGTGATCATGGCTTTACATCTACTCTGAATGATTGGTTGCGGCTTCAAAGTACTGCTTCTATTTCTAATTATGTTTCCTTCACGACTACAAACAAATGTAATATATCTCAATAGTCCATCATCGTCCTTTTTCAAGTTTCTTTTTCTAACTGGGAAACCTATGTCGTACGCATGTCTTTTGTAAAATTCAAACATTTCATTTTCATCATCAAACTCCATACCCACCTCATGCACCTTCGCAGCATCTCTTCCTAACATATCGTCGCCTATTAAATTCATATTTTCAATAACATTCTCGTTTATCGAACTCCACCAAAATAATGTCATCCACATATTCCGAAATCTTTTTTCCATACAACAGAAAATCCAATTATAATGTAAAAAACACATAACAACGAAATAATTTATAACAAACAATTGAAACTTACAAAAATGTTGTACAGATTTCAGACAACCAGAGTAGCAGCCAAACCATATGAATTTTATAAAACTTGAACTTGTAATTATAAAATGCATTTGCTAAATTGAAGTAATTTGTCATATCTAATGGCTTGAGTTTTCTTTGGTTTGGCGGTTTGGCCACTCGTCTACCTCAAAACTTTCATGTTTTAAAAAAATATATAGACAAACAGGAAGCTAACCCGAATGATACGACTTCAACAACAGAGGCGAAGCTTAGCCCATATCCATAGCCAAAAAATTAAGAACTCAAAAAGGAAAAAATTAAAAAATGCATAAGAATACCATTTTCTGCCATCTTCAAAGATGATTCTTTCTTGCTTGAAATTGTGTGTGTTTCTTTGATTTAAGATGTCCAAAGTAGCGTTCTCCCCGTTCTTCGTCGGAGACCGGAGTGTTCCGACAAAGGATATGGATTCCTGGTGTTTTCCAAATGAATTCAGCGATGAAGACGTGGGATTTTTTTTTTACTGAAATTGGTTTACCCGCTTCTTCATTCAAGATTGATTTTAGATGGGCTTGACTCGGTTTCAATTTATAACTCGTCTTCCCCCTCATTTTTATTTTTCATTTTTCCCTCCCTTTCCACCTCATTCTGTTACCCACAGTGTCAACCACTATGGTCAAATAGCATTATTCAACCTAAATTCCTTTATTTCAAGATCCTACATATAAAATCACCAAGAAAATTAATAATGCGAAACATACATTAATTCTTTAATACTGGATCTTAATTCTGAATCTTGAATCTGATTATTGACTCTTTTGTTTCTTGAGTTTTTTATCTTTATTTTGGCTTCTTGCTCCATAATCTTGATTATCTTGTTTTTCGTTTTAATCGCTCAAATCCTTATTCTTGATTCTTGTTTTTTTTTTTTCAATCATTGTTCTTGATTGTGGGTTTTTGAACTTTCTCTTCAATATGCTTACTCTTGTATTTTTGTGTTGATGGGATGACACAAAAAATGAGAAATTACATATGAATTGAAGATCATAACCCTATATATAGTTTACATATGTATTTGATTTATCGTCAAATACAACCTTAATGGATCTGATCTCTACACATATAATATGACCCATACTTTATTTAGATGCCCTAAGTCCAATAATTTAATTCTTTATTAGATCATTTTAATTGGGCTCAACTTTAAGATAACTTTATACACAATTAATTACATATGTAAGTCCACAATGACAAATTAATAAACATAACATGGCTAAGCATATAAGTAGTTTTTTTGGTATTATTTTGACAGTATGTGCTTAGGTTTTGGAATTAGACTGCTCGGAGGTAAACCCAATCTACTAAGACTGTTTTCAACCAAAAATCGTCACACAGCCAGTTTGTATAGCCCAACGTGCTCGAATCACACATTTGTGACATTTCATCTCAAAAAGGTGCAACACAACCAATTAAGGAATATAAAAGTTATGAAAATTTGAACAAGGTGACGTCCTCATTATTTTAGGTTGTTGAAACATAGGTGAAATAAATTGAATTTCGTTTCACACTTGAGAAAGTTACACAAATAAAAAAAAGTAGAGAACTACATCCAAAAGAAAGAAATATAAAAGAAAACGATCAAGGCTCGATTCTAAGATATACAAATTCGACCACTAGTCAAATTATCTATAACATAGTACAATTGGCAATGGGACCATCATTGAATTTTACTTGCCAAAATTGCGCACTCACTAAAAAGAAAAGACTATGAATAAGAACATGTCTTTTCTCACCACGTGGGATATCAAGGAATCTCCTGCTGGGAAATGAAAAAACAATTTAATCAAACAATAATAAGAAGAATTTTTCGTCACTGAAGAAAGAAGTATTGAGTTTTGACTTACTTGGTGTACAAAAGCATAACTAAGGCTCTATGTAGTACGAGGAGTTCCGGAGATGGTCACATAGAACTCTTCATTACCATTATCCAATTGTTCTTCACGAATTTCTAAAGCTGAATTAGCGACATTTTTTCCACAATGATGTACTTCAATCTTCTGTAGTGTTGGAATGTTGCTAAATTCAGAAGGAATAATCTCCAAATTTTCGCAAGATTGCAACACCAATCGTTCAAGTATAGGAAAATGATCGTATGAGGAATTCCATTGATCAAAATCTAAGTTATGTAATTTAAGGAATTTGAGTTTTTGGAACTCATCATCCTTTGTGTTCCAGATTTCTCCTGCAAAGGCTTGGTCTTCTAATTTCAGAATCTCCAGGTTGGGCAATGTCCCAATTAATGACATCTTTTCCCATGGTAAACCAATTTTAGAAAGAGTAAGCTTTTTGATATTCTTGGGAAAATTAACCACCGAGTAATCACCAATGAATCTACTTTCATAAGCCATATTGACTGATTCAAGCTGAGTAAAAAAGTTGAGATTAGGAAAGTGATTGTCTGGAGATTTGCATTTAAGCCTGCGAAGATTTGGTGAACATCTCAAGATTTCTTCGTCTTCCGAATTGTGAATATAAATGTAACAAAGGGTTTGTAGGCTATTTATTCGGGAGCTATCACAATTCTTACTGAATCTTACAGGGTTTACTCGTGTTCGTATATGTCTCAACTTAGGCATATTGAGAATGTATGGTGGAATATCATCTATCAGATATGCATCAAGAAATTCTAGTTTTTGGAGTTTGCTTATTGATGACTCAAGTAATATAATTTCCAAGTACCTCAACTCAGGCATAATTTTGACTCCTAGTTGAACATTTACATCACATCTTGGTATCCATGTCCTTTTTTTCTCCGAATTGTATAGAATGGATAAGGCCTTGGAGAGATGATAAGATTGATCCATACACAAGCGATGTCGATGCTTAGATATCAAGAATTGACTAAGGAAGTAGAATGATAAGAATATGGAGGATCAGCATCAGTTAACCACATCAACCAACAGCAGCATCAATGACACAATTACCACAAATTAGTAATCTAAATTGGAAAAGAAGAGTAAAACGAGAATGAATTTGAAAGAGTGAGGTAACTTACTGTTGAAACAGTAATGTTTCATCTTCTACAGCTATTTTGCTGCACATATCACGTACTAGATCGTGAAGAGTACATGCTTTTACTCCATGGTCAGATCTTCTTTCAGAAACTTGCAGCAAGCTCCTGTCAATTATATCCATTAGATACTCCTCTGCTACATCTTCTAAGCTCTCGTGCTCCTTTTTCTCTATTAATCCTTCAGCTATCCACAATAATAATAGCTTCCGAACTAGAATTTGCTCGTCTTCCTCGAATACACTAAGATAGAGGAAACATGGCTTCAAGTGATTTGGTAAATGCATGTAACTAAGTTTCAATGTGGGAATGTAATCGTCAGCTTTTTGGGAAATGTAAGAACTTAAATTTTGTGCAACTTGTTGCCATAAGCTTTCTTTCTTCTCCATATTTGAAAGAACTCCAGCTGTCGTGATGATTGAAAGTGGGAGTCCATGACAATTTGTTGCAATTTGCTGCCCAATCTCTTGCAGTTCTTCAGGGCAACGTTCTTTCTTGAACACATTCTGCTCTAACAAATTCCAACTTTCTCGCGGTGACAGGGGAGAAGGTTCAATAATAACGTGTGAAATTTTCGATGCCACATTTTTCAGCCTACTGGTGAACAATACTCTGCTTCCATTTCTGTCATCTGGAAATATCCTTTTGAAATCATCCCATGCTTTTTTATCCCATAGATCGTCCAGAACAATGAGGTATCTTCTACCCTTTAAAGTTTTGTAAAGACGTTCAGCCAACTCTGCATCCTCCGTATTTGTGAAATTGTCTGTCTTAAGGTTAGTTAAGGAGTTCAAAATGTCAAGCAACAACTTTCTCTTTCTATAAGTTTGAGAAATAACACACCAAGAAAACATATCAAAATAGTACCGAACATTGGAATGATTGTATATTTTCTTTGCTAAAGTTGTCTTCCCTAGTCCACCCATTCCAACGATGGCAATAATCTGGCAGTAGCTTGGTCCTCCAAGAAGCTTGCTTGCAACATGTGTTGTCATGTCCTCGAAGCCCACAATCGTCTCTTCTACCATGGGACTGCTTTTATCTAGGGATGACAATACTTCACTTGAACTTTCTGCAACTTGTAGGCTTCCAATTTCACAATCCAGCTTCATTGAGACTGCAATAAAGTGATATTTGATATTCACTTGCACAATCTCAATCCTTTCTAACAGATCAAAAACTGCCAGATCCATTGTGGTTGCTGTAACAAAGTCTATGGTGAAAAAAAATGAATGCAAGAAAAGTCCTGCTTCTTTAAATATAGCTTCAATTTCATCCAATATATTCTTCTTGTGTTCTTCCTCGGTGCCTCGCATTGTATCAAAAAGAAAATTGATCAGAAATTGCAGCTCCTTCAGAAGAACTTTGACTTGATTACTCACAAGAAGATTGGAAACCGTTCCAAAATTAAGCAATTCTTCAATAGTTTCAAGAAGAAAGTTGATTGTGTTGGGAGTGCTATCACTATCACTATCAAACATTGTGAAGAACTCCCTAATCTGTGGCATGAAAGAGATAATGATTTCTAAAAAGTTCTTGAAATGTTCAGTCTCTCCGTATAAGATGCAATCAGAGGCTGAATTATCTAGAAGCTTCAACAGATCACTAAATCTATTGTTGGACCACGACAGATCACCCAGGTTTGCTGCATATTTGAGAAAAGTTAAAAAGTGTGGCCCGAGCCATTGAAAGCCAACAATATTTTCTCTCCCATCAAGGTTTAAATCTTGCAGATGAGAAAGAAGATCTGGGTTTGTGACTAGACTTGAAACATTTTCGTATGAGAGAGCCTCCTTTTCGTCGAAGAAATCCATCAAGTATTGCTGGTTTATGCAAAACGTTGAGGGGAGAGAGAGAGAGACTAATGAGAATGAATACGTTTCAAATTTTTTAAAATATAAACCTAAAGAAAAGGTTAAAAAATTTAGAATAAAGCCATAGAAATGGTCCATACTCGCTCGAGTTATTCTTCTTGGACAGGACCACGTAGGCCTTGTCCATCCCGGGGCGATGTGGCACACCGCCACACCCTATTGGTCGGTTGTATGCTTATCCATTGAAAAGTTTGAAAATCTGTAAGTGAATGAAATTGTGATCAAGTAATATAGTAGTGTATAAAGTGTCGAACTCACGAGAATTACGTGTTTTATCGAGTTAAAGTTAATAATATCATTAATCGAATAACAATAATGACTTGTAATAAATCTATGTCTAACTTATCACGTGTTATAAATCAAAGTGAAAGTTTATCAAATTTCTGAGATGCATTGCTAAGATGTAGAATTCTCCTTGTTAATCTATTTTTAGCACAACAATTAAAATTCTTGTATGTGACAATTCTATATCTCTATAAAGGATACCAACATATAAGAAAGCATTAAACGAGTTAGAACATCTAAAAATCGTGTGAAACATATAGACATATCTCTATTCTCTATCGAACATTACAATAGATATAACCCAACCAAGAGTCCATCCAAGTTGAGGCACAATTAGTTCCAATGCCCAATTAAATTAATGTTTGCTTCCAAGTCCTCATTTCTTTCATGTAATGCAAGTAAGTTTGTGTACTTTCGATTTTGTCATTTTTCGTCACATCTTGCTTCTTTCATTCAATTCCTTTTTCATTTGTAGAATTTCACATATTAAACATAAATACCATAATTTAAAATATATTTTGTCAAAAAAACTATCAAATATCATTATTTTTAAGTCTCGAATAAATGTAAAAAAATACACTTATCATCCATATAGCAGATCTCTACTCACTCTCTCTCCATCTCTACCTCTCTCATAATTTCATATGCTTTCACATCAACAAAGCAAAGTTTGAAAATTTCTCACGGAATCGTTGCTCTTGAATAAAATTAGAAAGATGCGAGGAAAGGAAGAAAATAGCTTTGGCCCTATCCATCTAGAATAATTCCCATAACAATGGCTCCGTCAGTCCTTTAATAATGGTTTTAAAATAACGATAGATTGAGGTTGAATCGTTTAAGTCCTTGTTTGAGCTTCATTCTCCAAAAATTCAAATTTTTTTTCAAATTCATTTTTAATTACATATTCTTTCAAGAGAGTACAAAAAGGTGATATTCGAGTTCATTTGATTTGCAATTTACTTAAAACTTTATGTCCTCAAGAAAGACAAATGTCGATTTTTTTGTTGTACTAAAGTTACTGATTTGTCCAGTTTTTACTGCCAAAGGTTTTCTAGTATTCACTCCTTAAGAAGCTTCTCTCAACAAAATTTTAGTTTTGACCGATTTTCTTGAAAATTAAGGTCTGAAGCCATTGGAGTTTTCTGGCTTCTCAATTCCTTTGGTTGAATCTAGACTTTTACCTAATCGAGTTGGCATTTTTTCGATGACCATCCCT
Source organism: Fraxinus excelsior (assembly GCA_019097785.1). NCBI lineage: Eukaryota > Viridiplantae > Streptophyta > Magnoliopsida > Lamiales > Oleaceae > Fraxinus > Fraxinus excelsior. The sequence goes on from CM032630.1 coordinate 35,875,218, forward strand.
ATATTAAGATAAGTTTAGTTAAATCAAGAGACAAGTGGTGTAGTGGTTTAGTTATTACACATCAAATGATTTTGTTCTGTTCTTAAAGGCCAAGTGGTAATATATCAACTAAAGATGATTGTATTCCATTTATAGTTCCCACCAAAAATCTTTAAAAAAAGAGAGAAATTCATATAGGAACCCATGAAACTATTTTCACCCATGATAATGGCGTTTTTATACATTTATTTTAGTTCACAAACATGGATTATTGTCGATAAATATATGGAATATAGCTTAATTCGTGTAACTTGTGTTTGCAAGACAATAGTGCTGATTGTGGTGGAAACTTGAGGAAAAACGGAGAAAATTGGCTAAAAATGAAGAAAACGAAAGTCTAAGGATCAAAATGCAAATAATTGAAAGATGACTGGCGAACATCCTAAGCTCTAATTGAATAAGTGCAAATGATGTTAGAAGAAAGAAATTGAAGAAAAGAGGCCAAAATTAGAGAGATTAAAATTAGAGGACCAAAATGAAGAACTTTGGAAGCTACCTCTACCATGTGGCCGCTTGGTAGACTTAACCATGCAGCCACGAACAGCCGACAGGGAATAAAGGGTGGCCATACTTGTGAACCATGCGGCCGCATGGTGGTTTCTAAGCGTGATTTTGCTGATTTTCTTTTATCGTTCAATCTCTTTAGAAAACAAATCTAAGACAAGTATAAAAGCCAAAAAAACGTCCATAGCGAAGGGGGGAGGGGGGACGTCATATGAGATAGCAGAACCCTAGAATATATCAAGAAGAAGATTTTGGAGCAAGGGTTTCAAGGAGAACTACAAGAATTCTTGGATTTCAAACTCAAGTGTGATTTTTGGGATGTCTTCTCTTACATTTATTTTGTATTTTCTTCTTTTCTCCATGTTAAGCTAGATTTAATTGTGCTAGGAGATCGATGAACCTTGCTATGTGGTCGTTTGATTTCCCGCAAGTGAACGGGGTCATGATCAAGTAATATAGTAGTGTGTAAAGTGTCGAACCCACGAGGACTACGTGATTGATCGAAGTAAAGTTAATAGTATCCTTAATCGAATATCAATAATAATTTGTACTAAATCTAAATCTAAATCTAATTTATAACGTACTGAAAATTAAAGTAAGAGTTTATCAAATTTATGAGATGTATTGTTAAGATCTAGAATCCCCCTTGTTCATCCACTTTTAGTTTAACAATTAAATTGACAATTTATTATCATGCGAGTTGGTTGATATTCCAAATTTATTTAAAAGCCTCTCTCGATAGCAATTAATTATATTCCCCTCATGCGACTTTCCTATCTCTCGATGAAAAATACGAACATGATAAATGTATTAACGAACTAGAACATCTTTATGAACCATGCAAAGCATAGATGTATATCTCTATCCTCTATCGAACCTCACAATATTTATTACTATGTACTAATGATTTTATTATCTCTCTCAATGATAATAAAATCCACAAACAATTCAACTAGTGGCCAATTAATTGAAAAGCAAACTAAACCATAATAAACATCCACGCATTCAAACAAATTATCATCAAAATAATTAATTAATACTAAAAGTTTCAAAACAAGGGTTCATCTATATCTTTAGCAATGTAAAAATCTAGCCTAACATAATATTGAAATTAAATAAGCAAAAGTGGAACGACATCACCGAAAATTGACGAAACGTGATTTCTTCTTGTCCAAAGTGAGCCGCAGTCTTTTTCCGTTAATACTTGCGTGTATATATTCTGCCTTTCTCTTTCATGCTTCAATTTATGTGTGAATTCATAGAATATATCCACCACCAGCCACGTGTATGTATATATAATTAAACTCTCAAGTTCCTGTGCAGTTTTGTCTTGGTTACGTGATTCGGCTTCGGCTTTTGCTCAGGGGCGGACGCAGACTTTTTATGCTGGGGGGCACAATCTAACTTTCAAAAAGTGTAAACAAAAATAATAAATGTTAATGAAATAATTGATTTTTTTTAAAAAAAATACGAGTTAGACGTTTTTCTTTAAACTTCACGTTTAACGCATTTTTAACTATTTTCGGTATCTGTTTGGACTATTTGATATGCTCATAATGTAATTCTCGAACTAAGCTTCAAGATGATATAAGCAGTTTGTAGATTCGATTAGCGTACGATCGTCGTAGAATTTTTAAAATTAACATATTATCGAAATTCAAATTTATTGTGATTTTGACCCTGTTTGGTGGAGATTAAAATCAAAATTTTAATAAATTTTGATAAAAGTTAAACATTTATGAATTTCATGAAATATGTTATTAAAATTATTTGTTAACTTTGATTTAGACTAAAATTTAGATTTCAATTGATACCAAACATGATTTATATTAATAAAAAAAAAAAAAAAAAAAAAAAAAAAAAAAAAAGAGCAAAAAAAAACTGAAAAGTTGGGGGGCACGTGCCCCCCCAGGACCCCCCTTGGGTCCGCCAATGCTTTTGCTGTCTTCTCTCTTGGCTGCTGCTCGGCTCTGTGTGTGTGTGTATATATATATATATATATATATATCAAACCTAATTGTTTTTAATCCAACTACAACTAAAAGTCCAACTTGAGCCCAATTAAATTAATGTTTGCTTCCAAGTCCTCAATTATTCCATCTAATGCAAGCTGATCCTTGTGCTTTAGATTTTTGCCATTGTTCGCCATCTTTTGCTTCCTTTCTTCAATTACTTTTTCATTCACAGTGTTTTACCTATTAAACATAAAATATAACAATTTAGAATATATTATATCAAAAGAATTGTTAAATGTAGTTATTTTAGGTCCTAAATAAGTGTAAAAATTACACTTATCACTATATAAACTTTAAATTCTAGTTTTGCAATATTTGACAATTAAAACATGTTTTTACAGTTTGAATGATTTTTATTCATTTATTGTTTCCACAATTATTATGCATGTGATTGTGTGAGTGTAATGATCTATTTCATGCATTCGAGAAAAGGAGAATATATTTGACAATGTATTAATCATCGTACAGTCCGATAGGGGATAGAGATATACCCATATGCTTTGCGTGAATTTCTAAGTGATCATAAAACTACATGTATTCTTGTAAATTTACATTTGTCATAGAAATATAGTCGGGTGATTTACATGAATATGTCTGATAATTCTCGAGAGAGATTATTGGATAGGTTAGGATCATTGATTCTTCAAACTATACAAACATGTTGTTGATATTGTAGAATTAGATTTAAAAGTAAATATTGCATAAGAATTCGTGATCCTAGTACTCATTCATTATTCATAAGAAACATTCAAATTGCATTCAAACATTCAATTCCATTTAGTTGGTAAAATTTAGTTAAGTTGTATATATAATTTAGTTTAGTTACAAATCTTCACAATCATCTTAAATTCTATAGATTCGGTTAAGGTTTCGGTAATTAGAATCAAATTAATTCAATCCATGTAGGAATGATATCCGGAATTCTCAATTCCACTTTATTACTCGTTACGAACCGTATACTTGCGATGATTTAAAACGAACAATTATTTTCATGAACAACCTTCATGAAGGAATCCACTAAACTTATGCTGTTGAAGGAGAAGTCGATAAACAATTATCTAAGGAATCCATGAAACTTTTTTCATCATGGTATAAAATCGTGCCCTCCCCGCTCTTCTATTTCAAGAAGGAAGAATATGATAATTAGGCTGGGAAATTGGGGATAACTAATTTTCGTTCTAATTAAGGTGCTACTCGAAGAAATAAAATCTAGAGTTTTTTTCATTTGAATTAGAAATGAAAGAGAACAAATTAATAAAATGTTTATGATTTAGAAAAACTTTGCATACGAATAATAAAAATATACAACTTATTTGCTGGGACCAAATAATGGAACGAGCAATGTAAATATCATCTCTTTCAGTTCCTATCATTTGTCATTACATAATAAAATTTGAATATTACGAAATATGAAATTCTTTTTTTTCCTTTTTTTATTACACATATTTACCATGCATACTGCCAAATTTAGTGTCATAGGTGCCAAAAACTGATATTTATCAATTTAAGAGACTAATCCCCTAAATGATTGAAATCAAGAGAAGAAACACAACACAATAAATATAGAATGTAGGAAAATAGACCTCTACCTAATCGAGTTGGCATTTTTAGTACATTTGGCTTCTCAAATCATTTTATTTTAAGGAAAAGTTAGTTGAAAATTGACCTTTACCTTATGAAGCTGGAACATTAAAGGAAAATGATGGACATATTAAGATAATTCAATTAAGATAGAATCAAAAGACAAGTGATGGAATATGTTAGAATTATTCCTATGTTAATTGTTAGAAACGAGGTGAGGTTATATAACATAATATGAAGTATTGATCGCAAGCAATAAGAATACAATAAACAAGAATTTATTTTGGTAGAAGAATTGGAGATTTTTTTCCAACTATAATGGAGAAAGAAATTACAACAATATTGTGTTGCTATACAATTTTAGCTTTTAGTAATACCACAACTTGTAAAGAAGAGTATACTATTTAGAGGGTTACATGTCAAATTCTAATGATAGCACAAAAGATGGAAACTATGTCAAAGATTGCGTGAAATAAATAAAACAAGGAAATTCCGGATGACAGCGGGGATTTAGTGCTATGCTTGCGCTAGGTGAGTGCCAGGCGCGCTGCTCAGACGGTAAGTGGATCGCAGGTCTTTGTTGAAAACTCCATCTGTCCGCTCGAGCGGCTAGCTAGTACCACAACACCGTTTTTCCTCCTTCGATCCTATTTTGACCTTTTCAAGGCACAATACACTAAACCACATAGTCTTAGATGAATTTGAATCACAAAACCCAAAATTAATGGTTTTGGAGTCTAAATTGGAGTGGTTTTGAAGAGATCAAAATTATGGACCGGAAGAAAAAGTTGTCGCATTTTTGCTAGTATGACGCTAGTTGTCCGCTTGAGTGAGCTCGGTGGAAAAAAACCCTAGAGTTCATTGCCTGCCTATTACCGCCCAGTCACTCGAGTGATAGGTTGTCGCTCGACTGTCGTTCGAGCGACAAGTTTTTTCGGTCCAAGCCCGTTTCCTTTTTTGATGCATTTTTAGACTCCTTTTTCATCTGCAACTTAAACCTAGGGTTTATCACGGTTTGTATTATTATTCATTCTAACATCAAGATAATTGAGAGAAAACATTTTTGAGAGCCTAGATTTCAATTGAGATTATTGAAATATTGATATTGTAAATACAAAACTATTGATTATAGTGGATTCTCCTCCTCTAAATTTCTCATGTTCTTATTTTCTTTACCTTTATTTTATTATCGTTATTATCTCATGATTCGAATTTCATAACAAGTTGTATCAGAGCCCAATGTTGATTGTTCTACATGGTGACAATGAAGTATGATATTCCATTGCTGGATAGAAACACGAGATTTACATTATGGCAAGTGAAGAGTGAGCGGTGTTGGCTCAGATGGATTTGGAGGAAGCCTTTCTTGGTTTTAATATGATGCCAATTGCCTAGACGTGGGATGAAAAGTGACGTAAGAATCGAAAAGCCCAATCTTCAATTCATCTACATCTCTCAAATCAGATTCTTCAAGACATTCTTAAGGAGAAGAGTGTCGCTGCATTATGGTTGAAGTTGGAGCAACTTTGCATGACAAAGAGCTTGACCAGCAAGATACACTTGAAATGACGCTTGTATTCTCACCGGATGTCTGAAGGTACATCATTGGATAATCACTTAGCTATGCTCAAAGAAATCATGGCTGATTTAGAAACATTGGAGGTTAAGTATGACGAGGAGAATTTGGCTTTGATGTTGTTATGTTCGTTGCCACCATCATATGTGACTTTTAGGGATACTATTCTCTATAATCAGGATACTCTCACCATGGAAGAAGTCTATAATACTTTATTATCTAATGAGAAGATGAGGTATCTAATCGGAGGATCTGGAAATCAGGCCGAAGGCTTGATTGTGCGTGGGAGGATCAAGATATGAGTTTTGGTGTAAATATGATGGGCAGATCGAAGTCTAAACATGCTGAGAAGACCTGTCATTACTGTAAGAAGAAGGGGCATATAGAGTTGATTGCTTTGCCTTGAAAAATAGAAATAAAGCTGTTGGTGCTACAAATAAAGGGAAGCAACATGTTAATACAGCGGAGTTCTTGACTCAGCTTGTACTTTTCATATATGTTCTAACAGGGACTTGTTTTCTACATATGAAGGAGTTTTAAGAGATGATGTGATTATGGGAAACAACACGCCTTGTACAATTGTTGGAGTTGGTGCAGTTAGAATCAAAATGTTTGATGGGGCTATCAGAACACTTACAAATGTAAGACATATTCCAAAACTGAAGCGAAATCTCGAATCTTTGAGTGCACTTGAATCAAAAGGCTACAGATACATTGGTGAATGTGGAATTTTAAAGGTGAGCAATTATGCTCCTGTTGTCATAAAGGGGCATAAAAATTCTACACAGCTGTACATTTTGCACGGTTCTACAATGATTGGGGATACAGTAGTCTCTACTTCTTCTTTGACAAATGCTGAAGTTACAAAGCTTTAGCATATGAGGCTCGAGCATATGAGTAAGAATAGGATGACGGAGCTGAGTAAAATGGGGCTTCTTGATGGGTAGAACACCAGTAAAATAGAGTTTTTTTGAGCATTATGTCTTTGGGAAATAGAAGAGAGTCAGATTTACTAAAGAAATACACAATACGAAGGGAACACTTAAATATACCATTCAAATATTTGGGGACCAGCTAGGGTACCATCTAAAGGTGGTTATTATTACTCATTGACATTAATTGATGATTTCTCTAGAAAAATTTAGGTATAATTCTTAAAGCAGAAGAGTCTTTGGGACCATCAAGGAGTGGAAAACATTGGTAGAGAAGCAGACCAGAAAGCAAGTGAAATGTCTACGCACTGATAATGGTTTAGAGTTTTGTTAAGGTGAATTCAATAGATTCTACAAGGTTGAAGGCATTTTGAGATATTTGATAATACGTAGAACTCCTCAATAAAATGGTGTGGCAGAACGGATGAACAAAACCTTAATGGAAAAGGTTGTTGTATGCTTTCAAATTCTGCGTCGCCTAAGACTTTTTGGGCTGAAGCTAATACTACATCTTGTTTTCTGATTAATCGCTCGCCCTTAGTTGATATTGATAAAAAAACACCAGATGAGGTATGGTTTGGTAGACCTTTTTGCTATTCTAATTAAAAAAATTTTGGTGTCCGGCTTATATGCTCATGAGGATAATGGGAAGTTGGGGATGGAGTCATTGAACAAAAATAACACTTGGGATTTGGTGAAATTACCTAAAGGTAAAATGGTGGTTTATTGTAAATGGGTGTTCAAAAGAAAGGAAGGCACATCAGAGATTGAAGATGATAGATACAAAGCTAGATTGGTGGTAAAGGGCTACAGCTAGATTTCAAGTGTTGACTTTATAGATGTGTTCTCACCAGTTGTGAAGCTTAGTTCTATTCGGGCTTTACTTGGAGTGGTGGCTAAGAATGATTTGGAGATTGAGCAAATGGATGTCAAAACAGTATTTTTACATGAAGAACTTAAGGAAAGAATTTACATGCAACAACTAGAGGGATTCATAGCTTTAGAGAAGGAAGACTATATGTGACTATTGAAGAAATCCCTCTATAGATTGAAGCAGTCACCGAGGCAGTGGTATAAAAGGTTTGATTCGTGCATGACTACTCATGATTTTGATAGATGTAATTATGATAGTTGTGTGTACTTCATAAAGGAAAGTTGTGGATCAACTACATAATTGTTATTATATGTTGATGATATACTCATAGCAGCCAAGGATAAAGTAGAGGTCAAAAAAATAAAATTACAACTCAACAAGGAGTTTAACATGAAGGACTTGGGTACAACAGAGAAGATTCTTCTAATGGAAATCTTAAGGGATAGAGAAGGCTGGCAGATTGTATTTGAGTCAGAAGAGGTACATTGAGATGGTGCTTGAAAGATTCAATATGGTGAAAGTTAAGACTGTCAATACTCCCTTGTCTGTCCACTTCAAACTATCATCTGACTTGTGTCAACATTCAGATGAAGACATTGATTATATGTATCGGGCTCCTTACTCCAGGAGAGTTGGTTCGCTCATGTATATTATGGTTTGTACAAGAAATGATTTGGCACGGATAGTTAATGCAGTTAGCATGTACATAGCTGATCCTGGAAAGGAACATTGGAAAACAGTGCAATGAATCTTCAAATACTTGAGGGGCTCTTCAAATAATTGTTTACATTTTGATAGAAATTCAGATGAAGTCATCGATTATTTGAATTCAGATTATGAAGGGAATCTTAATAAGAGGAGATCACTTACAGGATATGTATTTACATTTGGTGGTTGTGCTATCAGATGGAAAGCTACTTTGCAAAATACGATAGCTTTGCCTACAACAGAAGCAGAATACATGGCCATCACATAGGCATGTAAGGAGGCTATATGGTTGAGAGGATTGATTGGTGGAATCGGTGAAGACTTGCAGATGTCTACATTATTCAGTGATAGTCAGAATGCAATTTTCTTGACTAATGATCAGATGTTTCACGAGAGGACTAAGCACATTAATGTGAGGTATCATTTTGTGCGTGATGTGATTGCTCGTGGTGATATTGTAGTGAAAAATGTTGATACTAGTGATAATCTTGCTGATATGATGACAAAATCACTTCATATTATTAAGTTTGAACATTGTTTGAACTTATTGGGTATTTGTTATTGATTTAGTTTATTGAGGCTTGTTTGAAGAGGAAGAATGGTGTTTATTGTTGTAGTTGTGACTCGAAATTCTTTGTGTTGAAATTTAGTTCAAGGTGGAGATTCGTTGTGGTTTGATCCAAATTCGAGTGGGTATTATAGTCTAAATTGGAGTGGTTTTGAAGAGATCAAAATTATGAATCGGAAAAAAAAAATTCGCCGCATTTTCGCTAGCCTAGCGCAGCCGTCCACTCGAGTGAGCCCAGGGAAAAACAACCCAAGAGTTCATCGCCGCCTAGTCGCTCGAGCACGTTTCGTTCTTTGATGCATTTTTGGACTCCTTTTTCATTTTGTGATTTGTATTTCATAACAACCCTATTGGGAGTTGGAATTTGTATTGGACTTGAAGAGATCAATATAAGAAAGCTTTTGGACATTCTATTTTATCTACAACTCTACTTCTAGGATTAAATTGTTTCTTATATATTTGGCTCTTCTCTACAATTTATAGATTGTTTAAACTTATTACAAGTTAGACAAATTATAAGCAAAAAATCTTTATGCTCTTTCTTCATATTATAATAAAATCTTCATTCTCTACAAATTACATTATTCTTGTAATCTTTACTTCATATTGTGGTTATATTGTTCGAATTTGACAAGATGCCCACAACTTGGACTCTGGAGGAGAAACAACAGAGGGATCGAAATACCCTATCTCAAATACATCTTCATCTTTCAAATAATATTTTTCAGGATGTTTTGAAGGAAAAGTCAGTCACTGCATTATGATTAAAATTGGAGCAATTACGCGTGACGAAAAGTCTTACAACAAATTACATTTGAAGCAATGTCTATATTCTTATCGTATGACAGAAGGTACATCTTTTCAGGATCACCTAAATGCTTTTAAGGAAATCGTCACTGATTTGGAGACCTTGGAAGTCAAATATGATGAAGAAGACTTGGGATTGGTTTCATTGTGTTTATTGCCCCCATCATACATGTCTTTTAGAAACATATTTTGTATAGTTGTGATACTCTCATCATCGAAGAAGTCTATGATGCTTTATATTTAAAGAAGATTGAGCATCTTGTAACATCTGAGGGTCATGAAGCTAACCTCACTGTTGATGGTGGTCGTGCAAGGGACAAGTTAAAATCTAACTTCAAATTTTGTATAATTGCAAGGAAATTGGGCACTTGATAAACGATTGTTATAAGTTACAGAATAAACCAAAAGTTGACTATAAATCCACAATCAAAAGTTTCAGGGGAATCAAGTATTGTCGAAAATCATAACAGTGATAGAGAGCTTTTACTTATGTTTGACTGCAACTCCAAACCTGGCAAAGCTTAGATTTTTGATGCAGCTTTCACTTTTCATATATCTTCCAATTGGAAATTGTTTTCAACATATGAAAAAGTTTCAAAAGGTATTGTGATGACCGGTAATAATACAATTTGTTGGATAACTGATATTAGTCGAGTTAGAATAAAGATGTTTGATGGGATGGTTAGAACACTTGATGTAGTGAGACATGTTTCAAATCTGAAGAAAAATCTTATCTTTTTAAGTATTCTTAATTCAAAAGGGTAAAGTATACTGTTGAAGGTGAAGTCCTAAAGGTTAGTAAAAGAATCTGTGTTTTGATAGAGGGACATAGAAAATTCGATTTATATATCTTGTAGTCTTACACAAAATCTTTGAGTAATCAACATATTTTAAGAATTTAGGTGGATTTGGAGTTGAATTCTACACTATTGGAGTCTAGTTTGGGTTTTCTTTAAAGAATACATCTCAGTTGAATTTAAAATTTATGGGTAAATTCGCCTTGCTACCATTATCGACAGTGTCATTGTATTCAATTGTTAGTAACAAACCCATTTTTGGCCATAAGACTCCACATAGGTACAATTCCGCTGATTTAGTTAATGATTTAAATACGGTTAAAGGTATTGATTCTAGTCAAGATCATTTTTTTATACATTCAATTTTGGTGATTCTATTACCTGGTTTGTTTCAATCTTGTTTGGTTAATCATGTTTGGTTTTGTTGCTCGTGATTAGAGCAACTTTGGTGTCCAAGCTATTTTTTGGAATTTTGTTGTTACTCAATTATTGAGTTTCGCCGTAGTTGGGTAGTAGAGATTGAGAATATTTTCAGTTGAACTTTTTTTATGGAGAAGTGCGTTTTTACTTTTCATTAAAGAATTCAAGTTTATTTCTTACAATGGAGTTTTTCTTCAAGTGGATAATTTTTTTTTTTTTTTTAAGTTTTGTTCATTGCAGTGGAATTCGTGTCAAGGTGGAGATTGTTAGAATTTGGTTGTGATCCGAATTCTTTGTTGAATATAATTGGGAGTTCTAATTAAGGTGCACGTTAAGATGAATTTTATTTAGAATGCTATTGTTGAATCTATTCAAGTTTACTTGTCAAATTCTAGTTGAAATTCTATTAGAAGTTGGAATTTGTGTTAGAATTGAAGATATCAAGATAAGGAAACTTTTGGATATTCTATTTCATCTACAACTCTACTTTTAGGGCTTGAATTGTTCCCTATATATATTTGGCTCTTCTCTATAATTTAGTTAGGTTGTTTAACCTCATTACAAGTTAAACAAATTATAAACACAAAATCTTTATATGCCTTCTCCATTTATAATAAAATCTTCATTCTCTGTAAATGACTTTATTCTTGTGTTGTTGTGATCTTTACTTCAGATCATGGATATAATTTCTTATTTTCTTCAACAATTTGGTTTTTGATTAATTCGTTATCATCCTCGTTTCACAATAGAATCAAAAGACAAGAGGTGGGTAGGTTAGAATTATTACCTATTAAATGATTTTGTTTTGTTTTTTCTTAGATGACAAGCTGGAAAATATCAAGACAAGAAATACGATACAAGAAATGTAGGAAAATAGACCTTTACCTTTTCAAGTTGGAATTTAAATACGTCTTAAATCATCTTGGCTTCTCAAATCATTTTATTTTAAGGCAAGTTGGTTAAAAATCGACCTTTACCTCATGAAGTTGGCACTTTAAAGGAAAGTGAGGGCCATATTAAGATATTATATTATACAATCTAAAGACAAAGTGGTGAAGTAGGTAAGAATTAATACAAATAAATTGATTTTGCTTTTTCTTAAAGGACAAATTGGAAAATGTCAGCAAAGGATGCTTGTATTTACCACTAGTAATCTTAAATGAAGGGAAGAAAGAAATACATATAGGCATCTATGAAACTTTTTCACCATTATAAAGAATACATGAAACTTTTTTTTTTTCTTTTTCACTATACACATAAGGTTGTCAAGATCGTAATTTGAATTAGATTGATAGAGGGTTTATTTATATTGGATTGTTCATCACATCGAAGATCGTAAGATTCTATTAAATATTAATTATTAATTCAATATATTAAAACTTAGATAAAAATCAAATATTCATACAAATTAACAACTATAACTAAGTAAAATCTAACTATAAAATCCTGGTTGTAAAGGCCATAATTCATTTCTAAAATGCAAAGACAGCCAAATAAAATCAAACTGGCATAAAAACTTCAAAAGTTGAACCAAAACCTGAAATCAGAGTATTCTTTCTGAACCAAGGCCTGGATATGTGTAAATTTTGCACTTTATCATATATATATTTAACACACTCTTTAGATGAATGTTGAATAAATTTGCATATTAAATGTTTGGATATTCAGATTTTTTATAAATTATTGAGTGACCATGCATAAACTTAAATGTGAACACCTTAGTGCTACATATACTATATTCGATTAATAAAAAAATTAAATTGAAAATATCTGGATCCTCAATGATCAATTATTTATTTGCTCTCTATAAGATGTACACCCCAGAATTGCTCTTCAATCTCCTACTTATGGTGTATATTCTAAGGTTAATTTTACAAATTCATTCATTTCCTACTCAAATTTGGTTGAGTTTAATCAATGGAAGCAACTATCTTGATCTGTGATGATTTTTCCTCAATGCGATTAATATCTCATTCTTCAAGCTTCAACGAGGATTGTCTTTTCAATTATGATCTTAACTAACTTAAAGGTATAAGATGATCATCATGACTATTACTGTCCAAAATATCACAATCTCGTCAGTGGTATATCAATAGGAGGCAGAACTGGAGCCAGTGGAAATGTAGCGAAGGGACTTGGCTGATCAGCTGCCTGTGTAATGTGCACATGAATATCATCTAGCTGTCCGACACATTTGACCAATATCCAGGCGATTTTATCCCGTGCTCGGTTTATATGACTCGACTCAATAGTGAGCCTCCAAACATTGTGGTCCATGGACTGTCGAATAGTAAATTTTGAATCAACCTCGATCCAAATAGTGGATGTAACAAACTAAATTTTTAGAAGTTCTAATCCCTACCAAAAGTTTCTTTAAAATTTAGAAAGTTGACAATGAAATTGTGTATAAAATTATGTAGTTGCAGCTTACTCAAAGTTGACACTGAATCAACCGCATTATACTTAAATTAATGCAGAATTCATGTATCAACTATTTAAATGATCTGTTTATCGATAGATAGAAATTAGTAGTGCATATGTGGGTAGGACTTGTGAGCCTCACAAAGGTGTAGATAAGGGGCACAATCAAGCCCTGTACATATTCGAATATTTTATTCTTAATTTTTGAATGAATCATATTTGATTCAAGAAAACACATATTTACATTTAAAAAATATTCCTTCATTAATATTTTCCTCATCATTTTCATTTATTTGATTTTGACATTTTAGTAATATTTTGCTCATCACCAAGAAAATACATATTTACGTTTAAAGAATTTATAGTGTATTTGATACAAACAATCAATTCAAATAATTGAAAGGAAAAACATATAACCAATAATCGATATTAAATCAATCAAATAAACACTATTCGTTAAATATAAGTCAAATTTGACATAATCATTTCAGATACATTCTATATATATATAATTTGGTAGGAGAAAATGAAAATTTAGATTCTAATTAGTTGAAAATTTGATTGAAAATGAATTTTGTGACACGTATGATAATTCATAGAGAAACTATAGACAAACTTCAAAAAATTACAAGGATTAATAATTTGGTAAAAAGGCACGAGGTAGAGAGTCGCTAGAGAGTAAAAGAGAAAAGAGAAAAAAAAAATCAAATTTATTTTCATTTTACCCTTATTTGGTGTGGATCAAAATTATATTTCTAGTAGATTTTGATAAAAGTTGAAAAGTTGTGAATTCCATGAAATATAATATTAAAATTAACTGTAAACTTTGATTAAAATTAAAATTTAGATTTCAATCGATATTAAATAAAAAAAAAAAAAAAACCCCGAAAGTTTGGGGGGGGGGGGGGGGGGGGCCCCTTGACCCCCCATCGCAAGCTTGAATTAAGCTGGTAACCTCAACGTTTTACGGTAGAAAAATGTTGGGGATCACCATCGCAATCTTGAATTAAGCTGGTAACCTCATCGTTTTACGTTGGAAAAATGTTGGCAATTTTGCAAATTGCATAGGATGTTCTATTTGTTTCAATTTGCTTTGAACATTTTGAAATATTTGAATTAGATAGCTTAGAATACGTAAAGAGTCGACTTCTCTTTTTTCCTTTTCTTTTTATCCTGAACAAATAATGTATAAATAAAGAATTATAAATGTTAAGCAATGGATAGAAATTCGCTAAAGTCGGAACAGAAAGCAATGGATTGGACTAGGCTTCTGATGTAGATCCAGTTTGTATTGCATAATTCGATTAAAAATTGCATTATGCAGTGCCATCTCATAAAGATGCAAAAACATAGATTAGATGAAAAGGAAATGAGTTTCATTTCACACTTGTGAATGCTTATAATTGTTGATGTCAAAAAAATAAAGTAATTGAGAAATACATAAAAAGAAAAAGATTCGAGGCTAAGATCTAGATTCGACCACTTGTCAAGTTAACAATAATATAGTAACGGGCCATTATTTAATTTTACTTGCAGTAAAAAAGTCACAACTTTACGTTCACTACAAAGAAAGACGACGAATAAGAACAACAACTAGCAATTGACATTGAGCCGAAAACTATATTTTCTCACCATGTAGGTGTGGATGTCAAGGAACCTCCTGCTTTAAAAAAAATTGGTCAAATATATATTAATTCAGTAAAAAAGTAGTAGGAGGTGAGCCTTGACTTACACCAACATGTACACCAGTAGAACGTAGGCTCTCTTTATTCCCAAAATCTATCGATGGTGATATCAAACTCTGTGTTACCATAATCGCGTTGTTCTTCACGAATTTCAAAAGCTGAACTTTCCACATTTTTGTTGCACCAATATACCTCAATCTTCTGTAGTGTTGAAATATAGCTAAATTCAGAAGGAATTGTCTCCAATTTTTCGCAATCTTGCAACACCAATCGTTCGAGTAAAGGAAAATGATCATATGAGGAATTCCGTTGTTCAAGATCTAGGTGATCTAATTTAAGGAATTTGAGTTTTTGGAACTCATTTTCCTCTGTGCTCCAGAATTTCCCCTCAAGGGCATACCATTCTAATTTCAGAATCTCCAAGTTGGGCAATGTCCCAATTAATGACATCTTTCTCCATGGCAAACGGATTTCTGCAAGAGTAAGCTTTTTGATATTCGAGGGGAAGCTAACCATTGAGTGACCGTATATGAATCTACTTCCATAAATTGTGAGTGATTCAAGGTGAGTAAGAAAGTTGAGATCTGGGCAGCTATTGTCTCGAGATTTACATTTAAGCTTACGAAGATTTGGTGAACATTTCAAGATTTCTTCGTCATCAATAAAAACGTAACTAAGGGTTTGTAGGCTATTTTTTCGGGAGCTATCACAATTCTTACTGAATCTTTTGGGGCCTCCAAATTGGCTTTTGACACAGAGATGTCTCAACTTAGGCATGTTGAGAAGGTATGTTGGTATCTCTTGGAGAGTAGATCCATGACTCACAAAAACTTCTAGGTTTTGGAGTCTTTCTACCGATGATACAATCGATGGAGTTTCCAAGTACCTCAAGTTAGGCATAATTTTGATTCCCAGTCGAGCAATTTTATCATATCGTGCATTGAAGATCCTAATTTTTTCCGAATTGTAAAGAATAGATAAAGCCTCCGAGAGATGATGAGACCGATCCATGCACAAGCGATGGCAATGTTTAGATATCAAGAATTGACTAAAGATAAAATAATAAGATCATGTGGGATCATCATCAATTTAGCCACATCAACCAGCATCAGCATCAGCAACAGCAACATCAATGATATAATTACAAGAAATTAGTAGGCTAAATTAGAAAAGAAAATTAAAATGAGAAAGAATTAGAAAGAGAGTGAGTTAGCTTACTGTTGAAACAGAAATATTTCATCTTCTACAGCCATTTTGCCACACATATCAAGTACTAGATCATGAAGCGTACATGATTTTACTCCATTGTCAGATCTTCTTTTGGAAACTTGCAGCAGGCTCCTGTTAATAAGTTCCATAAGATACTCCTCTGCTTCGTCTTCTAGGCTCTTGTGCTCTTTTTTCTCTACGAATCCTTCAGCAATCCATAGTAATAATAGCTTCCGAACTGGGATTTCCTCGTCTTCCTCGAATGCACTAAGATAGAGGAAACATGGTTTCAAGTGATTTGGTAAATGCATGTAACTAAGTTTCAATGTGGGAATGTAATCGTCAGCTTTTTGGGAAATGTAAGAACTTAAATTTTGTGCAACTTGTTGCCATAAGCTTTCTTTCTTCTCCATATTTGAAAGAACTCCAGCTGTCGTGATGATTGAAAGTGGGAGTCCATGACAATTTCTTGCAATTTGCTGCCCAATCTCTTGCAGTTCTTCAGGGCAACGTTCTTTCTTGAACACATTCTGCTCTAACAAATTCCAACTTTCGCATGGTGACAATAGAGGAGGTTCAATGATTACATGGGAAATTTCCAATGCCATATTTTTCAGCCGACTGGTGAACAATACTCTGCTTCCGATTCTGTCTTCTGGAAATAACCTTTTCAATTCATCCCATGCTTCTTTATCCCATAGATCGTCCATAACAATGAGGTATCTTCTACCCTTTAAATTTTTGTAAAGAAGTTCGGCAAGTTCTTCATCTTCCATTTCTGAAGTTTTTTCTCTGTTAATGTTACTCACAGAGCTCAAAATGTCAATCAACAGTTTTTTCTTTTTATATGCATGAGAAACAACACACCAGGAAAGCTTATCAAAATGGCATGGAACAATGGAATGAATGAAATCATTGTATATTTTCTTTGCTAAAGTTGTCTTGCCAAGTCCACCCATTCCAACG
The DNA here is from genome assembly GCA_019097785.1 of Fraxinus excelsior. NCBI lineage: Eukaryota > Viridiplantae > Streptophyta > Magnoliopsida > Lamiales > Oleaceae > Fraxinus > Fraxinus excelsior. The sequence continues at coordinate 35,892,320 of CM032630.1, forward strand.
ATGGAAATAATCTGGCAGTAGTTTGTTCCTCCAAGAAGCTTGCTTGCAATTTGTGTTGTCATGTCCTCAAAGCCCACAACCATCTCTTCTACCATGGGAATGCTTTTATCTTGGGATGATGATACTTCACTTGGACTCTCTGCAACTTTTAGGCTTTCAATTACACAATTCATTTTCATTGAGATTGCAATGCAATGATCTTTGATCATCTCTTGTACAATCTCAATACTTTCTAACACAATAGAAATTGCAAGATCCATTTTGGTCGTGGTAACAAGGTCTGTGGTGAAAAAGAAAGTATGAAAGACGATTCCTGCTTGATTAAATAGGACATTAATTTCTCTCAATATATGCTTGCTCTGCTCTTCCTCGTTGCACCACATTGTATCAAGAAGAAAAGTGAGCAGAAATTCCAACTCTTTCAGAAGAACTTTGACTTGATTACTCACAAGAACATTAGAATACGCTTGGCAATTAAGTAATTCTCCAATAGTTTCAAAAAGAAAATCGGTAAAGCTTGCCTGAAAGGGATTGCCATAACCATCAAAAATTTGAATTGTGAAGAACTCCCTAATCTGTGGCATGAAAGAGAGAATGATTTCTAAAAAGTTCATGTAATGTTCAGTCTCTCCGTATAAGAAGCAATCAGAGGCGGAATCATCAAGAAACTTCAACAGATCACTGAATCTCTGGCTGGAGATTTGTAAAAAAGTTTCTACAAAGTTGTTATTGCACAGTTCTGTGGCATATTTGAGAAAAGATAAAAAGTGTGGGCCGAGCCATTGAAAGCTAACAATATTTTCTCCTCCATCAAGCTCTAAATCTTGCAGATGGAAACGGAGATCTGGGCTTGTGACTAGACATGACACATTTTCGTATTTGTTAGCGAGATCCTCTGTTTCGGGATCAGAAATAACCTCATTTTCTTCAGTGTAGTCCATCAAATATTGTTGGGTTGGGCAGATTAATAGAGCAGATGTGTTTCAAATGTATTAACACTATTGCTGGCTTGAGACAAAACAGGGTGGCAGAGAGAGAGAGAGAGAGATGAGAGTGAATGTGTTTGATCTGATCTATATTCGCAATTTTGCTGGTTTGAGAGAGAGAGAAGTATTCACAAAAAATGTAATCATGGACAACCGATACATCATTAATTATATTTGGCTTCTTAAATTCATTTTATTTTAAGGGCAAGATGGTTGAAGCTACAAATTTACCTAATAAAGTTGGCAATTTTAAAGAAAACGATGACCATCCATATTAAGATAGTTTAATTAAGTAATAAAACAAAAGACAAGTCGTGTAGTAGGTTAGGATTATGAGTTAATCCATTTATACATAATGGATTATCCCCTCTCACATAATGCTCGGAGCATGCGTGTATTTAAAAATTCCGACAATGAGGTCCTCATCCTCTTTGTGAGTAGTAGGTAAAAAATTTGGTAAAAAAATTTCTGTACATATAGCATGATCCTAGTATTGTTACATGTCAAATGATTTGTTTTGTTCTCAAAGCCCAAGTAGTAGGGGTGGGCAAAAATCCGCCCAACCCGATCAACCCGCCCAACCCAACCCAACCCGATCGGGTTGGGTCGGTTTTTTCCATTTTTTTCTTGGGTTGGGTTGTGGGTTAACACATCCAACCCGACAAAAACCACCCAACCTGACCCACTAATTAAAAAACTAAAAAACTTTGCCAAACTAAAATAGAATAAAGGTGAGAGACCCGATAAAAAAAAAAGTAAGAGACAAAAAAAAAAATACTAACATATCTTCCATCATCTCTCTCACGCGGCGGGCGTCGTCTCACCAAATCATCAACATTTGTTGTGATTTTGGATGAGATCTATCTTCCAATCCATCTCTCTTTAACGCAATATATTAATGTTGCTTTAAATTTAGTACTTTGATGGCTTTAATGTTTGTTCATAGGTCGTCCCAACTCCCAACCTAACCCGACCAACATTTGGTTGGGTTGGTTTCAATCTTTACATGAGTTGGGTTGGGTTGAATTTATGTCAAACCGACCATGTTGGGTTGGGGGAAAAATCGACCCAACCCAACCCAACCCAACCCACGCCCACCCCTTCCAAGTAGGGAAGATATCAACTAAAGATTATGTATTCCATTTCCAGTTCCCACAAGAAATCTCAATTGGAGGAAATAAGGAAATTCAGATAGGAATAAAAATGAAACTTTTTCACCTTCATGAAGGAATCCATCAAACTTCAGTTGTTGAAGGAGAAGTCAAAAAACAATTATGAAGGAATCCATGAAACGTTTTTCACCATTAAAGGTGCTACCCAAATAGGCGAAAATTGTGTCCTCCTATATATCAAGAAAGAAAATGACAAATAGGCTGGGAAATTTTAATTGTGATTCCGGTGCTACTCGAGGAAATCGAATCTAGAGTTCATTTATGTTGGATGAAAACTGAAAGCAAACAATTCATAAAATGTTTTGACATTTAGATACGAAAATTAAAAGTTACACCTTATATGCAGGGACCATATAATGGAACGAACAATGTAAGTACTCTTTCTTATAGCTCATATCATTAGTTATATATATTAAAACTTGAATATTGCAAAATATGAATGGATCAAATTCCTAATCAAGGAGGCATTTTTAATACATATCTAATTATAATTGGCTTCTCAAATCATTTTATTTTAAGGCAAGTTGGATGAAAATTGATCTTTACCTAAAGAAGTTGACATTTCAAAGGAAAATGATGGCCATATTAAGATATTTTTGTTGGGTTTTGATACCCAATAAATCCGGGCGACGATTTAAAACAGTTATCGGAAATTTATCGATATCATAAACTTGGCTCCACTCAAATACTACCGACACTTTTGGAAGGTCCAAGTTGGGGTTGTGATTGGTTTGTGGTTTAAGTTTATTGTTAGGCTCATTTATTGGTATTAAGCTGACCCATTTCTTTTGGCCCAATAACGTGACCCAATTCCATTTGAGTAGTGCTATGGGTACATAAAGGTACCCATAGCACTTGACGTAATGGGCCATTGTGTCAACCATTATGAGAAATGCTATGTACAAATAGCATTTCTCATTCCATTTATTCATATATATATCCATCCCCTTTTGGAACCGTTAGTCCCGTGTGGTGCAACAGTGTGTGAAGAGAAGAGAAGAGCCGTTCTTGGCGATTTTAGAGCCATTGCTTCCCTTTTCTTTCTTCCTTCCTTAGTGGTTTATTGCATCCACCTATTATTGATCCTTTGTGGGTTAATAGGAGAGTGAAACTTGTGACAACCAAGTGGAGGGAAGTGTTGGGTCGAGCTTGAGCCGTGTGGTATCGATTGTGGTTGTTTCTGAGCCCGGAAAGAGAAGTTGGAGCATCAAAATCCAACAATTTTAATTAAGAAATAAAATAAAAAAAAGTGGTGGAATAGATTAGAAATTTCGAATTATTGCATATTAAATGATTTTTCTTTTTTCTTTTCTTAATAGACCAGTTGGAAAATATCAAGTAAATATGCTTGTATTCCATTTCTAGTGTCCACTACCAATCGCCATTGAAGGGAAGAAACAAATAAAATAGCATTCATGAAACATTTTAAAATTAGTAAATCACATTTAATTACAATACATACCATCAAAATTCAACCTAAATAAATTCTCCTCATCCGACAAAAAAAATAAAAAAAATTAAATACTGGCCCATAAACATGAAATTTCCAATGATAAATCATAAATAAAAATTTCAAAATTTTACCTTCTTGGTAGGTTTTCGCCTGTTTGCGCTCGATTGCTTCCTCTTGTGTCTTGTTTTTTTTTTTTTTTTTTTTTTGGACCCGACGTAATGATTTCGCCTTTGATTAAATTAATTCAATAAGTGATTTTTTCAAAAATTAAAAGAGAATAATCTAACAAATTATGAATTTGAGATAACGACTGGTATAATATTAAAACGTATGTGAGGAAAAACTAAGACAAAATAGAATGAGTTGTAAAATTTAATTAATGAAAGAGAAATAAAGGGGCCTAACAGGTTTTGTGAAGAAAAACTAAAGGCGAGATACTGAACAGTAAAATTTAATTAATAATAGAAAATTTTGAATTAGAAGTAAATATTAAATAATGAATAGAATAAGGGAGCCGCTATTTATATCTACAAAAGTTATATATCTATATCAATATCTATCCCTATTAAAATTCTAAAATTTAAAAAAAAAAAAAAATTATTCTCATTTACGTTACATTTCAATATTGTCCTTATTAAATCATCAATTTAAACAGTATACATCCACGTCATTTTTATATGGAGGGGAGGGGGGGGGGGGGGGGGTGGGCTTGCTAAGGCAGTTTATTGAGAGTTTGCACGATGACCGAATTT
>CM032630.1:35896728-36182552 GCA_019097785.1 Fraxinus excelsior
AGGTAGATGATTGCTATGCAGAATGGGATGGAGTTATTGAACAAAAATAACACTTGGAATTTGATGAAATTACCTAAAGGTAAAATGGTGGTTCATTGTAAATGGATGTTCAAAAGAAAGAAATGCACATCAAAGATTGAAGATGATAGATACAAAGCTAAATTGGTGGCAAAGGGACACAGTCAGATTTCGAGTGTTGACTTTACAGATGTGTTCTCACCAATTGTGAAGCTTAGTTCTATTCGGGTTTTACTTGGAGTGGTGGCTAAGAATGATTTGGAGATTGAGCAAATGGATGTCAAAACAGTATTTTTACATAAAGAACTTAAAGAAAGAATTTACATGCAACAACCAGAGGGATTCATAGCTTCAGAGAAGGAAGACTATATGTGACTATTGAAGAAATCCCTCTATGGATTGAAGCAGTCGCCGAGGCAGTGGTATAAAAGGTTTGATTCATGCATGACTACTCATGGTTTTAATAGATGTAATTATGATAGTTGTGTGTACTTTAGAAATGGAAGTGGTGGATCAACTATATATTTGTTATTATATGTTGATGATATACTTATAGTAGCCAAGGATAAAGCAGAGGTCAGAAAAATAAAATTACAACTCAGCAAGGAGTTTAACATGAAGGACTTGGGTACAGCAAAGAAGATTTTTGGAATGGAAATCATAAGGGATAGAGAAGGCTGACAGATTGTATTTGAGTCAGAAGGGATACATTGAGATGGTGCTTGAACGATTCAATATGGTGAAAGTTAAGACTGTCAGTATTCCCTTGTCTGTCCACTTCAAATTATTATCTGACTTGTGTCTACAGTCAGATGAAGACATTGATTATATGTCTCGAGCTCCTTACTCCAGGGGAGTTGGTTCGCTCATGTATATTATGGTTTGTACAAAACCTGATTTGGCAAGGATAGTTAGTGCAGTTAGCATATACAGAGAGCTATCTTGGCAAGGAACATTGGAAAACAGTGCAATGGATCTTCAAATACTTGAGGGGCTCTTCAAATACTTGTTTACATTTTGATAGAAACTTAGATGAAGTCATCAGTTATTTGAATTCAGATTATGAAGGGAATCTTAATAAGAGGAGATCACTTATAGGATATGTACTTACCTTTGGTGGCTGTGCTATCAAATGGAAAGCTACTTTGCAAAATACGATAGCTTTGCCTATAATAGAAGCAGAATACATGGCCATCACATAGGCATGCAAGGAGGCTATATGGCTGAGAGGATTGATTGGTGGAATTGGTGAAGATTTGCAGATGTCTACATTATTCAGTGATAGTCATAGTGTAATTTTATTGACTAATGATCAGATGTTTTACAAGAGGACTAAGCACATTGATGTGATGTATCATTTTGTGCGTGATGTGATTGCTCGTGGTGATATTGTAGTGAGAAATGTTAATACTAGTGATAATCTTGCTGATATGATGACAAAATCACTTCATATTACTAAGTTTGAACATTGTTTGAACTTATTGGGTATTTGTTATTGATTTAGTTTATTGAGGCTTGTTTGAATAGGATGAATGGTGTTTATTGTTGGAGTTGTGACTTGGAATTCTTTGTGTTGAAATTTATTTCAAGGTGGAGATTTATTGTGGTTTGATTCAAATTCTAGTGGGTATTGTAATCTAAATTGAAGTGGTTTTGAAGAGATCAAAATTATGAATCGGAAAAAAAAAGACGCCCCATTTTCGCTAGCCGAGCACAACCGTCCGTTCGAGTGAGCCCAATGGAAAAGAACCAATGGAAAACAACCCAAGAGTTCGTCGTCGCCCAGTCGCTCGAGCCCGTTTCGTTCTTTGATGCATTTTTGGATTCCCTTTTCATTTTGTGATCCGAATTTCATAACAACCTAATTGGGAGTTGAAATTTGCATTGGACTTGAAGAGATCAAGATAAGAAACTTTTGGTCATTCTATTTCATCTACAACTTTACTTCTAGGATTAAATTGTTTCTTATATATTTGGCTCTTCTCTACAATTTATAGATTGTTTAAACTTATTACAAGTTAGACAAATTATAAACACAAAATCTTTGTACTCTTTCTTCATATTATAATAAAATCTTCATTCTCTACAAATTACATTATTCTTGTATTCTTGTAATCTTTACTTCATATTGTGGCTATATTGTTCAAATTTGACAAGATGCCCACAACTTGGACTCTGGAGGAGAAACAACAGAGGGATCAAAATGTCTATCTCAAATACATCTTCATCTTTTAAATAATATTTTTCAGGACATTTTAAAGGAAAAGTCAGCCGCTGCATTATGATTAAAATTGGAGCAATTACGCATGACAAAAAGTCTTACAGCAAATTACATCTGAAGCAATGTCTATATTCTCATCGTATGACAGAAGGTACATCTCTTCAGGATCACCTAACTGCTTTTAAGGAAATCATCGCTGATTTGGAGACCTTGGAAGTCAAATATGATGAAGAAGACTTGGGATTGATTTCATTGTGTTTATTGTCCCCATCATACATGTCTTTTAGAAACATATTTTGTATAGTTGTGATACTCTCATCATTGAAGAAGTCTATGATTCTTTATATTTAACGGAGAAGATTAAGCATCTTGTAGCATCTGAGGGTCATGAAGCTGACCTCACTGTTGATGGTGGTCGTGCAAGGGACAAGTTAAAATCTAACTTCAAATTTTGTAATTATTGCAAGGAAAATGGGCACTTGATAAACGATTGTTATAAGTTGCAGAATAAACCAAAGTTGACTATAAATCCACAATTAGAAGTTTCAGGGGAAGCAAGTATCGTCGAAAGTCATAACATTGATAGAGAGCTTTTACTTATGTTTGACTGCAACTCCAAACCTGGCGAAGCTTAGATTCTTGATACACCTTGCACTTTTCATATATCTTCCAATTGGAAATTGTTTTCAACATATGAAAAAGTTTCAAAAAGTATTGTGATGACTAGTAATAATACAATTTGTTGGATAACTGATATTAATCGGGTTAGAATAAAAATGTTTGATGGGATTGTTAGAATACTTGATGTAGTGAGACATGTTTCAAATCTGAAGAAAAATCTTATCTTCTTAAGTATTCTTAATTCAAAAGGGTAAAGTAGACTATTGAAGGTGAAGTCCTAAAGGTTAGTAAAAGAGTCTATGTTTTGATAAAGGGATATAGAAAATTCGATTTATATATCTTGTAGTCTTACACAAAAACTTTGAGTAATCAACATATTTTAAGAATTTAGGTGGATTTGGAGTTGAATTCTACACTATTGGAGTCTAGTTTGGGTCTTCTTTAAAGAATACATTGCAGTTAAATTTAGAATTTATGGGTAAATTCGCCTTGCCACCATTATCGACAGTGTCATTGTATTCAATTGTTAGTAACAAACTCATTTTTGGCCATAAGACTCCACATAGGTATAATTCCGCTAATTTAGTTAATGATTTAAATACGATTAAAGGTATTGATTCTAGTCAAGATCAATTTTTTTATACATTCAGTTTTAGTGATTCTATTACATGGTTTGTTTCAACCTTGTTTGGTTAATCACGTTTGATTTTGTTGCTCGTGATTAGAGAAACTTTGGTGTCCAAGCTATTTTTTGGAATTTTGTTGTTACTCAATTATTGAGTTTCGCCGTAGTTGGGTAGTAGAGATTGAGAATATTTTCAGTTGAACTTTTTTTATGGAGAAGTGCGTTTGTATTTTTCATTGAAGAGTTCAAGTTTATTTCTTACAATAGAGTTTTTCTTCAAGTGGATAATTTATTTATTTTTTTGAAGTTTTGTTCATTGCAGTGGAATTCGTGTCAATGTGGAGATTGTTAGAATTTGGTTGTGATCCGAATTATTTGTTGAAAATAATTGGGAATTCTAATTAAGGTGCACGTTAAGATGAATTTTATTTAGAATGCTATTGTTGAATCTATTCAAGTTTACTTGTCAAATTCTAGTTGAAATTCTATTAGAAGTTGGAATTTGTGTTAGAATTGAAGAGATCAAGATAAGGAAACTTTTGGATATTCTATTTCATCTACAACTCTACTTTTAGGGCTTGAATTGTTCCCTATATATATTTGGCTCTTCTCTATAATTTAGTTAGGTTGTTTAACCTCATTACAAGTTAAACAAATTATAAACACAAAATCTTTATATGCCTTCTCCATTTATAATAAAATCTTCATTCTCTGTAAATGACTTTATTCTTGTGTTGTTGTGATCTTTACTTCAGATCATGGATATAATTTCTTATTTTCTTCAACAATTTGGTTTTTGATTAATTCGTTATCATCCTCGTTTCACAATAGAATCAAAAGACAAGAGGTGGGTAGGTTAGAATTATTACCTATTAAATGATTTTGTTTTGTTTTTTCTTAGATGACAAGCTGGAAAATATCCAGACAAGAAATACGATACAAGAAATGTAGGAAAATAGACCTTTACCTCTTCCAGTTGGAATTTAAATACTTCTTAAATCATCTTGGCTTCTCAAATCATTTTATTTTTATGCAAGTTGGTTAAAAATCGACCTTTACCTAATGAAGTTGGCACTTTAAAGGAAACTGATGGCCATATTAAGATATTATATTTAATACAATCTAAAGACAAAGTGGCGAAGTAGTTAAGAATTAATACAAATAAATTGATTTTGCTTTTTCTTAATACACTCTTTAGATGAATGTTGAATAAATTTGCATATTAAATGTTTGGATATTCAGATTTTTTATAAATTATTGAGTGACCATGCGTAAACTTAAATGTGAACACCTTAGTGCTACATATACTATATTCGATTAATAAAAAAATTAAATTGAAAATATCTGGATCCTCAATGATCAATTATTTATTTGCTCTCTATAAGATGTACACCCCAGAATTGCTCTTCAATCTCCCACTTATGGTGTATATTCTAAGGTTAATTTTACAAACTCATTCATTTCCTACTCAAATTTGGTTGAGTTTAATCAGTGGAAGCAACTATCTTGATCTGTGATGATTTTTCCTCAATGCGATTAATATCTCATTCTTCAAGCTTCAACGAGGATTGTCTTTTCAATTATGATCTTAACTAACTTAAAGGTATAAGATGATCATCATGACTATTACTGTCCAAAATATCACAATCTCGTCAGTGGTATATCAATAGGAGGCAGAACTGGAGCCAGTGGAAATGTAGCGAAGGGACTTGGCTGATCAGCTGCCTGTGTAATGTGCACATGAATATCATCTAGCTGTCCGACACATTTGACCAATATCCAGGCGATTTTATCCCGTGCTCGGTTTATATGACTCGACTCAATAGTGAGCCTCCAAACATTGTGGTCCATGGACTGTCGAATAGTAAATTTTGAATCAACCTCGATCCAAATAGTGGATGTAACAAACTAAATTTTTAGAAGTTCTAATCCCTACCAAAAGTTTCTTTAAAATTTAGCAAGTTGACAATGAAATTGTGTATAAAATTATGTATTTGCAGCTTACTCAAAGTTACATAGAAATTTTCAAAGTTTTCATTTAATTTAAAGTTACATAAAATCATGTTCCACCAAAAGCAATTCCTTGAAATTTAACAGAAAAACAACTTGCTAAAGGAAAATCCTCATTTTATTCTCCATGTCAGTGCTTATACATGCAATGGCAAGAAAATCAGTGAACCATTTTATAACTATGTTCCAGTAATAATTACTTTATCTTCGAAGCAATGCTAGAATGAACACATTACACACAATGCTTGATTTTAATATTTTATAAGTTTAGATGGGGAAAGATGCAAAAACATAGATTAGATGAAAAGGAAATGAGTTTCATTTCACACTTGTGAATGCTTATAATTGTTGATGTCAAAAAAATAAAGTAATTGAGAAATACATAAAAAGAAAAAGATTCGAGGCTGAGATCTAGATTCCACCACTTGTCAAGTTAACAATAATATAGTAAACGGGCCATTATTTAATTTTACTTGCAGTAAAAAAGTCACAACTTTACGTTCACCACAAAGAAAGACGACGAATAAGAACAACAACTAGCAATTGACATTGAGCCGAAAACTATATTTTCTCACCATGTAGGTGTGGATGTCAAGGAACCTCCTGCTTTAAAAAAAAAAAAAAGGGTTAGTCAAATATATATTAATTCAGTAAAAAAGTAGTAGGAGGTGAGCTTTGACTTACACCAACATGTACACCAGTAGAACGTAGGCTCTCTTTATTCCCAAAATCTATCGATGGTGATATCAAACTCTGTGTTACCATAATCGCGTTGTTCTTCACGAATTTCAAAAGCTGAACTTTCCACATTTTTGTTGCACCAATATACCTCAATCTTCTGTAGTGTTGAAATATAGCTAAATTCAGAAGGAATTGTCTCCAATTTTTTGCAACCTTGCAACACCAATCGTTCTAGTAAAGGAAAATGATCATATGAGGAATTCCATTGTCCAAGATCTAGGTGATCTAATTTAAGGAATTTGAGTTTTTGGAACTCATTTTCCTCTGTGCTCCAGATTTTCCCCTCAACGGAACGCCATTCTAATTTCAGAATCTCCAAGTTGGGCAATGTCCCAATTAATGACATCTTACTCCATGGCAAACGGATTGTACTAAGAGTAAGCTTTTTGATATTCGAGGGGAAGCTAACCATTGAGTGATCTTTTGGGAATCTACTTCCATAAATTGTGAGTGATTCCAGGTGAGTAAGAAAGTTGAGATCTGGACAGCTATTGTTTGGAGATTTACATTTAAGCTTACGAAGATTTGGTGAACATTTCAAGATTTCATCATCAATAAAAACGTAACTAAGGATTTGCAGGCTATTTATTTGGGAGCTATCACAATTCTTACTGAATCTTTCGGGGCCTCCAAATTGGGTTTTGACACAGAGATGTCTCAACTTAGGCATGTTGAGAAGGTATGTTGGTATATCTCGGGGAGTAGATCCGTGACTCACAAAAACTTCTAGGTTTTGGAGTCTGCCTATTGATGATACTATCGATGGAGTTTCCAAGTACCTCAAGTTAGGCATAATTTTGATTCCCAGTCGAGCAACTCTATCATATATTGCATCGAAGATCCTAATTTTTTCTGAATTGTAAAGAATAGATAAAGCCTCCAAGAGATGATGAGACCGATCCATACACAAGCGATGACGATGTTTAGATATCAAGAATTGACTAAAGAAGTAGAATAATAAGATCATGTAGGATCATCATCAATTTAGCCACATCAACCAGCATCAGCATCAGCATCAGCATCAGCAACATCAATGATATGCTAAATTAGAAAAGAAAATTAAAATCAGAAAGAATTAGAAAGAGAGTGAGTTAACTTACTGTTGAAGCAGAAATATTTCATCTTCTACAGCCATTTTGCCACACATATCAAGTACTAGATCATGAAGTGTACATGATTTTACTCCATTGTCAGATCTTCTTTTGGAAACTTGCAGCAGGCTCCTGTTAATAAGTTCCATAAGATACTCCTCTGCTTCGTTTTCTAGGCTCTTGTGCTCTTTTTTCTCTACGAATCCTTCAGCTATCCATAGTAATAATAGCTTCCGAACTGGGATTTCTTCGTCTTCCTCGAATGCACTAAGATAGAGGAAACATGGCTTCAAGTGATTTGGTAAATGCATGTAACTAAGTTTCAATGTGGGAATGTAATCGTCAGCTTTTTGGGAAATGTAAGAACTTAAATTTTGTGCAACTTGTTGCCATAAGCTTTCTTTCTTCTCCATATTTGAAAGAACTCCAGCTGTCGTGATGATTGAAAGTGGGAGTCCATGACAATTTGTTGCAATTTGCTGCCCAATCTCTTGCAGTTCTTCAGGGCAACGTTCTTTCTTGAACACATTCTGCTCTAACAAATTCCAACTTTCACGTGGTGACAATAGAGGAGGTTCAATGATTACATGGGAAATTTCCAATGCCATATTTTTCAGCCGACTGGTGAATAATACTCTGCTTCCGTTTCTGTCTTCTGGAAATAACCTTTTCAATTCATCCCATGCTTCTTTATCCCATAGATCGTCCATAACAATGAGGTATCTTCTACCCTTTAAATTTTTGTAAAGAAGTTCGGCAAGTTCTTCTTCATCTTCCACTTCTGAAGTTTTTTCTCTGTTAATGTTACTTACAGAGCTCAAAATGTCAATCAACAATTTTTTCTTTTTATATGTATGAGAAACAACACACCAAGAAAGCTTATCAAAATGGCATGGAACAATGGAATGAACAACGAAATCATTGTATATTTTCTTTGCTAAAGTTGTCTTGCCAAGTCCACCCATTCCAACGATGGAAATAATCTGGCAGTAGTTTGGTCCTCCAAGAAGCTTGCTTGCAATTTGTGTTGTCATGTCCTCGAAGCCCACAACAATCTCTTCTACCATGGGAATGCTTTTATCTTGGGATGATGATACTTCCCTTGGACTCTCTGCAACTTGTAGGCTTTCAATTACAAAATTCATTTTCATTGAGATTGCAATGCAATGATCTTTGATCTCCTCTTGCACAATCTCAATCCTTTCTAACAGAATAGAAATTGCAAGATCCATTTTGGTCGTGGTAACAAGGTCTGTGGTTAAAAAGTAAGAATGAAAGATGAGTCCTGCTTCAGTAAATATGACATTAATTTCTCTCAATATATGCTTGCTCTGTTCTTCCTCGTTGCACCGTATTGTATCAAGAAGAAAAGTGAGCAGAAACTCCAACTCTTTCAGAAGAATTTTCACTTGATTACTCACAAGAACATTAGAATACGCTTGGCAATTAAGCAATTCTCCAATTGTTTCAAAAAGAAAATCGATAAAGCTTGTCTGAAAGGGATTGCCATAATCATCAGCAATTTGAATTGTGAAGAAGTCCCTAATCTGTGGCATGAAAAAGAGGATGATTTCTAAAAAGTTCTTGTAATGTTCAGTCTCTCCGTATAAGAAGCAATCAGAGGCTGAATCATCAAGGAACTTCAACAGATCATTGAATTTCTGGCTGGATATTTGTATAAAGCTTTCTAAATATTTATTATTGCACAGTTCTGTGGCATATTTGAGAAAAGTTAAAAAGTGCGGGCCGAGCCATTGAAAGCTAACAATATTTTCTCCTCCATCAAGCTCTAAATCTTGCAGATGGAAACGGAGATCTGGGCTTGTGACTAGGCATGACACATTTTCGTATTTGCTAGCGAGATCCTCTGTTTCGGGATCAGAAAGAATATCAATTTCGTCAGAAACAACTTCAATTTCGTCAGAGTAGACCATCAAATATTGTTGCGTTGGGCAGAGAGAATAATAGAGCAGATGTGTTTCAAATGTATTCACCCTATTGCTGGCTTGAGAGAGAGAGATGAGAGCGAATGTGTTTGATCTGATCTATATTCAAAACAGAGAGAGAGGGAGATTGATGAGAATAATTCACAAAATATGTAATCATAGACAACTGATACATCATTAATTATATTTGGCTTCTTAATTCATTTTGTTTAAAGGACAAGTTGGATGACGCTAAATTTTACCTAATCAAGTTGGCAATTTTAAAGAAAACGATGACCATCCATCCATATTAAGATAGTTTAATGGGTATTGCTAGTGGTACATCGGGGTGTACATCATGGTGTACACCCCCCTCACATGGGTGAAGGGCCCACTCGAATATTTTATTCGAGTGGACCCTCCATGTGAGGGGATGTAGATCTTGATGTACACTTTTTGATGTACATCTAGCAATTTTTCTAGTTTAATAAGACAAGTGGTGTAGTAGGTTAGTATTATTACACATCAAATGATTTTGTTTTGTACTTAAAGCCCAAGTATGGAAGATATCAACTAAAGATGATGTATTCCATTTCTAGTTCCCACAAGAAATTTCAATTGGAGGAAATAAAGAAATTTAGCCCCGATTTGATATACATTAAAATTTTCATTTTCATTCTTCTACTCAATTTCAACCACACATTTTTCAATAAAATAATATTTTCCATCACATCAATAATTTTTCCTTCTTTTTTCAACCGCACATTTTCCATTAATTTACTATTCTAGAGTACATTTTTTTTTAACATTAATGTGGCTCAAACACAAATAGGAATCAATGAAACTTCGATTGTTGAAGGCGAAGTCGAAAAACAATTATGAAGGACTCCATGAAACACTTTTCACCATTAAAGGTGCTACCCAAATAAAATTGTGTCCTCCTATATATCAATCAAGAAACAAGAAAATGATACGAAAACTAAAAGTTACACCTTATATGCAAGGACCAAATAATGAAACAAACAACGTAAATATTCTTTCTTTAAGTTCCAATCGTTAGTTATCTTTCTATATATAAAAAGTGGCTATTAAACGGAATATGTTGGTTTAACGGAAAAACTAACGGAATTTCTTGATTTAACGGAAAAACTAACAGAATTTCTTATTTTCATTGAAAATCTTTTTTCACCACCCCTTACTTTCAAAATTATAATTAAATAATAATAAAAATAAACTAGCTTTTGATAATTCCTTCAAACTAAAATATTTTGGAGCTAACTTATCCGAATCGACTTTTTCTCGAATCTAATTTATGTATCTAATTACGATTTATTCAACGAGACCAATATTCATATATTTACGATAACTCCATCAATATCTAAATATTTGACACAAATAAAATATAATTTGATAAATGTATCATTTAGTCCCTAACTTTCAAAATATTAAAATATAGTATATAACAATTGAATTATATTTTATGAAAATTTTCGAGGTATTACATTCTCATCCCCTTAAAATATTTTCGTCCTCGAAAATTTACCCGTCACTTACCAATACTAAGTCTAACACATGATATACATATATTATCGTAATACATATCATACTTTAGCGATAAAATGAATTGTATTATTACTTAAAAAAGAGTAAAGACTTAAACCATGCAAAAAGTTTAAACCTCCGTTTGTTTCTCATTAAAAACCCATAAAAATTGAAAATATGACCGTTATCCATCATATCAATCTATCAATTTTGAATTTCTATATCTTGTGTGGGGTCCAATAACAGCTATATTTTTCATTCTCATTCTACATTAATGAGAATCAAATAGAGTTTAAGTAAACTCATCTTCTTACCCCTTAACATACCTTGAGTTTTCTGTTTGTGATTTTGAGTTAGAGATGACAAAGAGAAGCACTTTATTTAATTATTTATCAATTACATAAACATTACATCATTAATTATTTAATTAACCAAAAAAATTACATCTTTATTAATGACAAATTAATTCTAAACAAAACTATTAAATATAAACTAAGCAAACGTGCATTGCACGTTGCTTGCCCCTAGTATATAATAAAACTTGAATATTGCAAATTATGAATGGATCAAATTCCTTTTTTTTTTTTTACTGCTAAGTTTAGTGTCATAGAAGGTATATTAAATAATTAAAAAGGTGCCAAGACCGATGTATTACCAATTTACAAGACTAATCCCCATAACGATTGAAATCAAGATGAGAAATAAACACAAGAAATGTAGGAAAATATACTTGAACATAATCAAGTTGGCATTATTAGTACATCTCTAATCTCCATTACTAATCCTTTGCGTATCTTGGTCTTTACAAATAGCACGTTCGTCCACTAAAACAGGCTAGCAATACGAGTACATCTCTAATTATATTTGGCTTCTCAAACCATTTTATTTTAAGGGCAAGTTGGCTGTAAAGTTGACCTTTACCTAATGAAGTTGGCATTTTAAAGGAAAACGATGGTCGTATTAAGACAATTTAAAGGTAAGTGGTGGAATATGTTAGAATTATCAAATATTAAATGATTTTGTTTTTTTATTCTTAGAGGACAAGGTGGAAAATATCAAGACAAGAAATATAGGAAAATAGACTACCTAATCAAGGAGGCATTTTCTAAGCATAGAGAGCTTAATCCACGCTGTCTATATAAAATTTCCAATATTTAAATTTCTTTACTAAACTTACTTTGAGGCTTCGACTCATAGAAAGAGAAAAAAAAAAAAAAAAAATACTACGACCCTCTTCATTCCAATTGAGCTCCAATAAGGTTCCAAGAGGGAAAATCAAGTACAAACGTGCTACCTCTAATGACGAGTCCCACCGTCAGTAACTAGAGACACGAATGATAATAGTAAAAATTGAAAAACACTCCATTGCATGATGTCAACGTTTGAATGGTAAACAATAGAAATGTATAATCATTTTAATACCTAAAGAAATTGACGTTTTAAAGGAAAATGATGGCCATGTTAAGATAATTTAATTAAGAAATACAATAAAAAATTAAGTGGAGGAGAAGTTTAGAAACTTAGAATTATTTCATATTAAATGATTTTTGTTTTCTTTTTCTTAATAGACCAGTTGGAAACTATCAAGTAAATATGCTTGTATTCCATTTCTAGTGTCCACTACCAATCGCAATTGAAGGGAAGAAACAAATACATAGCATTCATGAAACATTTTAAAATTAGTAAATCACATTTAATTGCAATACCTACCATCAAAATTCAACCTAAATAATTCTCCTCATCCGACAAAAAAAAAAAATTAAAAAAATGAAAAACTGGCCCATAAACATGAAATTTCCAATGATAAATCATAAATAAAAATTTCCAAATTTTACCTTCTTGGTAGGTTTTCGCCTGTTTGCGCTCGATTGCTTCCTCGTGTCTTGTTTTTTTTTTTTTTTTTTTGGACCCGACGTAATGATTTCGCCTTTGGTTAAATTAATTCAATAAGTGATTCTTTCAAAAATTAAAAGAGAATAATCTAACAAATTATGAATTTGAGATGACGACTGGTATAATATTAAGACGTATGTGAGGAAAAACTAAGACAAAATAGAATGAGTTGCAAACTTTAATTAATGAAAGAGAAATAAAGGGGCCTAACAGGATTTGTGAAGAAAAACTAAAGGCTGAACAGTAAAATTTAATTAATAATAGAAAAATTAGAATGAGAAGTAAATATTATAAATAATGAAAAGAATAAGGGAGCCTCTATTTATATCTACAAAAGTTATATATATAAAGTGGCTATGAAACGGAAGTTATTGTTTTTGAAAAAAATTCTTGTTCCACCGTTAACTTTTATGAATTCCGTTAAGTAGCAATTAAGGCTGTTAAGTAGCAATTAAGGTAGTCCATTTAAATTGTTAATTAATTAAGTTAATGAGTTAATATGGGAGTGACATGTGTAGTGTTATAGGTTATTAAATGATTCTTTTATAAATGAGAATGGTGAGTCAACCACATAATAGAATTGAAGGAGTGTCAAATTATTCTTTACTATTTCAATGTCTTGATTTTAGGGATATTTGTAATGATGATATGTCACTTTTGTGCTTTTGTGGATGAGAATTGAAGTCTTTTTATTTAACTACATGAATTACCAGGATTGGAAATTATTGGAGGAAAAACATGGTAATTCATAGATTTTCATATACCGTGTAAAAGAAATCATTTTCTACCCAAAAGATAAAAAGAGAAAAGAAGAAGACAACATAGATACGTATTACGGATGTGAAGTAGAAATTGAAGTGTTGGGAACGTGAATTTCTTGGTTTCTCTTTCAACCATTTATTTGATCTAACGAGGTAGGATTTCGAGGTGCAAGTGGTTAGCCATTTGGTTTCCTTTTTTTTTTTTGTGGAAATTGTCCATTAAAGTGATAGTTTTTCTACTTGTTCCAATTGCAAAAAAAAAAAAAAAAAAAAAAAAAAAAAAAAAAAAAAAAAAAAAAAAAAAATCCATTCGTTTAGCTTTGTTTTGCATGAAAATTGTCAATAAAAGTAATAAATTTTTTTATCATTGTATTTAGAATTTTTTCTAATTGTAAAAAAAAATTAAATAAATAAATATTACATGGAAAACCATTTTCCCACCTATTAGGTGGGAAAATGAATTCAAGGAAATCGTCACCGAGTAAGCCAAAGTGAGAAAAATGGATTCCCTAGAAAAAAATGTCGATCAAACACATGAAAAACAGGAAAATGAAAAATGTCTAAATTGCCCTTGCAAATATTTATTTTAATAAACATTAAGTATTTGGAGTTTATTTGGCTATAATGGCAATTGTCCTTGCAAATGGCGGAGTAAGAACATAGCTTTTAAACTCATTGCTGAAAAGTATGCATTTTTTCTGGAGGGTTTACTAATGTATAAATTCAAGTTCTACAGGGAAAGCATCCGGATTGGCAAGAATTTGTGGGTATTATTACTTTGTTCATGATAAATTCAATCATTAGTTTTTATTGAGGGAACAATGCTGGCAACGCAGCAGTCGCCCGTCTTGCTCCAAAAGCTAAGGTTAAATTGATATTATCTTATATTGGAGTTACCATGAATGTTTTGCCTTGTTTGTTTTTATCTGATAAATAATATGAATTATTATGTAGGTTCTTAGAGATGGGAGGTGGCGTGAGGAAGATGTTCCGATTTTAGATCCCGGTGATATAATCAGTATTAAACTTGACGATGTTTATTTATTTTTAATATATCACAACGTCTAATTATTTAACAATTACGTAAACATTACATCATTAATTATTTAATTAACCAAAAAATCACATTTTTATTAATAACAAATTAATTCTTAAACGAAATTATTAAATATAAACTAAGCAAACGTGCATTGCACGTTGCTTACACCTAGTGTGTGTGTGTGTATATATATCCCTATTAAAATTCTAAGATTTAAAAAAATATTATTCTCATTCACATCACATTCCAATATTGTCCTTATTAAATCACCAGTTTAAACAGTATACATCCACGTCATTTTTATATACACATCCCATCATAATCTCTTGAAACCTTATATATATCTATCAACAAAATTTTTATATATCTATGAAGTGCTCGTTGGAATTTCATCAAGGGGAGGTGCTTGCTGAGGCAGTTTCTTTTGAGCTTGCTCGATGACCGAATTTGTAGCCTCATCACCACCAGCACTAGCAATTGCTTGTCGAAAAAAACATATAGGTCAGATATCAAAGCCGCATCAAAGTGAAGAGGCGTGAATTGAGCATGTCCAGCATTCATGGCCAATTCATGAGCACCAGCGAGGGGCCTCGTTGGTCTTGTGTCTAAACTTGTCAGGATTCATTGCAAAATTTGTTTACTAGACTGAGAAGAAAACAAAAAAATCAGAGTCAAAATTTCATATCCATTACGAACACAATACTTTCAAGAGGAAATTACACATACCCCTGATTTTAAGATTCCATTTTCACAAATCAGGTATCTAGTTTTATAATACAAAAATCAGGTTTTAATTAAAGATTTTAAAAAAATTAATTTTATTTTTATATCTACCTAAAATATCCAAACCCTAATCTAATCCATATCCTCTCCACGCCACTTTCTCCTCCTCCTCCTTGCCAGCAGCCCAGTCTCCACGAGACGGCGGCTTTGTGCAGACTCGGTCTTGGTTCAGATATATTCTTCTCCCTTTTCTTTTTAATTGTCGAGCGGTGCTGGTGGAGGTGTGAGCGTCGGTGAATGACAGTGGTGTTGAGGTGGCGCCGAGCAGAGGAACGGAAGAGGCTGAAATTGGTGTAATATTATTTACATGCAATATTATTTTATTAAAGAATGTGTAATTGAAAATAAGGAAATGAAAAATATATTTTTTAAAAAATATGAAAATCAAATAAGAAATTAGGCTCCGTTTGATACGCATAATTTTCCATGGAAAATTTTCCAACTTTTGTAGTGTTTGATAGGCAAAATTTTTCCGAGAAAATATTTTCCAACTTTTCAAATTTTTCACCTTTTCGAGGAAAATAAATTCTTGGTGTTTTGGTGGGTAAATATTTTTCATTTTTTTGGAAGAAATTTTAGACACAATGGTAAAAAAGATTTTGACTTTATTGGCAATTTCACACTTGTGAATACTTATAATTGTTGACGTCAAAAAAATAAAGTAATTGAGAAATACATAAAGAGAAAAAGATTCGAGGCTGAGATCTAGATTCGATCACTTGTCAAGTTAACAATAATATAGTAAATGGGCCATTATTTAATTTTACTTGCAGTAAAAATGTCACAACTTTACATTCACTACAAAGAAAGACGACGAATAAGAACAACAACTAGCAATTGACATTGAGCCGAAAACTATATTTTCTCACCATGTAGGTGTGGATGTCAAGGAACCTCCTGCTTTAAAAAAAAAAAAAGGGTTAGTCAAATATATATTAATTCAGTAAAAAAGTAGTAGGAGGTGAGCTTTGACTTACACCAACATGTACACCAGTAGAACGTAGGCTCTCTTTATTCCCAAAATCTATCGATGGTGATATCAAACTCTGTGTTACCATAATCGCGTTGTTCTTCATGAATTTCAAAAGCTGAACTTTCCACATTTTTGTTGCACCAATATACCTCAATCTTCTGTAGTGTTGAAATATAGCTAAATTCAGAAGGAATTGTCTCCAATTTTTCGCAATCTTGCAACACCAATCGTTCGAGTAAAGGAAAATGATCATATGAGGAATTCCATTGTTCAAGATCTAGGTGATCTAATTTAAGGAATTTGAGTTTCTGGAACTCATTTTCCTCTGTGCTCCAGATTACCCCCTCACAGGCATACCATTCTAATTTCAGAATCTCTAAGTTGGGCAATGTCCCAATTAATGACATCTTTTCCCATGGCAAACGGATTTCACTAAGAGTAAGCTTTTTGATATTCGAGGGGAAGCTAACCATTGAGTGATCATGTTCGCGTCTACTTCCATAAATCGTTAGTGATTCAAGGTGAGTAAGAAAGTTGAGATCTGGGCAGCTATTGTCTCGAGATTTGCATTTCAGCTTACGAAGATTTGGTGAACATTTCAAGATTTCTTCATCATCAATAAAAACGTAACTAAGGGTTTGTAGGCTATTTATTCGGGAGCTATCACAACTCTTACTGAATCTTTCGGGGCCTCCAAATTGGCTTTTGACACAGAGATGTCTCAACTTAGGCATGTTGAGAAGGTATGTTGGTATGTATCGGAGAGTAGATCCGTGACTCACAAAAACTTCTAGGTTTTGGAGTCTGCCTACTGACGATACTATCGATGGAGTTTCCAAGTACCTCAAGTTAGGCATAATTTTGATTCCCAATCGAGCAATTCTATCATATCTTGCATCAAAGATCCCAATTTTTTCCGAATTGTAAAGAATAGATAAAGCCTCTGAGAGACGATGAGACCGATCCATACACAAGCGATGGCGATGTTTAGATATCAAGAATTGACTGAAGAAGTAGAATAATAAGATCATGTAGGATCATCATCAATTTAGCCACATCGACCAGCATCAGCAGCATCAATGATATAATTACCACAAATTAGTAGGCTAAATTAGAAAAGAAAATTAAAATGAGAAAGAATTAGAAAGAGAGTGAGTGAGCTTACTGTTGAAACAGAAATATTTCATCTTCTACAGCCATTTTGCCACACATATCAAGTACTAGATCATGAAGCGTACATCGGTACATGATTTTACTCCATTGTCAGATCTTCTTTTGGAAACTTGCAGCAGGCTCCTGTTAATAAGTTCCATAAGATACTCCTCTGCTTCGTCTTCTATGCTCTTGTGCTCTTTTTTCTCTACGAATCCTTCAGCAATCCATAGTAATAATAGCTTCCGAACTGGGATTTCCTCGTCTTCCTCGAATGCACTAAGATAGAGGAAACATGGTTTCAAGGGATTTGGTAAATGCATGTAACTAAGTTTCAATGTGGGAATGTAATCGTCAGCTTTTTGGGAAATGTAAGAACTTAAATTTTGTGCAACTTGTTGCCATAAGCTTTCTTTCTTCTCCATATTTGAAAGAACTCCAGCTATCGTGATAATTGAAAGTGGGAGTCCATGACAATTTCTTGCAATTTGCTGCCCAATCTCTTGCAGTTCTTCAGGGCAACGTTCTTTCTTGAACACATTCTGCTCTAACAAATTCCAACTTTCACATGGTGACAATAGAGGAGGTTCAATGATTACATGGGAAATTTCCAATGCCATATTTTTCAGCCGACTGGTGAACAATACTCTGCTTCCGTTTCTGTCTTCTGGAAATAACCTTTTCAATTCATCCCATGCTTCTTTATCCCATAGATCGTCCATAACAATGAGGTATCTTCTACCCTTTAAATTTTTGTAAAGAAGTTCGGCAAGTTCTTCTTCTTCTATTTCTGAAGTTTTTTCTCTGTTAATGTTACTCACAGAGCTCAAAATGTCAATCAACAGTTTTTTCTTTTTATATGTATGAGAAACAACACACCAGGAAAGCTTATCAAAATGGCATGGAACAATGGAATGAATGAAATCATTGTATATTTTCTTTGCTAAAGTTGTCTTGCCAAGTCCACCCATTCCAACGATGGAAATAATCTGGCAGTAGTTTGTTCCTCCAAGAAGCTTGCTTGCAATTTGTGTTGTCATGTCCTCAAAGCCCACAACCATCTCTTCTACCATGGGAATGCTTTTATCTTGGGATGATGATACTTCACTTGGACTCTCTGCAACTTTTAGGCTTTCAATTACACAATTCATTTTCATTGAGATTGCAATGCAATGATCTTTGATCTCCTCTTGCACAATCTCAATCCTTTCTAACAGAATAGAAATTGCAAGATCCATTTTGGTCGTGGTAACAAGGTCTGTGGTTAAAAAGTAAGAATGAAAGATGAGTCCTGCTTCAGTAAATATGACATTAATTTCTCTCAATATATGCTTGCTCTGTTCTTCCTCGTTGCACCGTATTGTATCAAGAAGAAAAGTGAGCAGAAACTCCAACTCTTTCAGAAGAATTTTCACTTGATTACTCACAAGAACATTAGAATACGCTTGGCAATTAAGCAATTCTCCAATTGTTTCAAAAAGAAAATCGATAAAGCTTGTCTGAAAGGGATTGCCATAATCATCAGCAATTTGAATTGTGAAGAAGTCCCTAATCTGTGGCATGAAAAAGAGGATGATTTCTAAAAAGTTCTTGTAATGTTCAGTCTCTCCGTATAAGAAGCAATCAGAGGCTGAATCATCAAGGATCTTCAACAGATCATTGAATCTCTGGCTGGATATTTGTATAAAGCTTTCTAAATATTTATTATTGCACAGTTCTGTGGCATATTTGAGAAAAGTTAAAAAGTGCGGGCCGAGCCATTGAAAGCTAACAATATTTTCTCCTCCATCAAGCTCTAAATCTTGCAGATGGAAACGGAGATCTGGGCTTGTGACTAGACATGACACATTTTCGTATTTGTTAGCGAGATCCTCTGTTTCGGGATCAGAAAGAACCTCATTTTCTTCAGTGTAGTCCATCAAATATTGTTGGGTTGGGCAGATTAATAGAGCAGATGTGTTTCAAATGTATTAACACTATTGCTGGCTTGAGACAAAACAGGGTGGCAGAGAGAGAGAGAGAGAGAGATGAGAGTGAATGTGTTTGATCTGATCTATATTCGCAATTTTGCTGGTTTGAGAGAGAGAGAAGTATTCACAAAAAATGTAATCATGGACAACCGATACATCATTAATTATATTTGGCTTCTTAAATTCATTTTATTTTAAGGGCAAGTTGGTTGAAGCTACAAATTTACCTAATAAAGTTGGCAATTTTAAAGAAAACGATGACCATCCATATTAAGATAGTTTAATTAAGTAATAAAACAAAAGACAAGTCGTGTAGTAGGTTAGGATTATGAGTTAATCCATTTATACATAATGGATTATCCCCTCTCACATAATGCGCGGAGCACGCGTGTATTTAAAAATTCCGACAATAAGGTCATCATCCCCTTTGTGAGTAGTAGGTAAAAAATTTGGTAAAAAAATTTCTGTACATGTAGCATGATCCTAGTATTGTTACATGTCAAATGATTTGTTTTGTTCTCAAAGCCCAAGTAGGGAAGATATCAACTAAAGATTATGTATTCCATTTCCAGTTCCCACAAGAAATCTCAATTGGAGGAAATAAGGAAATTCAGATAGGAATAAAAATGAAACTTTTTCACCTTCATGAAGGAATCCATCAAACTTCAGTTGTTGAAGGAGAAGTCAAAAAACAATTATGAAGTAATCCATGAAATGTTTTTCACCATTAAAGGTGCTACCCAAATAGGCGAAAATTGTGTCCTCCTATATATCAAGAAAGAAAATGACAAATAGGCTGGGAAATTTTAATTGTGATTCTGGTGCTACTCGAGGAAATCGAATCTAGAGTTCATTTATGTTGGATGAAAACTGAAAGCAAACAATTCATAAAATGTTTTGACATTTAGATACGAAAATTAAAAGTTACACCTTATATGCAGGGACCATATAATGGAACGAACAATGTAAGTACTCTTTCTTATAGCTCATATCGTTAGTTATATATATATTAAAACTTGAATATTGCAAAATATGAATGGATCAAATTCCTAATCAAGGAGGCATTTTTAATACATATCTAATTATAATTGGCTTCTCAAATCATTTTATTTTAAGGCAAGTTGGATGAAAATTGATCTTTACCTAAAGAAGTTGACATTTCAAAGGAAAATGATGGCCATATTAAGATATTTTTGTTGGGTTTTGATACCCAATAAATTCGGGCGATGATTTAAAACAGTTATCGAAAATTTATCGATATCATAAACTTGGCTCGACTCAAATACTACCGACACTTTTGGAAGGTCCAAGTTGGGGTTGTGATTGGTTTGTGGTTTAAGTTTATTGTTAGGCCCATTTATTGGTATTAAGCTGACCCATTTCTTTTGGCCCAATAACGTGACCTAATTCCATTTATTCATATATATATATATATCCATATATATATATATATATATATATATATATATATATATATATATATATATAATCCATCCCCTTTTGGAACCGTTAGTCCCGTGTGGTGCAACAGTGTGTGAAGAGAAGAGAGGAGCCGTTCTTGGTGATTTTAGAGCCATTTCTTCCCTTTTCTTTCTTCCTTGCTTAGTGGTTTATTGCATCCACCTATTATTGATCCTTTGTGGGTTAATAGGAAAGTGAAACTTGTGACAACCAAGTGGAGGGAAGTGTTGGGTCGAGCTTGAGCCGTGTGGTATCGATTGTGGTTGTTTCTGAGCCCGGAAAGAGAAGTTGGAGCATCAAAATCCAACAATTTTAATTAAGAAATAAAATTAAAAAAAAGTGGTGGAATGGATTAGAAATTTCGAATTATTGCATATTAAATGATTTTTCTTTCTTTTCTTAATAGACCAGTTGGAAAATATCAAGTAAATATGCTTGTATTCCATTTCTAGTGTCCACTACCAATCGCAATTGAAGGGAAGAAACAAATACATAGCATTCATGAAACATTTTAAAATTAGTTAATCACGTTTAATTGCAATACATACCATCAAAATTCAACCTAAATAATTCTCCTCATCCGACAAAAAAAAGATTTAAAAACTGGCCCATAAACATGAAATTTCCAACGATAAATCATTTTCAAACCCATTACTAAAAATTTCAAATTTTCACCTTCTTGGTAGGTTTTCCGTTTTCGCTTGTTTCCACTCGATTGCTTCCTCTTGTATCTTGTATTCTTCTTCTTCTTTTTTTTTTTTTTGGACCCGACGTAATGATTTCGCCTTTGATTAAATTAATTCATTAAATTATGAATTTGAGATAACGACCGGTATAATATTAAAACGTATGTGAGGAAAAACTAAGAGAAAATAGAATGAGTTGTAAAATTTAATTAATGAAAGAGAAATAAAGGGGCCTAACAGGTTTTGTGAAGAAAAACTAAAGGCGAGACACCGAACAGTAAAATTTAATTAATAATAGAAAAATTAGAATGAGAAGTAAATATTAAATAATGAAAAGAATAAGGGAGCTTCTATTTATATCTACAAAAGTTATATATCTATCCCTGTTAAAATTCTAAATTTTTTAAAAAATATTATTCTCATTCACATCACATTCCAATATTGTCCTTATTAAATCATCAGTTTAAACAGTATACTTCCACGTCATTTTTATATATACATCCCATCATAATTTCTTGAAACATTTTATTTATCTATCCACACAATTTTTATATATCTATGAAGTGCTTGCTGGAATTTCATCAAGGGGAGGCGCTTGCTAAGGCGGTTTCTTTTGAGCTTGCTCGATGACCGAATTTGTAGCCTCATCACCACCAGCACTAGCAATTGCTTGTCGAAAAAAACATATAGGTCAGATATCAAAGCCGCATCAAAGTGAAGAGGCGTGAATTGAGCATGTCCAGCATTCATGGCCAATTCTTGAGCACCAGCGAGGGCCTCGTTGGTCTTGTGTCTAAACTTGTCAGGATTCGTTGTGAAATTTGTTTACTAGGCTCAGAAGAAAACGAAAAAATCAGAGTCAAAATTTCATATTCATTACAAACACAATGCTTTCAAAGACAAGTGGTTAACAAAGCCAGCCCTGGCCCAAGGCCAACTAGGCAATGGCCTAGGGCCTCAAACTTTTGGGGGCCTCATAATAAAAGCCCAGTCCACACCCTAAAATCAATTCTACCGCTAGTGGATATTCTGGTAAATTTTCAGGAGATGGGTTTATGGGTAGGGATGAAATTAGGAAAGGGATAGGTGATATTGCCAAGAGGGGTAATGGGATGGACGAGGCAGTGGCTGCAATAGAGATATTGGGAGAGGTTTTTTATAATGGAAAATATGATGGATATGGCACGGGAGGTGGAGCAGATGCGAATGTAGATGGACCTAAAGAGGAATAAAATGATACTAGAGCCACTGCAGAGGATTGTGGAGGCCTTTGCTAATGTGCTTTCAGACAGGAAAACTAAGAAGAAAAAGCTAATGTCAATGCCTCATTGCTAAATTTGAAGTTGGAATGAGTGTTGATTTGCCTTCAAGTAAGGATATTCTTGAGATTGTTAATGTTAGTTGAGCAGTGTGCTGTGGGAAATTGATTAATTTCCTTCAAGTAAGCTACATTAAGTTTCTTCACTAGAATTGTGTAGAAACTCTACAAATAGACATACCTTAAATATAATTATAACATGGCTTCTTGTTTGGGATTTTGATCTTGAAAATAGCTGAATCAAGTAGGAAAATTGATATATAGATCAATATCATTGCAGTAGAAACTAATATATAAGTATTTCTAAGTTTGTAAAAAAATTATGTTTAACGACCTCATGATAATAAGTTACCTAAGGCCTCAAAGTTTTCAGGATTGGCCTTGGTGGTTAATATTATAAGACATGAAATTGCATGAGCGGAACTTTTAAAATCTTAAACTGATCCAACACTGAATGCGTTTGCTATTGAGCAACAAATTTGAACAACATAAAAATTGAATCTTGAAATTTTGAAGATGTATATTAACTAGGGTTTATGTCATGCATGATCCACAGTTTTCTACCTTTGATGAATAGAAAAAAATTATAATGAATGGATGCAATTATGTAACAAAGTCAATGTATGATAATATATATGAAAATCATATACAAGATTTTGTAGGAATATTTGATTCATGAAATCATGATTATATAGTAGGGACACCACATACTTTCTCATATTCCAAAAAACATTTGGAATAGTGGAGCATATTTCGCCATCAATATGTTTTTATTTTATTTTATTTTATTTTTTATTTTTATTTTTTGAAAAAAGAGAGATTTGCTTTTGAAAAGATGAATCTTTCAACTATTCATTGATTTGCTGCAATCTTATCTCTTCCTTTAAAAATTGAATATGTTTTTTCTTAAAATTAATATTATTGATAATTTTTGAAATAAAAGCTTCTTTCAAAGAATTAACATATTTGTAAGAAGGGGGATTTGAGAATTTGAAAACAATTTCTTGTCCAAAAATATCTGTAGTTAAACCTTTTGAATCGGCTTGAAAATGATAAACTTGAACAATAAAAGGGGTTCCAAGAATTACTTCTTGATCAAAATTTTTGACACGATAAAATATATTTTTAAAACAAATATTTGAATTGTAGACGTGAGCTTTTGTAATTTTGTATTAAATATTCAATCTTTTTCCACTAACACCATAAAGACGCTAAGTGGTTTTTTTCAAAATATTTTGTAGAAATTAATCATTTCCTAGCACAATTTGAACGGCACCAGAATCAATTAAGACTCTAGTATGAAGTTTAAAATCTTTATTGACTATACCATTTTTGAAGTTGAATTCGACTAATGACGTTATTCTTCTTCAGTTTGAGGTATTTTTGAAAATTGAAAAGCAACTTCTTCTTGTTCAGAAGAATCAGAATCATAAATATTTGATTCTCTTGTTTAGTTTTCAAGAGAACTAATTCCATTCTGAATCTTTCATTTGATTTTGAAGAATAAAATTTGAGATTTCATTTCATTGATTTTTGGTCTTAAATCAGAACCAGATGATTTAGAAAATTTTGAGGATTCCGATTTGAATCTACTCATAATATTTTAAATACTATGAAGGCCTTCAAATTCATTAGGCTTTGAAGGAATAAGAGATTTGAACTTTTTCTTTAGTTGATTTTCAGTTTTCCCAACTATTTCTTGAATAAGTTCTTCCTCTTTGGTAAGAACATTTACGATTATGCAACCACAAATTTCTTTGGAATGATTTGAAGATGGAAAAGAAGAACTAGAACTAGTCTCATCATCAAAGTCTTCTTGACATTGATAAACAATTTCTAACTCAAAATTAGAAGAATTTTCCTCTTTTGAAGAATTAATAAGATTGAGGAGTTCAAACTTAATATCTTCATCTATTTGAAGATTATTAATCATGCTTTTCACATGACATTTATTGGAATAATGTCATGTTTGCTTGCATCAAGTGACATTAATTTATTTTTATTTTTTTTTGAAAATCCTTTTTAGAATAATTTTTTGAATTAGAAGGTTTTTGAAGATGGGCAGAAGACCATCAAAATAATTTCTTGTGAGAATTGTGTCTTTGGAAAATAGAAGAGAGTCAGATTCATGAAAGGGAACACTTGAATATATCTATTTAGATCTTTGGGAACCAGCCAAAGTACCATCAAAAGGAGGCCATTATTACTTGTTGACAGTGAATCATGATTTCTCCAAGAAAGTTTGGGTATTTTTCTTGAAGTAGAAGATTGATGTGTTTAGGACCTTCAAGGAGTAGAAAATATTGATAGAAAGGTAAACTGGAATGCAGGTGAAATGTCTACACATAGATAATGGGTTGGAATTTTGTTCAGAAGAATTCAATAGCTCATGTAGGGCTATAGCATCTTGAGACATTTGACAGTGCCTAGAACTCCTTAACAGAATAGCATGTCAGAACAGATGAATAGAACTTTGATGGAACAGGTTCGTTGTATGCTTTCAAATTTTGGGTTGCCTAAGACTTTTTGGGCTAAATGTGCTACTACAGCTTATTTTCTAATTAATCACTTACCCTTTTAATTGGAACGCCATTTTTTGTTGAAATAAAAAAAAAATTATATTTTTGTTTGGTTTGAACTCCTTCCAATCCTCCCACGTATTACTAGTTGAAATTTGTGAGTATTTTCTTATATGCCTATGATTTGATTGATGGGAAGATAAAGTAGCTTCCTTTTTTTTAAAGTTGAATAATTTATTATACAATATATTTTGGACAAATCTCTTGACATGAATTATGGCAATCTTGATCTTTTACTATCAATCTGTCAACCGTCCTCGACTTGAAATCAAGAAAATTGCCGAATTTTCATGCACGTGTATAATTTAAAAGGAAAACAGCAAATTTAGCCTTTTTTTTTTTTTTTGTAGAAAACGTGTAGAATATAATATAAATATTATAAATGGATTTTGTGGTGGAACACACATATTGACACGGCAAGAAAGAAAATGTTTTGGGAATGTGAATTTCTTACTTTCTTCCAACAATTCTATTATCAAACGAGGTAGGATACTATGAGCAAGTTGATCTGTCATTACAATATTATAATTCTTTTAACGTAATGAAATGTGAGATCTCCTTTGAATTTTCTCAAATGTTGCACAGAAATGTGTTAGAGTATTCGATTGATCTCCGATTACTCTTGATAAAATTCTGGTATAGAATGTTATAAATTTATGTTTAAGAAGTTATTATATTGTTTTGGACGCACGTATCCTACTGAGTTTAAATTACTCATTCCTTCAAATTTTAATATTTCATGTTAGATCGGTCAACGTGGATGGTGGTCGAGCGGTACGCGGGTTGCCAAGTAAAGTTTCTAGGAAAACACTCAACATTAAACTTGGTTAAGTTACTTGTATTTTTTTTATTTCTATTAAATGTTTCTTGATACTACGTTTATTCATTTATCTCGTAACTTGTTAGTTAATCCAATATTTGAATGTTTAAATAGATTAAGAGTTTAAATTTTCAATTAAATGTTCCCGCTTCGAGTTCAATTATGAAATGGCATTGGTAACACTCCAAAATTTAAGTTAATAAAATTTGGAGCGTTACATAGGAGACTAGTTGAAACAAAGTGCGCGCCACACTTTTGGACTCATTGATACTAGATATCTAATTTACATCATTGTAGGCAAAAAGTGAGTTTGGTGGAACCCTAAACATGAGGCGGAGATTTGTTAGGCATCCGTCCCGTGTGTTAGGATGGAACGAGGGTCCATACCCAACGAGTTGGTCCAATTAAGAAGATGAATTGGTAATTATGATTGAGAATGGGATTAATTAGGAATTTTAGTTAAACTCTAAATTATTATAATAAGGAAATGTTGCACATTGTCTTTTCTTGTGCAGGAAGGAGAAGGAAAAGGAAAAAGTGCAGTTCGCATGGGCAGGCCAAAGGTAGGTCATGGTGGGTCATGTGACCCACCAATTTTCTGAAAAAATGAATATATACATGAAAGCATTATTTTCATGGGGCATATAATCATGTTGTAATTTTGTGTAATATATGATTTTTTTTTTTATTTTTTTTTCAGTCATTTGGTCAAGTACACATTAATCTGGGAATATATGACTTATCAGCCATATTTTCTCAGCTTAGTATTTTTATTTTTTATTTTTTATTTTTGCTGAAAGTTTTGACTTTTAATGCTCAACTTAGTATTTTTATTTATTTATTTATTTTGCTGAAAGTTTTGGCTTTTAAAGATGATTGTATTTAAATCAGAAATTTTACCTCTTCATATCTTCTGAAATTGTCCATGTTTGAAGTTTATTAGACTTATTATTAATATTAAAGATGATACATTGAACATTTGTAGTTCATAGACCATTGATTCTAGAGCTTTGATGAATAAATTGTTAGAAATGACAACAAACAATATGCTGTTGCCAAAACTTCCTAATTTTAGCGGGACAAATTGCAGTTAATGAAGTCAACAAACGAAGGTGTTAGTATGGTTCCCAAGACATATCAGAATTCATAGAAATTTTTGAAACAATTTCGAACTTAGTTGGCAAAAAAAAAAAAAAAAAAACCCCGTATATTTTAAGACTGTACATTGTTGGGAAAATTACCGTTTAACGATCCTTTAGTCACAATAAATCACCGTTAAGCCACCGAGAGATTATCGCACAACTTAGTCACTCTTTCAGGCCTAAGTATTCAAGAGTGTTTCCCAATTTAAACTGGCTTCAAGGTCGATTTTGGAGCACCAAAAATGAAGAAGAGGAGAAACGTTTTTCACAAGGTGGTCCCTTGAGAGAGAGTATGAAGAAGTGTATATTAAAAGACAAAAGTCTTGTCCACTTTGAATTCTTGAAAGTGCCTACCAAAGGTTTCCAAGACAAGCCAAATAAAATATCTCAATCAAAGGTGAAAATCCTAGCCTTCCATTATATCAATGGCCACAAATAGTCACGGTAGTGCAATCGGGTCAAAGCACAAGTTCAATAACTTATGGAAACCATTAAGCCCACATACATAATAGGTCAAAGATTCTTTTCAAACTGTTGGTTGTTATCAATTTAAAAAAGCAGCAGTTTGAGCTGTGAATGTAAAAGAAAATAGGTTATTTGAGGAAGAGTAGAAAATCAAATCAAATCAATTGCAGGCTGTAGCAGAAGACAATTGAAACGAACCATATCGAGAAAAAATGAGAAAGTGGGAACAAACGTCGGGAAAGGAAAAAAAACAAGTCTAAGGAGAAAGAACAACATGAAAGTAAAATTGAAAGTTATAGAAGACGGATGTAACTATGAAACGTTATCAAAGTATGAGAACGTGTAGAAAATAATTGTAATAAAACATCGAAAATTTGTAATCCCATGTAAATATTTATCGAACCATGTAAAATTGATTTTGTTATAATGGAATGATCATCATATTTTATTTGCTCAAAAGGGGACAAAAAGTTATAACTTCATTATGGATTATTATTATTATTATTATTTAGTCCCTTTTTCATCAAGTGAACAAAAGAAACAACCCTCTTGCCTCTTGAGTTTTTCCATAGTAGTAAGAATCGTGTTTGGTGTACAATGTTGATTGACTACATGATTGGTAATATGTCACGTGACATGTTTTTGTTGGACAGTTGAAAAAATAATTTATTTTTTCAATCAATAATTTTTTATCACCTATAACGTTATCAACAATATTATCAAACAACGTTGTACAAATAGATTAGTTCTAGAAGCAAACCAATACATGCAACAGAACCAATGGTAAACCAAGAAAGAATTACACACATCAACCACCCTAAAACTGTTAAAAGTCGATGGTATCTATTGCATCGAATCCTCCTTTTCTCTTTCCTCTTTTTATACTTTCCCGCTTTCCCTCTTCAGTTTATACTTCGTATCTGATTGGCAATCCTCTCTCTCTCATCATCTGGATCTCAATAAAGTAATGGCCAAATAAAGTGCCCCTCTTTTTCTCTTCACCATTTAGTACTGCTTTTCTCTCTTTAGGGTTTTATTCTCTTTATTCATTCCCCTCTAAATATGGAAACATTCCACTCTTCTTCACGAAATAATCTCTCTGAACCTCGCTTTCCCACAATGTAGACACCTTTATTCTCTTTGTTACTACAAATACTATATAATTTTGCTATGTGGGGGCTGATTTCTTGTGTGTTATTGTGAGGTGGGCTATTTGTGTTATTGTGGTGAAGCATAAAAATGGCGAGAGAGAAGACTCAGATCAATGAAATCGACAACATCTCGGCCCCGCAGGTAACGTTCTCCAAGAGAAGAAAAGGGCTCTTCAAGAAAGCTAAAAAATCCTCAGTTCTTTGTGACGCTGATGTTGCTCTCATCATCGAGTTTTCCAGCTCCAGGTTTCTCTCTCCTCTCTCTGCGTATGTGTAGATAATTTTTTTGTTGGGAGAGTAATAAGTGAGCTGTGGTACGTGCTGCTACACGCTCCGCCCGGGGTGGAATAGCCTACAGTTTTCTTTACTCTATCTCGTCTGCAGTTTGTAGCCATATAATTCAATAATATGCTTGCTTGATATTGTCGAAAAAAACAAAAATAAATAAATAAAAACATGCCTTAATCATTCAGAAAATATTCTGACTACTGTCAGCTGATTAGAGAGTAATCGTTCTTATCTCAAATAGAGAGTAATCATTCTTATCCAAACGTCGATATTTTTCCTATTCATTTTCTTTTGCTTTTAACAGTTGCTAATTTATTTGATTCATTCTTCACTGACTTTTACCATAAAAATCGATATTTTTTTTCCTACAAGAATGTGAAATGATCTGTAGATATTTTAGGAAGTACATTTCTTCCAAGCTAAGTTCTTAACATATTCGGGGTTTAACATTGTGTAGTAAGTGTTTGTGATAGAAATCAAATCAACAAATTTCTCTCACGTAACTAGGACTTTTACCTCCTAAACTCACTAACAAACTGGAGCAAGAGGAGAAATAGCTATTTGTGAGGGAGATATTGGAATTTATACTCTTCTCTTCTCTTCTTTCAGGGTCTTGGAAGTAATTTAGTCATTTTGAATAAATGATAGATGACAACTCCTTATTCACTAGTTTGTAACTATTTCTGTTAAAGAGTGTTATATTTTACCCATTGGCTTACATGTCTTGGTAATCGCTTTTAGCCAGTCTGGATGGACAAAGGGTTCGCCCATCTTGAGCAAGCACTTTCTGTTCTTGTTTCCCCCCACGTATTGCTTTAGCTTCCCAGCTCGTGGAGGATATTTCTTGATTTAACACTAAGCTTGGGGTCGGAGTCAAAATTCTGGACTTTAAGTACTGCTTCGGGAGGTTTTGATCTCTTAAATTTCCAAAAATTTCTTGCAATACCAAGTAGGAAGTTTTACACAACTAATGAAGTCTAAAATTCATCAGTATGCATTCTTGAAAAAGGAGGCCTAACTGATTTCTTCTTCTTAACAAATATATGCTCGTGTTATAGATCAAAAGTTTCCGGAACTTAAGAGGGTGTTTGACAGGGATTAAAATTAGATTTTTAGTAGATTATGATAGAATTTTTTGAAATGTGTCGGTGAAAAGTTGTGGAACCTATGAAAAATATGATTAGTATTGAATGTTTGACTTTGACTTAGATTAAAATTTGATTTCAATCAATACCAAACATGACTTAAATGCCACACAACATTTGAATGTTGTTGAGAGGTAGTGCTATGCTATAAAAAGTATTATATTGAACATTTTTGTTATATTATTAGACAATAAATAAGATAAATTTTTTTTGTTCCGTTCAATTTTAATTAGCCCCCATTTGTAAAATAAGAATTTTAATATATTAAGTTTCCGTTTGGCCCCATTATTTGATATTATAATTTTTGAAATAGTGTTTGTTTGGAGAATATGTTGTTGAAAAAGAATGATATTTTTTTGATTTATATATAATATTATTTTGTTGGAAAACATGTGGTTAAAAAGAAAACAGAAAAATGTATTATAAATTTAATAGGACCTAACGGGGCTAAAAGTTGATGAAATATATGATTGAAAATTTATGAATTTCATAAAATATGTAATCAAAATTAATCGTCGAGTTTGATTTAAATTAAAATCTAGATTTTATGCTTTATCGAAACATGAACTTATCCATATTTTATGAGCCTTTCACTCTTTTGATCTTATCCATATTTTATTTAATTTTGCCAGCTAAAATCTTTTTGTCCGAAGGTATACAATGTCAAGACAAAAGGCATTGACTAAAGAAAAAAGGTAGTTTTAGGCTAACTTAATTTCGAATGACTTGCATAATCCAGTTAATGATCTTAAATTAAACCCTTTTTAAAATTAAAAACTCCAGGAATTTTTTACGAAATCTTTTTATAATCTTTTTTTTATTATTATTATTTTTTAAATACCCACGCGAATCTACTATGAATGCAGTATAAATTACCTAATGTAAAAGAATAAGAAAAGTACAGAAAATTTGGTTGCCTTCCATTGAGGTTCGTTTATAGTCCTAACTTGACTTTTTGCAACAATATTTTCATGGCACTTGAATATAGCTTTGGAAGCCTTACTTAGTTCGCATTGATTGACGTTACACATTCCTCGTTTATCCTCCAACATTTTATTCAGGCCTTCTAAAAATTATATAACTTACCTACACCATTAGAGTCAAACTCAACTATCAAATCTTCAGCCTTCTCATCGTCTTTAGGAGGGGTGAGCGTGGGTTGGGTCAATTTTTGTCCCAATCTAAACTCAACCCAACATGGTCGATATTGTTGAAATTCAACTCAACTCAACCCATATAAAGATTGAAACCCAACCCAACTAAATGTCGGTTAGGTTGGGTTCGTCGATTTGGAACAATCAAGAAACATTTGTAGAACCAACATATATCAACCGAAGTGCCAAGGATTAAAGTAACTCCAAGTGAATTGAACTCTAAACAAATTATTCATACTGTCAAAAATATAATATAATTGAGCCAAAATAATCAATTCCTTTTAACTACATATAATTTAATTCATTCATACGTTCGCTAAAAAATAGGGCCAGGAGCAAATCATATTACAAAAATTAGCAACATTATAAAAATAACAAAAATAATAACAATTGATGTAAAACTGGTACAATGTGGTTATGTCAACAATTGAGAGTCAAACCTGGAGATTTTGGGTTCCCTTCGAGCAAGTTAATTCCAATATACTCATAATCCACCCCTGTTTATTCATTTCATGGTTGAATTTGTTTCATTAATAATAATAATAATAATAATAATAATAATAATAATAATAATAATAATAATAATAATAATAAGTTTAAGAAATTAAGCAAAAACAAATCAAGAATTCAATTAATGAAGAAAAAATCGAGGCCTTTTAATTTGAGAGCAATTCGAAGGGTTAATACCCTAAATAGGCACTGAACTTTGCCAAAAGTTCCCATAAGATCACTGAACTTCAAAACTTCTCTAATTAGTCAATGAACTTTGTATAAAGTTCCTAGGAGGTCACTGAACTTTAAAACTACCCTAAATAGTCGCTGAACTTTTCCAAAACTTCCCTAAATAGTCACTCAACTTTACAAAAAGTTCTTGGGGGGTCACTAAATTATTGATGTATGGAGTCCCAATTTGCAAAGTTCGGTGACCTCCTGAGAAGTTTTAGCAAAATTCAGTGACTATTTAGGGTAGTTTTGAAGTTTAGTGATCTCCTATAAACTTTTTGCAAAGTTCAGTGACTAATTAGGGAAGTTTTGAAGTTCGGTGACCTCCTGAGAACTTTTGGCAAAGTTCAGTGACTATTTAGGGTGTTAACTCCAATTCGAACGCGCCAAGAACAAGAGCTATGCTAGTAGGAATAGAGATCCAGCTTCTTTGGATCCTCACCAGTGCCACTTGCATAAATACAATTACAAAATGTCAAATTCCGTTAACACAAAATTAAAGCTAAAACTAGTTTAAAAAATTTACCATTATCAGAGAAAGAGCGATTGCAAGTTGAACACCACATAAATGAGAATGCTAGAGAGACGGACGATTTGTGAGACTTGAGAGACGACGAGAGAGAGAGTGAGTTGGAACTTGGTTGGAAGAATAAAGTTAGGGTTGCGTTTTGTGTTATGTGTGTTAGAGCCTAAGGTTGCGTTTTTTGTTCTGACTGGGTTCTCACAGTTAGTTTTTTTTTTAAAAACTAAGTGGGTCGGGTTAGGTTGGGTTATCTCGATTTTCAGGAGTCAACCCATGAACCGACTCGCTTCTTAACCCAAAACCCGAACCCAGCTGAAAAATCACAAAAAATCGACACATATCGATCGGTTTGGGTCGGGTTGGGCGGTTTAGGTAGATTGATTTGGGTTTTGCCCACCCCTAGCCTTTAGTCAAAAATCAATTTTTAGAGCAAGCAATTAAGTCAGAGGATTGTATGATAATTCCAACTTCATTAATGTCACTAATTCATTTGGTTCTGTTTTGATTAATTTCCCATTCTTTAGCCCCTCTTTGACTCGCTTTGAAATTGAATAATTTATTTCTCATACTTATTTTCAATCACATTCACAATAAAATATTTTGCATGACAATGATATTCTCCACAAATGTGTTGTCTTCATCATTTTCTGCATGTGGATTATCTTGGAGTCTTTATCCAATTTATCTAGAATGGTCAATAACATACAATTCTTAGTATGATGGATAGACCCATAGTTTTCATTCGTTGGACTCATCTGGTTCGTATTCATTCCTTATACATGGAAGCTTAGAAGTCCAATAGAGGTAATTCCCATAGCTAGGGAAGCTTGGAAGTCTGATAGAGGTAATTCCCATAGCTAGGGACTTGGAAAAGTTTATTTTGTTCATTTGAAGTGGGTAATAACAAGCAATTCGCAGTATAATGCAATGCCCCACAGTTTTCACACATTTGGGCCATGTTCACACTTTGATCTTGATATCCCTACATAATTTCTATAATTCTTCCAAGCACAAGTCATGCTTGCTAGCAATTGGTGGGTGAAACAATCCCATGAGCAAGTCCCATCATCAACTTTGACAAGTGCATTATATCACATAAAATTAGATCTTTGGCGAAGATATCTCCAACAAGCATGTTGCCTTCATCAATGTTGGTGACGCGAACTCGGGTACGGAATCAGTGTGAAAATTGCAAAATTAATTGAAAATGTCAGGAAAGCCCAAAATTCAGATTGTAGACTGTAAAATCTCGACTCGCAAATTATTGAACCAAGCAACCAAACAAAAATGAAGTTTGAATGACCTCTTGATTACAAAAAGCTAACAAACCTATATTTGCGAACGCCACAAAGGGTGCCTAATCCTTTGATAAGTTCTAAGGGTTGAACGTCACAAATATTTAACATATTTGATAAGTTTGAAATTTCATGGAAGATCCCATGGAGAGAAAGCAAAAGTTTTAATTTATCATTATGAAAAGTCTTGGTTTTACAATGAAATAAATCTCATATTTATACTAATGCTAGAAAACCTAGTAAAAACATAATTAGGTTACAAAATATTGTAAAATTGGAAATAAAATAGAATTCTAATCTAATAAGGAAATTCTCATCAAAACAGTTTTTCTAGATCCGGACAGCTTTCGGTATCTTGGTCATATCTTCCTCTACCGATATCCGATTGATGAGATTCAAAATGTATTAGAAAGCTTACATCAAGGGCTACAAAACTTCTAGAATAAAAATCTTCAAATTTGAACATATTCTATGCCAAAAGTGTGTCTCAAACTAAAACTGAAAATTTGAGTGCTTTCCAACCCGTTCTAGCTTCTGTCTCCAACGTGTCACTTGACCATTGGTTTGTTTTCTTTAGTATTATGGACTCCGTTGCTCAAACATGTAAATGACCAAATTTACCAACTCTTTGAAGTCTCGAACTTGGCTCTACTCTTCCTCCAACAACCATCAAAATCTTGATAATTGTTGGCGCATCCCGGATCATATCATACTCTCCCTTTTCAAGAGGATTCGTCTTCGAATCTGTGCGTTGTGATTGCGTATGAGATAACCAACATGTTACAAATTTAATCACTACACCACCTAGATAAATGGAAAAAAATTTCCTCCGTAGGATAGGATCAATACACGATACTCATCCATTTTGTAGATATGGATGTATTGCAGCACAAGCATAATCAGCCATAGATGTTGTATGAACTCCCACATACAATGATCAACCTAAAAGAATGAATTAAGCAAAACACGATTGAATTTGTTAGCTTCCCCTTCAATGAGATATGGGTCCTCGTACTCATAATGTATTGTCTCCACCATATCATGCTTAATAATGGAACTTTACTCTTCATTCCCTACAATATTTTCAATAATTTGCTCAACACACTCTTTTATTATTTTTTCACTCTCTTGCTGAACCACCTCTACAATTTTTATACCAAACTACTTATGCTCCTCCTCTTTAATTGGTTCACTTTCCCAATGTCAACTGCATTACTAGCCTGCTCATGTTCCTCTTTAATTGGTTCACTCTTTGTCTGACATCCTAATTCTATTGAATTTCTGCCTTACAAATGATCGCTCGTGTATCACTCACTTATTGGTTTTTTCCCTCTATTAATCTCGTCACTCTGCCTTTTACAACTCAGTGCTTTCGTCCAAGTACTTCAAAGAATAAGGTGAACTCAATCGATATTGTATTCCCGTGAATCCAATCGAGTATTGATCACGAATTGTGATAGGAGAAAGAAAAGAAAACATGAAGAATGACTCAAGAACACGAAAGAAGTGAAATTATGAAGAATGAACTCGATGGACTATTTAAGAACGAAAAATGGAATAAATTTGAATGATTTTTTTTATTCAAATTTAAAATTTAAACTGTTAGAAATTTTTCGATAATAACAATACTCTTTTATTAGGATTTTTTTCGGATTTTTTTTTTCGAATTTTTTTTATCTCGAGAATTCAACTACAAATCCAGCAAAACAAACAAAATTTGATTTGGTCTTGTAATTAGTCCGAAAAATAATTTTGACTCTTTTTTTGTAACTTTCTGGATCAAAACTCAAGAAATAAGACGGACCCGAAGAACAATGGAAAAAACAGAGAAAAACAAGACTCAAACAAGAAACAAAAGATATAACCTGATTATTTTGGAGCCTTGCTTTGATACCAAATGACGCGAACCCGAGTACGGGATCAGTGTGGAAATTGCAGAATTAATTAAAAACGTTGAGAAAGCCCAAAATTCAAGTTGTAGATGGTAGAATCTCGACCTACAAATTATTGAATCAAGCAACCAAACAAAAACGAAATTTGAATGACATCTTGATTACAAAAAAACAACAAACTTAAATTTGCGAACACCACAAAGGGTGCCTAATCCTTTGATAACTTCTAAGAATTGAACGCTATAAATATTTAACATATTTGATAAGTTCAAAATTTTATGGAAGATCCCATGGAGAGAGAGCAAAAGCTTTAATTTATCATTATGATAAGTCTTGGTTTTACAATGAAATAAATCTCCTATTTATACTAATGCTAGAAAATAAAGTAAAAACGTAATTATGTTACAAAATATTGTAAAATTGGAAATAAAATAGAATTCTAGTCTAACAAAGAAATTCGCGTCAAAACAGTTTTTCTAGATCCGGACAGTTTGCAGTATGTTGGTCATATCTTCCTCTTCTGATATGATCCAAAATGCGTTGGAAAGCTTACTTCAAGGACTACAAATCTTCTAAAAATATAAATCTTCAAATTCAAACATATTCTATGCCAAAAGTGTGTCTCAAACTAAGACTAAAAATTCGAGTGTTTTCCAACCCGTTCCAACTTCCCGTCCCCAACATGTTACTTGACCATTGACTTATTTTCTTCAATATTATGGGCTCCGTTACTTGAACATGTAAATGACCAGATTTATCAACTCTTTGAAGTCTCGAACTTGGCCCTACTCTCCCTCCAAACAATCATCAAAATCTTGATAATTGCTGGCGCATCCCGGATCATATCAGTTGGGATATCTCATCTCAAATTGTCGTTGGTCTCTTATTTCTTTACGTTTTTTTAATACAAAATGAAATATAGAAAAAAAAGTAGATTAACTAGAAAATAAAATAAAAATTAACAGAAATTAAAAAATCAAACGAAAGCTAGAAATAATTTAAATCAATATCACATAAAAATAGTCCCAGATAATGATGCCAAAAATTGTTGCATGATTTCTATAACAAGTGTATGATATCTATTAACGAGTAGTATAGTGGACTTGAAGAATGCATATTGTCATTCCCACGAAAACTACTATTTGACTAATGATTTAAATATACCTAACTTCAATTTGTTTAAAAACAATTAAAGTTGATTTTGATATTTATCCTAATTATGATAAATCTATGAGAACAATGAAAAGGTGCTCTACCAGATAATTGATGAGTTTATTTGATGTATGATAATTGTTTGGATTCATGACTTCACATAGCTATGCCCTTAATCTCTATAATCAAACTTTGACAACAGTTACAGATAGCTATGCCCTTAATCTCTATAATCAAACTTTGACAACAGTTAATTCTGTATCTAGTTGAATTTTTCTAAATTAAATGATTTACCTTTTCTCATCCAGTTATACTTAATTAAATCAAATGACTATATCTTTATGTGAATCCAAATAAGAATTAATTAAGACTATTCAATCACTAAAGAATTCAATAAAAGACAAGAAAATTAGTATAAGTGTATCTCTAACATACATCTCAGCTTGTTATTGTTCACAAATCAATGAAATAGTGATTGTTGTCGATTTTATATTTCGTATGTGTATAAATCATAACAAGTAATATATGGACAAATGAGTTTAGATGATTGTTTTCATTATGACTATTTTTTAATTCGTAATTTAATATTTCTATCCCCTACTACATTTAATAGAAAACAAAGTGAGAAACGCATGTTCGACCCTAACAACACCTAGAGGGGGGTGAATAGATGTATAATGTGGAATACAAAATTTATTAACTAATTAGCAACAAGTCACCAATTAATTATCTCTAGATGTTTAATCAAGCATTTCAGTTTAACTCTAAGTTTAAATACCGCAGATCATACATTCAATATATATAAAGCAGTAAATGAACAAAGGTATGATCATGGAGAAACCCAAGTGGGAAAAACTCTGGGCACTTTGCCAATCAATTCACTATAAACGATTATTTACTTACAATCTACCATACTAGACAATGACACGTGCTATCTGATCTCCTTATTGTAATTCTGACAGCTCTTCTGAATTTTGTGCTCCCATGTACCAATTCCAACTGCAATAACCAACGCTTTCTTAGAACTTCGTTATCCTGCAACAACCCCCTAGTTTGGTGGAATCGCTTATCTCATGTGGATCACGAAGAACAACTCGTTCTTAATAGATTGGAACTCCGTCGCCTTCCTTGATCTTCAGCACCTTTGACAGATATATAGGAAGTGTAGTTTTTGGTATTTGAATTTGAATCTGATATTTTTCTCACTACCAAGAACAAATCTCAAAGAAGCATGAAGGTTGAAAGCTATGAAGATGAAAGAATATTGACAGCACAATGTTTGCTTATTGTTCAATCTTGGAAATTTTCGTTTTAAGACTGTTTGATATTTATAGGTAGGGTAGAAAAAAGATGGGCCGGGAAAAAAACCTTTAAAACGCGAAATAAAAATCTTCCCTATAAGCATGTCGCTCGAGCGATGAGTTGGCAACAGTCAAGCGATAGTGGTCACTCGAGCGAATGAGTGGCAACTATCTAGTGATGATTTTTCTGTTTTTGTAGTTCGAGCCAACCCTTGGCGATAATCCAGCAAAAATTCGCGTCATTTTCCTCTTTATTCCAAACTCGAAACCCTAGACCTATTCAACTAACTTTTAAACAAATTGCACCTTATTCCTTGAATTTTCACACTCTATCAATTTAAGTCATTTTGTTCACACAATTTACCAATTACATAATCAACTAAAACCTAACAAACCCTCCTTTGGCATTCTGTGACAAAACACTAATTTATCTCAAAGTAGTAATAAAATAAAAGTTACATACTCGAAACAATGACACAACATAAACTATAAATTGTCTTGAGTGAACTCTGTAGTACCTATTTCCTGAAATAAACAACTCAAACACCAGTATAAAATGTGTGGAAACATGATCAAAGATAATCACAGTTCAAATAGTTCAGTTGTAGGTGTCATTTAAGCAATTGTAACTCACATAGCATATTTTTCAGTTTTAAATCACAAGCTAAACTAAAACACGATATCAATGCAACCCAACATATCAAAATGAAACATCGACACTGTAAAAACATAAAAAAAACTTAATTTAGCGAAACTGAACTCAAACAAATATGCATGTGCTCCATCTAACTACAAACTCTCCAAGTGTTTAAAGAGTAGGTAAATGTATCTATGTATTACCCTAATGACCACTAAGACATAAATTGCAAATCATAAAATGATAAAATGCAAGTCAAAAAATGATATCAATTTTGCAAAAAAAATAAATAAGTAATAAAATTTCTTCCCCATTTTGTTACACAATAACAAGGGACAACACAAAATCACACAATATCTTATTAATGTAGGTATAAGCAATCACAAGTATATGCACTGAACAGTAATATTTCTCACAATTCCAACTTAAAATGTCCATGGAGTAAATGATATAAGTGACTTATATGTGTTAAGTGTCATTAATCCTCTGACAGTATGACTTCAAATTTTAATTTTGTGAGAAATGACATGCTAAATATCACTGCTAATTAGTATATTCCTCTCTTATGAAAGTCAAACACGTAAGACACATTAGAACCTACATATGAAAGCTCATTTTGGAATTAAGAAATTATTTTCTCTCCCTAACTTACAACACAAATATTAATCTTTAATCTCAACTTTCAATATGAATACTCATATATTTTTATCTCATGTTTAGTACAGGCTCCTTTCCATTAAACGACTTACATGACCCCCGTAACGAACTCTAGGTCGATTAACCCAAGTCAGTTGACCATAGGCACTAGGTTATGAGAAACCTCGCAAACTGAATTACCCAAGTCAAGTAGACCTCGAAAAGTAACATTAAGATATTGAGCACCCTTTTTATTTTTACATAAATTGATCCTTGCAGGGAGAATATCGAGCTTAAGTCTAATTAAAAAGGTCTATTCATGTTCAAAGTCACCCTACTAACATGTGACTACCTTCCCAAATCTTACACACGCGATAAAGTCCAACTGTCAAAATCATAGTGTGAGCAGTGCAGATGGTATATGGAGAGAGCTATATTAAATACTCCATAAGCATCCTAATCTAGCAATGAAAAGT
The DNA here is from genome assembly GCA_019097785.1 of Fraxinus excelsior. Classification (NCBI taxonomy): domain Eukaryota; kingdom Viridiplantae; phylum Streptophyta; class Magnoliopsida; order Lamiales; family Oleaceae; genus Fraxinus; species Fraxinus excelsior. Next base: position 35,936,938 of record CM032630.1, read on the forward strand.
ATGTTAAAGCTCACTAAATAACCTCATTCTTGATTACAATTAACAAAAATCAAGTGTATTGTATATCATGATGTAAAATAGTTTCCAAATCAAAATCTTTTTGTTCTCGTTTCTTTTTTTTTTAAAACTATCATCCAAAGTAATAAAAAAAATTTGTTTATTTTTCGTATAACAACATGAATGTATCAAGCACACAAAATATAGAAAAAGTCAAATAAAACATAAAATAAAATGCATGAAAATAAGTAAATAAATTTGATGCATGCACAACGCAATGTTACACAATAGTATAATACCAGCATGCATCAAATATACTTAGTCAATAAGGTACACAAATACTAACAGCTGTTCTAAGAGATTCAAACCGAAGACCATCCAATGACTTAGTAAATAAATTAGCTAATTGGTTCTGAGTAGAAATATGGTCAAGATTCACAATTTGAGTTTTCACAAGTTCTCGAATAAAATGATGTCCGATGTCAATATGTTTAGTTCTAGAGTGTTGAACATGATTTTTAGAAATATTAATGGTGCTGGTGTTATTACAAAACACAGTCATAGTACCATTTTCAATCACATAATCACTTAATATCTGCATCCAAAGCAGTTGAGTGTAGCAACTTCATTCCGCATTGTACTCGGCCTTGGCTATGGACAATGAGATAAAATTTTCTTTATTACTCATCCAAGCAACGAGGCTAACACCAAAATCAACACCTTCAACCTGAGTGTAATCTTGGGCAACCAACCTAGCCTTATTTTTTTTAATGGCACCTTGATCATCAGTTTTATTCTTGAATATCCAGTTAGTACCAAACTTTATTTCTAACAAACTGATTTAACTCATCGTGCATAGCATTAACCCAACATTCATCCCTAAGGGCTTCTTCAACCTTCTTCGATTCAATCTGAGACACATAGCTCGCATATGATAGTTGTTCAAAACCCTCTTGTGAAGTCTCATTCCTTCTTCTATATCTCCAATCACATTATCCTTAGAGTGATTCAATTTGACTCTGGAAGAAGGTTCTTCAGGTGGTTTAGTTTTATTATCAGAAGTAGAATCTTTAGTTGAAACAACCAACTCATTTGATGTCCGTGGGGGATCAGGGACTGAAGCTTTCTTAGGTTCAGTTACCTTGACTAGATCAACATCCAACTATTTCAGCTCAATACAATCTCTGCCAATCTCTCCCTCACTATAAGCATCATCAACCACCACATTGATAGATTCCATCACAACACGTGTATGATTATTGTACACCCGATAAGACCAACTATTCTTGGAATATCCTAAGAATATACCTTCATCACTTTTGGAGTCAAACTTTCTCCAAGTTCTCTCTGTCTCTCAGAATGTAGCACTTGCTGCCAAACACACTAAAGTACTTGCCAGTAGGTTGTTTATCCTTCCAAATCTCATACGGTGTCATGTCCGTTTTCGGTCTAAGATAAACTCTATTGATAATGTGACATGCAGTATTTTTATGGCTTCACTCCAGAAATGCATAGCTAAATCTTTACCATGAAGCATAGCTCTCGCCATTTCTTGAAGCACATAATTTTTCCTCTCAATTATCCCATTCTATTGTGAAGTGGTCGGCGAGGAGAACTCATGTTGGATTCCCTCTTCCAGACAGAAGTTCTCAATATTCAAGTTTTCGAACTCCTTACCATGATCAGTACGAATTCTAGACACAGAACAAACTTTCTCATTTTTAAATCTCTTACACAATGAGATGACAAAACTGAACACTTTAGTTTTATCTCTTAGGAATTCAATCTAAGTTAATTGAAAAAAGTCATCAACTACAACTAAGATATATATTTTACCACCAAGACTTTCGGTCCTCGATGGTCTTATCAGATCTATATGGAGTAATTCAAGAGGCTTGCTCGTCAAGATCTTAGAAGTTTGTTTGTGAGGTACTCTAAGCTGTTTAGCTTGTTGACACGGACCACAAACAGTGGTATCAGAATTATCCAACTTAGGTAGGCCATTAACACTCTCCTTATTGGCAATTTAGACAGACTGTTATGGTCGTGTGATACAGTCGTTGCTGCCACAATTCAGTGACGTTGATCTTGGCACTATTACACCTATAATTTGAACTAGGTAAGACTCTGTAACAATTTTTAGATGTTCTCACACCTTCAATAACAATTTTATCACTCGAGTCATATACAGAACACCTTTTCTGGACATAGGTAACCTCAAAATCAGCATCACCAATTTGACTGATGCTCAACAAATTGGACTTTTAAACCTTTCACATACAGCACATCTGAGGTAGCAGGTAGTAGGGCTAGACAAAACTCATGAACCGAATCGGATCAACCTGAACCCGACTCGAACCGAATTGAGCGGTTCTTCATAAGTTAAATACTCGAACGGGTATCTAAATCGAGAACCGATGGGTTTGGGTCGATTTTCAGTTATAGCCCAAGAACATAAAAACTAAATTTAAATAATTTTTTAAATTTTTTATATTGAATTCATTAAATTGTTTTATTTTTTCTAAACAAATTAGCAAATTAATTAAACAAACCAGCCTAGTCCAGCCAACACCAAATTCAGCTAAATTAATTTTTTTTAGCCCAACATTTGTGCATTATTCTTCCCCTTTCCATTCCAATTTCATTTGGTAAGCAGTATGCACACTCCCGTATAAACTCAAATTATTTGATAATTTTAAGACATACATCCCCATTCTCAAATCGATTTTGAAGCTCATTCATTTCACTAGCGGTGGTAGCTACTGATTAGATCTCTCAGTGCAGTATAAGTATTAAAAAATTAGGCTATGTTAATTTGTAAAAGTTACGAATGAATATGTCATTAGTTGTATTTATGTAGTATTGCTATAAATATTAAAAAATCTAATTATGTAGTATTGCTGTAAATATTAAAAAATCTGTCAATGCCACTTCTTCCCAATCTAGAAGTTTTCTTTTCTTAAATATCACATCCTTCAGGAACTTTGCATACATCGGGATTTGTTGGATTGTATCAATGAATGAGATGTTGATGTGGAGTTTTTTTTAGCATATCCAACAACTTCTCGAATTGATCATCTAGTTTTCTATTTTACAGTCTTTGTGGAAAAGGTAATGATGGTACAAATTCTTTAGTAGGAACGGTTTCCTTAACTTTGGATCATCTGATGTTCTTTTTGTCTTTGCTTCATTGTTTTGCTCAGATTCCTCCAATTGCTCCGCAACCGTGGTATGTACTTTTTCTTTTGTAGGTACTGTTCTCTTTACAATAATCTCTGGCAGTTAAACTCTACTACGGGTAGTTATTGCCTTAATCTGTTCTTCCTTCACAACTTACACTACCATTACCTATTGTTTGAAATTTGTCTCAGTGTGACTCAGAAATGTTTTTGGTAGTCTCTTTGAAAGTGCTTTCGCTATTTGTTCCATCTGTTTTTCGAAGTTCTTGATAGAAGCTTTGTGAACTTGCAAGATTTTATTTGTTCGTGCGTGTGTTGGGTAGATGTTTATGCCAATTTAGTAAGAATATCTTCTAATGAAGATTTATTTTTAATTTGATAAAAACCCGGTGGTGCAGTCTGTTGTGGTACAATTTGTGCTCCCAGATTGTTATTCCATTGGAAAACTAAGTGATTCATCCATCCTGAGTAATAAGTGTTAATATTTTAATTGTATTATCGTCTTTGAAAATTTTGAGCATAATTTACATCCTCTATTCACTAAGCAAAAGGACTACATACGATGCAGTTAACACTCTCATGATTCCCTCCACAATACTTGCATTTCGGCCCCATTGTCTAGGTTGCATTCATCTTATTCACCTTATGTGCCAATGATACAAACTGTGTTGGAATTGCTGTCAAAGAATCAGCTACGAAAGTGCACTGATGAATGTCAGATCTTCCATGATTTGGTAGATTTGATCTACGGTTCTTTTTGTGATAGAATTATCGCATGCATAGTCTATGTTATCACTACTTATCATATTCAAACCAATGTAGAAGTACTGTACATGAAGCCATTTCTGTAATCCATGTTATAGACATTGGCAGAGTAAACCTTTATATCGTTCCCAAACTTTTGAATAGCATTCTGAGTCCAGATGTTTGAATGTGGTAATTTGGTCCCTCAACTTTGTAATCCTTTTCGGTGGGAAATATTTGCTAAGGAATTTCTAATTCAATTGGTTCCATGTAATGATGCTCTAAGGTGGACAAGTGTCTAATCACTCCCTAGCTGAGTCTCTCAATGTGTATGGGAAAAACATCAGTCTAATTGCTTTACTGGACACCCAGGGATACTCGATAGTTGCACAAATATTCAAAAATCTTGATATATGAGTGTTGGGATTCTCCATATCTCTTCTAAAGAATTGTAGCGTATTTTGGAACATATTGATCACATCCATCCTTAAGTGGAAGTTTGTCGGACCAAACGCTGGATATACTATGTTAGACTGGCTTTCCACAGCCAGTGGAACCATATACTCCCCCATTAGCCTTGCATTTTCATTAGCTACAACAACATTCGGTTGTGTTGCTTCCAGATTAACCCCAATGACTATTTGATTCAAATTTTCCTCTGTCATGTCTTCTTCTTTCTATTTTTAGTGTGTTTCCAATTGTTGTCTTTTTCGAAAGTTGAATATTCGTTCGATCTCTGGGTCAAATTGAGCAAGATTACGAGTTTCGAACTTCGCATACAATGTCCTAAAAAAGTAAGCAAGAAACTATGTAAAGTTTTTCTAATATAATGAACTAAACTGAAGAAACTGTAAAATTCAAATTAAAGCTAAAATTAACTAAACTTATAAAAAAATAGTCCCTGACAATGGCGTAAAAAACTAAATCGTTTGATTTCCCACAAGTGCACGACATTGTGGTCAAGTAATATAATGATTAATAGAGTGTCGAATCAACGAGAACTATTGACCAAGTTAAAATTAATTACAACTTTAATCGAATAGCAAACAAAGTTTGTGATTTTTTTTATATATATACTAATATCTAAATTATTAATTAAAGTAATGAAAGTACATAAATGTATTTTCAGATATGTAAGATGCATTGCTAAGATGTCGAATCCTCCTTATTATTCTATTTTTAGTGTAACAATTAAAGTGACAATTTGAAATCATTTATATTGGTCAATATTCCTAATTTAATTGAAAATCTCTCTCGATAGCGATCAAATATATTCTCTTCATGTGACCCTTCTACCTCTTAATAAAAGATCCGAACATGAAAAATATATTAACAATTGGTAGAACACATATTGAAACCATATAAAATTTAGAGGTATATCTCTATCATCTATCGAATTTTACCCTATTGTCTTTCTCGATAACAATAAAATCCACTAACAATTCAATTGGTGATCAAGCAATTGAAAAGAGCAATAAAATGATAATAAATATATACAAATCAAATCAAATTAAAGTCAAATAATTAATTAAAAACTAAAAATATCATAACAAGCGTCCATCTCATCCTAATAATGTATAAAATTAGCATAACATATCGAAATTACAAGAAATCATAATTAAGTAAAAAGATATAATCCGAATTTTTGATAAATTGAAAAGATGAAGATGAATCTTGAAATCTTGAATCTCTTCAATGATTTTTTGATGAATCTCCACTTGTTCCTTCTCTTATTTGCCCAAAATAAATCAAGTTTGAATCTCCACTTCATTGAATTTTTGCAAGTCCCCTTTAATTCTCTTACATAAACTATGAATTTTCCTCATTTGATGATAATAATGGATGAATATTGGATTATGAAATGTATATGAAAGATCTATAATATATATTCTGCTACTAGGTATTTATAGGAGCAGAAAATTGGTTGAAAATCACGTCCAAATTAACTTCCAAAAGAGTTCCAATCAAATAATGAAAGTTGACTTCGTGAGCGGATGTTTTGTCTCTGCACAACAGTCAGTATTTTGGCTATAACTTTCTTTTTCGATATCCGATTGAGTCAATTCAAAGTGATTTGGAAAGCTAACTCAAAGGCTTTACTATGCCAATTTTGGATCTCAATTTTCGACTAAAAATCCAGAATATAACTTGTACGATTGAAAATTGATTTTGATCATATTTCATTCATTTTTGAGTTCTAATTCCAGTCAATTGTCTCCTAACAATATTAAAAGTATCATCTTGTGGGTTGAATCAACTATTGAATATTTACAATTTGGTCCTCAAATTTTGGAATTTGCCATTTCCCTTAATTTTTCTTTTGTTTCTTTTAACTACTCATTCAACCTTGGGTTTTAACTACATAACATAAAAATATAACAATTTAGGATATAGTTTGTCAAAATAACTATCAAATATCGATGTTTGATGCCCCAACTAAGTGTATAAAATACACTTATCATTATTCATGATTTTCCTCTTACATTTGACACTCATAAAATATTAGAACCTTCATCTGGTTAAGACTCAAAAATCAGTGATTCAACTCAAGGTGCTACACGAAATTGTTGTAGTCAATTTAAGTACTGGGACATGAAATCCTATTCTTAACATATGAAGCATGTATCGATGATTAGGATAAAATAATTTATTTTCATTTTACAACCATTCTCACCATTTACTGTTGGAAGCATGGAAGATTTTCTTGAAGACATCAGCTTCCATTAACTTGCTGTAATCCATTTGGAATAACATACGGAAGAAAGAGGTAGAATAATGTAATTTATACTAGATTTAGAAATAAATAACTCAATAAATTTAGAGAAAATAAAACTCAAGATTGCACAATATAAGAGCTAATATGGACATTTTAACAATTGTAGATTGAGAAAGTAGACTTGTGTGGAAAAATAAAATGAAACGGGAAAGGGTTTATATATATAAAAAATAGACAATTTGGCCACCTCCAGATGGTCAAATGAAGTGGTATACGAGCTCAAGAAAAGTTGGCTTGTAAGCTAATGAAAAGAATCGAGCTCGAATCGGTCTATGGTTCATCTCAATGCAAACCCAATCGGCCATGGACCAAGCTGAGACAAGTCGAAACCGCAAGCTGGCGAGTGGCTCAACTTGTTTTCCATCTCTAGATTAAATTGTTAGAAAAAGGATCACATGTATTCATTTGATATCGTCCTAAAAAATACCTACAATAGCATTTTAGGTTGTGGGATGTTTCAACGATACATGAATATCGACTATTTATGCATTTGGCTACTAAACTTTCTTTGTACTTGTTGGATTAGTATAATGAATAATCGTCTAACGTTTTTCCTTTTTTTTGGGGGGTCTTCTAAAGCATGAAGGAAATATTTGAAAAACAAGATTTGCACTCAAACAACCTTGAAAAGGTGAAACAACCGTCTCTTGACCTTCAGGTAATTTTATTTTTATTTTTATCTCTTTTTAACATTCTTTAATGAAGTATTGAAGCTCGGAAGTTGAACGTGATACTTTTCCATGTATATTACCACTGGATAACTAGTGCACTTATGCACATTTGGTAATGTGGATTAAACAACACTCAATATCATTAATTTTATTTCAAAAAACAAAAAACAAAATACTTATGCCCATTGCACCATTCCGTACAATCTAATAGAATGCATTATCCTAGTTATGTTATACTCTTTCGATGTACATTTCGTACATTGTACTTTGCAATTCTTAATATTCTCCAATGTAGTCGAGTATAACTTATCAAAAACGTTATGTACAAGTTATTTCCTAAAGGACTTAATTGATCATCTTCCATAGTTCAGGCACTCCACTGTAATAAGAATAAGCTTTTATTTTGTTTAATTCGTTTTCTCTTTCCTTCCTCTATAAATACATTTTGGAGTCTATAATTTCATTTGAGCTGATAATTAAAATAGTGTTGAATGATCAAATAATTCCTATTCCATGATCCAAAGAGTGGAAAAACAGAGATAGGTTCAGTAACTTATGGAGAACATACTGAAGTAAGTCCTATGAATGTTAAAACTAAGGGGTATAAAAGAATTGGAGGAGACAGAGGATATGGTAGAAAATTTGATATGAGTAAAGAAGAAAAAAGGAACCCGTTCTGCACACATTTTAACACCACAGGACATAGCAAAGAATTTTGCTTTACGCTGATTGGATATCCGGATTGGTTTAAACAATTGAGTGAATAGAAGAAAAAAGGTGGAGGAAAATTCACTGCACATATGGTAAACTCACCGCTGGAGATGGGAAATGAAATAAATTCTAGAGGAATTGAAGATCAGTACAGGAACATGAACCTTTCAGGAATTATTCAACGGGAACTACTGAAAAAAAAATGATGTATGGAAAGGGAGCTAGTTTTAGAAACAGTGTTAACTTTGCTCATATAGATGATTTTGCAGGTTCAACCTTTAAACTCGAATTTGATTATGCTCTAAGTGCTTCCAATTTAATAGGATCTAAGTCATGGATTTTAGATACTGGAGCTTCTAATCACATGTGCAATGACATTTCATTATTGAAAACTCCTATACCTGCTAACAAAAACATTTCTACTTTTCTACCTGGTGGCACTATGAATTTTGTTAAACATTTTGGAAATGTTCATCTAAATGACAACCTCATCCTTACAGATACCCTTCACATTCCTACCTTCAAATTCAATCTCTTGCCAGTGAGTAAGTTAACCAAAGCTTTAAAGCTGAAATTCATTTTCATGAAAGATCATTGCCTTTTGCAGGACCTTTTGACTGAGAAGATACTAGTCGTAGGAAGGTTGATAAAGAACTTATACATACTTGACAAGACCTCCTTCTATGCATCTACTATAAAGTCTTTCATTTCTATTGCTTGTAATGTTTCTTCTTCAAATAATTCCTTTCCTGTTGATAGCAATAAAACCAAATATGAATATATCACTCTTTGGCATAGAAGGTTAGGACATGCTTCTGGAAATGTAATGCAACATTTGCAAATGACGAATCCTTTCAATAAGGAAATTCTTTCACCTTGTGATGTTTGTTCATTCTCTAAACAACATAGATTGTCTTTCACCAGTTGTGATATAAAAACATCAGACATCTTTGAAATATTACAAGTGGATTTATGGGGGCCATATAAATACACATCCATTTTTGGAGCACATTATTTTTTGACAGTGGTAGATGACTTTAGTAGGTGCACTTGGACCTTCTTAATTAGGCATAAAACACAAGTTCTTGACACTTTGAAAAATTTGCACAAAATGGTTAAAACACAGTTTAACAGGAACATAAAATGCTTGAGAACAGATAATGGGACAATTTACAAATTTTGAGTTGCAAAGGTACTAAGCTGAAAATGGAATTCATCATAAAAAAGGTTGTCCATATACACCTCAACAAAATGGAGTTGTTGAGAGGAAACATAAACATCTCTTGCAAATAGCAAGAGCACTTATGTTTCAATCTAATTTGCTGAAGAATTTTTGGGGAGAATCAATTTTAATGGCAACACACATTATAAATAAGTTACCCACTATCATATTAAACTGGAAAACTCCTTATGGGATTTTGCACTAAAAGATGCCCATGTATTAAAACTTGAAAGTTTTTGGATGTTTATGTTATGCTACTAACATAAAACCATTCAAAGAAAAATTTGCACCAAGGAGTTTCAAATGCATTTTACTAGGTTATAACACAGGACAAAAGGGGTTTAAGCTATACGATCTAATCAATAAAGAATTTTTTGTGTCTAGGGATATTATTTTCCATGAGCATGTTTTTCCTTATAAAGATATTCATAACTCCCAATATTCTATAACAATACCTATGTTTGAAATGCATTTTGAGGATGATACATCAGTAAGTTCCCACCTTGAGAATCGGAATTCCCATCTTGAAAACCAAAATGATGTCCAACCTACTTATGACAATTCTCCTGATATCAATCAACCTACTGCTACTTATCATCTCAGTTAGGAAAAGGTCAGTCAATCAGATGATTCCATGAATTCTTCTTCAAATCATATCATTCATACTGAGAACTCTCTTCAAACCAGGAAAAGCACCAGACCTAAATCTGCACCTACATGGATGCAGGATTTTGTGAGTAACTTGTCATGCACATCTCCTATTCCCACATCTAATATTTTATCCAGGGCATTAAAATCCTCTTCCCATACACCAAATACTTATCCTTTTCATAAGTCTCCATATTTTGAACCAAACTATTTTCACTTTCTGGCTAAAAGGATCCCATTGGATCAAAATGAGTTTATAAGGCAAAACTGAAACCAGATAGGAGTCTAGACACATGTAAAGCCAGGTTGGTGGCAAAAGGGTATAATCAAATGACTGTTATTGATTATGTTGACAACTTCTCCCCTGTAGCGAATCAGTAACAATCATGATGGTTTTCGCTATTTCATCTGCACAAGATTGGCCCATATATCAGTTGGATATTAATAACGCCTTCTTGCACGATTTTGTAGAAGAAGAGATTTACATGTGACCTCCAGAAGGTTACAAAAAGTTTAAGGAATGTGAGGTTTGTAAAGCAAGCTAGCTAGCAGTGGAACTCAAAATTTTGCAAGCACTTGCAACTATATGGCTTCACATAATCTGCACATGATAATTGTTTTTTTATTCTTAATTTAGATCATAATATCACTGCTCTTCTCATATATGTGGATGATGTACTCATTACTAGAATAAATGACAAAGAAATACAGGGTGTCAAGCATTTTCTTGACACTACTTTCACTATAAAGGATCTAGGACTTGCTAAGTATTTTTTGGGGATAGAAATAGCACGCTGCTCAGAAGGTTTGTATCTCAATCAAAGGAAGTATGCTATGGACATCGTCACTGATGTTGGTTTGCTGGGTTCAAAACCTGTGGATATCCCACTGCCCAAAGGTCATAAGTTCACTGCAGATGGTGTCTTGTATCAACAACCTGATCAGTACAGGAGGCTTGTGGGAAGATTACTCTATCTTAATCTTACCAGACCAGACCTATCTTATGCAGTTTAGCAACTTAGTCAGTTTGTTAATTCACCAACTATTTCACACTGGGAGTCTACGCTACATTTACTGAAGTACATCAAAGGTACTATGTCAAAAGGACTTTTTTCCCCTTCTTCTAACAATTTTAAACTTGCAGTTTATTGCGATTCGGATTGGGCATCATGTCCAGACTCTAGGAAGTCATTGACTAGTTATTGCATTTTTCTCAGTGGCGCTCTTATCTCCTAGAAATCAAAGAAACAATAGACAGTTTCGTGTAGTTCTGCAGAGGCTGAATATCGAAGTATGGCTACAACTGTTTGCAAAATTCAGTGGATCGCCTATCTTCTTCAAGATCTCTGCATAGCCCCGAGTCTTCCAATTCCTCTCTGGTGCGACAACCAAGCAGCTCTCCATATTAGTGCTAATCCGATTTTTCATGAACGTACAAAGCACCTTGAAATAGATTGTCATGTGGTTCGTAATCAATACAAAGCTGGTCTCATTCATCCACAACACATTTCTTCCAACGATCAAGCTGCGGACATGTTTACAAAATCTCTTCCATCTCCTCAATTCAAGTTCCTACTTTTCAAGTTGGGTTTGATATAATTTCATCAATATCCAACTTGAGGGGGGATGTACAAGTTATTTCCTAAAGGACTTAATTGATCACCTTCCATAGTTTAGGCACTCCACTGTAATAAGAATAGGCTTTTAGTTTCTTTAGTTCGTTTTCTCTTTCCTTCCTCTATAAATACATTTCTGTAATTTCATTTGAGCTGCTAAATAAAATAGTGTTGATTTCTTATACTTGAACACGTTATTCTTGTAATTTGTATTTTCCTTTACTTTCTTAAAGAATGAAGGAATTACAATACAGCTAGTCAAGGACAGCAACTACTCCAGATTAAGCACAGAAGTGGCTGAGAGAAGCGATCAACTGAGGTTTGTGCTTCCATAGCTTGTTTTCTACTATGATCAGTAAAAAAAATCCGGCATGATATTTGCTAGTAACAGGTACACGAGAGAAGAGGAACTCCAAGAATTGACTATTGAAGAGTTTCAGAAGTTAGAGAGAGTGCTTGAAACCGGGTTGAGCTGTGTGATAAAGAAAAAGGTCAGTGCTTAGGATTGTGTACTATGTTGTAATGATACCCTTGACTAGGATTTCATAAATTTGGCCTTGATAGAATATTGTTGTTTTTACAGGATGAGAAAATCATGAAAGAGATCAATCGACTTCATCAAAAGGTTCAAACGCGAACTTGTTAATATGATTAATATTAGTATTTGGAACAATGACATGTTCATAATCGAATTTATACAAGATTTTCATGTAGATATAGTCTTAAAATTATGAAATGTGCAGAGAATGCAACTCATGGAAGAGAATGAACTCCTAAAACTGCAGGTATGAACTGAAAAGAATCTCTTTTGCACGCGCACGCTTAGATATGTGCACTTCAGTGTGCATGTGCATATAATTTAAGGGAAAACTGAAGTTTTTTATTTGTAAGGTGGAGACGGCAGCAGCTGAAACAGAGAACATAGTTGAGGAGGAAGATCAATCAACGGAGTCTGTTACTAATGCCTGCAACTCGAGTTCTGATAGCTCAGATACGTCTCTAAAGCTCGGATGAGTGCATTATTGTCTCTTTTTTCTTAAGCTATTACCAAGTAAAAACAAATTCGACTAGGTGACGATAAATAAGCTTGGTAATGTAATAACTGTAATAAAATGCTTCCTAGTTTTACAACTTATGGGAAGCTTACAATGTGGAATGCATCAGTATGATAATGCATTTAACCACATATTACAATTAAGTTCCAGTGACTTCTAAGCATTGGTAGTAATCATGATGCTCGTCTCAGTATGATAAGGCATTGTTATTTCGTACAATCTAAATGTCTCAGTTGAAGGCAAATGCTTGTCTTCCTTCACCATCTTGTATTTAGTCCAATGAACTGCTTATTGAACGTTCTGAAGTTGAAGGTGCTCTCATCGATTCTCCATAACTACTGAGAAAAAACCCGTCATATAGCAAAAAAAGATTGGATAAGAAAAATAAGTTCATATTTGACATGCAGTATAGAAAAGTGAATATTGAATTATACTACGAGTGTTCGTATCTCTTTTTGGGTTGACATGTATCGTCCTATCAACAAATTAATATGGTCAAGCAGTCCATGAATGTCTCTTTGAATTAAAATTTATGGCTACATTTTAACGGACTATTGTTGATTACCTAGAATGGATGGCTATCACATTATTAGTCTGAAATTATTGTGACTTTTGCATTCTTTTTTATAATTTATAATAATTATAACTATGAAGGGTAAGATTGTCAAATCACATATGTTCAGTTTGAAGTCACGTGAAAGAAGCAAGCATTTTTAACATCCACATTAAAAAATTTCATCGCGTAAGAATCCAGATTTACATATTTAAATTAGTTGGAGATCCATAACCTCGCTTTCAAAGGTTATAGACCAAAAACTACATTATCTAAAAGGTTATGGAGCCCAATCCTAATTTATTTTCAAAACAATTTTACTTTATCTCAAGGGGATAAGACACCGTAGAAGTTTAAAATCAGTGTTAACAACTCAATTTATATTTTTATTTATTTTAATTATCAAATCTTTTAACTATAAATTAGTCACCCATCTTTTATTTTTGTATCGATTTAGGAACTTGTTTACTTCAATCTACTAAATTAAGAAAAACACTAGTGTAGTAGGGGTTGCAATGGTACTTGTTACATGTTCATTTTATGTTAGACAAACGACTTTTATTTGTTTGATTTGATGAACTCAACTTATATTTTCATTTCGCGTTGATCAATTTATTTTAATTTAATTATTTTGTCGGTAACCATTGGAGTTCAAGACTTGAACAACACAATACATGGTCGAACAAATACTAAAATCATCTGAAGTGCTGCTTATAAAATGAATGAAAAATCATTTCTTGTCTGAAGTAAAAACTCAATGCGCAATATACCCTCACCAACCTTTGACTATGTCCAATATTCTTTATCACAATACGAACTGCCAATAAAGTGACAACACTATTTGTTTTATTAATTTAAACCTTAACTAAAGCTATAGTTTTCTGGGCTCTTGGTGTCGCGTGTAATCCTATAAAAGAGTGCCTCTCACAAATCTATCCACTAGTCCATCTGAAAAACGCTCTTCGCTTCTTAAAATAGATAAAAATAAGTAATGATAAGTAAATGTTACTTGTAGATCTCTCGAAATGTATAAATAAAAACTAATTTGAGTATTTATAAATCGTTTCCTCCACCATAAGTGAGGGGTGTTTGAATAAAAAAATATTCATATTTTGGGAAAAAAAAAAAAGTATTTATAAATCGTTTATAAACCTGAGCCAAATATTTGTATTACTCATGTTTTTTTTTTTTTTAATGAACAAAACTTGTCAATCGGGCTAATGAATGTTGGTTATAATATTTAACAAGTCTAGCTTACACTTTTCTAATGGCAATTAATAACTATTACTATATCATATGATAATAATTTATTATTGAGTAATTATTTTGATTGCAAGGCTAACTATATAGAATGGTACATCAAAGAGATACATAGGGCTAGTAAGATGCTTTCGCGACAATATTATCCTCTATTTCCGACCTTTTATTATAATCAAAAAGTAAGTCTTTAGTAATACAAACGTTCACAAATGTCATTATAATCTTCATTCCTCTTTGTAAATAACTCAATATAAGTTCATAGTTAATAACATCTTTACCATTAAGAGTGAATTGTCATGATATTCATTGATATGATTAATCAGCTATTTTTAGATTTTGTGTTTATAAATCGAAAGTGTAATTCATATTATGTTTAAACGCGAAATGTAGTGGATATGTAGATCCAAAATGAATTAATTTCTTCGAATATGCTAGAACATTATCAAACTATAACGTGTCCCTCGTAACTTTATAAAATGAAATATTTCTTACTTGTGCTTGTGCCTTAAAAAAAAAAAAAAAAAAAATCAAAACAAGACATATTTCATTAAGAGTAATATTATTTAGTACAATTACTGTTTAGCACCGGTCAATGTGACATCACTTGTATCGTTAAATTATAGATTCAATTAAATACAAATTCTTTTTTATGTCATTTATTATGATGTATCAAATATTTACATTTACATTGATGTTGTAGTTGTAGTTGTAGCATCATTAGTGTTAAATACCATTATTCAAGTTCACTTTACAATTTTACATGGATATGGAAACTTTATGTTGTTGAGGGTCATGCTGCTCCGATTTAGAATCACAAGGACTAATTTGGTGTTTCTACAATGTACTAGGGACTAATACTGCAATTTCAGTCCACCAAAAGTATTCTCTCCACCCTCCATGGACGGTGCTTTCATGGAGTGTTTCAAGGTTAAACATGAAGAGGATTCGTTTAATTCTAGCAATACTGCATTTGTACAATTAAAATCAAAAAAACTTATTATGAAGCAACATTCTTATAGCCACAGAGGAGGAGCCATGGCTGGTGCCTTTTGTTATTGCTACCCTTTCTTTTTTCCGGTCTCTTCAAACCACTGGGCCGTGCCTCACCTTCCATTCTCTCGGTAATTTCTTGGTTCTAGTGCATATGTAAAAAATTTCTTGTGAAAATATTGATGCTTTATGTGTGCATTTTGGGTTATCTTTTGCCTTTGATATCTGGGGATTGGGATTTCAGAAGAAGAAAGATGCAAAAAAAAAAAAAAAAAAGTTTATTTTTTGAAGAACTTGTGAACTTTGTAAACAATTTTGTAGAAAAGGTTTGATCTTGAGGGTGTTCTTGTTATTGTCTTTAGTAATTTGTTTACGAATTTTATGGTTGTTGAGTATATGTTATATATCCTAAGTTATGGAGTTATTAATAAAGAACTTTGGTTTTTCATATTTGGGATTTATAGAGTCAACACACTTGCAGGAAAAAAGAATGGAATTCTGTACTGTGATTTTTAGGTGGTGTAGCTGAATGTTGAAAGGAGGAGAATGTTTGGATTTCTTTATAGTTTGGAAAGTAGGGTTTTTCACTGTTAGGATTTGCAGAAAAATAATGGCTGTGCTGTGGGTTTTTCTCTGAATGTGGAAAGGAGGAGAATTTTCAAGATTCTTTCATAGTTTGACAATAGGGAAGTATATGAGTTTACCTGGTTTAGATTTTGAGTAAAAATAATTTGTTGATCTGGGTATTATAGATTTGAGGAGTGAACAATGGGAATAGTTTCACAGTAAAAGGGATGATCTTGCGGGCGACCTTAGTATTTTCATTATTTTTTGAAGTTGTCTGTACACAGAGAATTTTTTCTCATAGATAAACAATGTTTGAGATGGTTTGGATATATACAGGTAACCATTAGAAGATATAGGAGACTCGTGCAAAGAAAGATCAAGATCTATTGTCAAAAGAAAGCAGTCGAATGGAACAATCACGGTCGAGATAGTCAAGAATCAGTCTTGATGGTAAGGCAAAAGTAACTCGATGAGTTCATTCAATGTATAAAGGAACAATTACATTCTTTCTCAGCTTCAATAAACTCTCAGTGAATCCTCTGGTCCCATTTGCTCGAGCTATAATAGTTGCAAAACAGTTCGCTCAAGAACAAAGTTGATGAATATTTTGATACAGAGGGGAAAGCCTCATGAAGTCCACTCTGTTTTCAAAGGTTTAACGGAAGTAGGACACGGGCTGACTCTTGTAAGTTGTAACATACACAACTGTGTTAGCTGCACTTGCTCTCGAAAAGTTTCAAGTCAATTCCGTCACTCCTTAATAAGGTCGAAGAGAATGGACTTAAAGCCGACTTTATATTCTGCATTGTAATGATTAATGCTTTCTCTGAATCTGGAAACATTAATGTGTTTGAGCTACATTATTTTAGAAGAATGTATTTTGGAATAGTAAATTGATGGAGAATGTGTGGTTGAAAAATAATGAAAAGTTATTGATGTGATGGAAAATATTATTTTATTGAAGAATGTGTGGTTGAAAATGAGTAGAAAAATGAGAATGAAAATTTTTAATGTGGCTCAAACAGGGCTAAGCAATAAAAATATTACGAAGAAGGAGAGAGAAATGGTGTAAGCCAAAACTCAGTACCTTTAATACCTTAATTAAAGGGTGGTAAACCTGAAGAATGTTTGAAACTGTTTGATATAACGTTGCTGGAAGAAAACTTGAAACCAAATGACAGGACGTATAATATTCTTGTCCCAGCATGGTGTAACAAGGGAGACATTATGGAAGCATGGAATGTGGTCTACAAAATGATTTCGGCTGGCGTGAAACCTGATGTTGTGGCATACAACACAATACAATGCCAAAGGCTTATGCTCAGAAAGGGGACACCAATCGAGTTGAAGCAATGATATTTCAGATGCTAAATGACAAAGTGAAACCGAACGAGCAGACTTATGGTGTTATTGTAAATGTTTATTGTGGAGAAGGTAATATGATGGATGCATTCAGATTTGTGTATAAAATGAAGGATCTTGGAGTGCATCCGAATCTTGTCATATTCAACTCACTCATCAAAGGGTTTCTCGACTGTGCTGACCCTGGTGGAGTTGATGAGATGAGCTTTGAATTTTGATGACGACAACGTGAACTTTTCTTATGCTATGGGCGTCAGTGCAACAAGATTCATAACTGCACCTATTCATGCTTCAGCAGTCCTGCAGAGGTGGGTATATAAAAGATAATATTTTTTCTCTTTTAGTGTTGGTTGCAATTTTTAATGTTCGACTTGGTTCTTCCATTAAACTGTGTGGATTGTTTTAAGCTAGAATACACAGATTTAATGGTGAAGAATCAGCTTTATAATGACTAAAATTTAAAGTTTCCTTCAGCTGGAGAATAATTTTATGCCGAGATCAGTTACAAAAGTCAGTTTATTTACTGATGCCTTTTGATTGCAATTTTTTAGCTTATGTGATTAGTGATATGTTGCTGGAGGCAATTGCATGTAAACTAGATTTGTTTTGAGAATTCTTGCAATTTGCAAATTTATTGCATGAACCATCTAGCTCTTGTTTATGTTTTCCATAAAGTAATTTAGTAAAACCAGGCTTATTTACAAAGTTGAAGTGTCTTGTTTTTCCTTTAAACCTCTTTTTGGGAAGAATTAATAGTTGATTTATTTTATAAATAGATAGAAATGAAGACGGGTAAGTTGATAGTATTGTTGGCTTTGACTTAGAATTTTAGCAAGATTTTAATCACCACTAAATAGGGATTAAAGTTCCATTTACTTAAAAGAGTGATTGCACCAAAGAATTCGTTATACTTTGATTAGTGTATATACTTGGAAGATGTTTTGATTCTTCAAATGATTGGTGACTTTAGTGCTATATTTTGTCGAGGGAATTGGACAATATAAGGAAGATAAAGAAGCTAAATCTTTTTATTGTACTTTCTAGTCTTGTCCAATAATGCTTACCAAACAATCACTAGGGCCATATTTATTTTATTTTGTCAAATGAACAATTTGAGTTCATATGATTTAAGAAAAGGGTTGTCCCCCAAAAATCTTCTGTGAAATGCTTGAAATTATGCTGGTTTCATTAAGCTTCCTTACAAAAATTATTATTTATGTGTGGGCATTGGCTGTCTTCTGAAGTGAAGGTTGATGTCTCTTTAATAGTTCTTAGCTCCAGTTACAAATACGGTCCGTGATTATATTACCCATGTATTGACCATTTATGGAATTGCTGCAATAGCACCATTTTCTCATCGATTGGCGTTTGACAACATGCCCAAAGACATCCAACGGTTACGCTGTAAAGTCAACTTTCAAGCTTTAACTTTTGTTCCCCATATCAGAGCTCATGGAAAAGCACTTGTCAATCACCGTAGATATCCTTCCCAAGGTGGTGAAGTTAGTACTAATTGCCTTGAAGAGGTTTGCAATAGTAAAAACAAAAAAGGAGCCAGCAAATTTGTAGTCCTCCACCTCCGGTTTGATAAGGTATGCCCAGTTTTATTGATCAATACTTCAGGCCTCAGGGACATAGTTAACATTCCACTTGAACATTTATGTTGTAATTGATGTATTTTGACAATGAAAGTTCTGTTTTTAATGTCTTCGGGTGCTTTCAAGATATATAGCTGCAAAAAAAAAGATGTGGTTTTGACCTGTGTCATTGCTAAAACCAATGTATAATGCAATGGAAGTGCCTAGAGCATGTTTGGCAAAACTTTTATTAGGTTGTAAGTTGTGAGTCCTATGAAATGTGTGCATAATAAGTGGGTAAATTCAGTAAAAGTTGTGGGTCCTATAGAATGCATGGATGAAAATAGAGTTTGAGCAACTTAAAAGCAATTATAAGTTCTACCAAACATGCACTTAATATACATTATTCTACAGTTGACCTTACCAAGCAAGCCATTAGAATATTTTTTACTGTTATTTAGGATCGCCTTCCTAAAACAATTTGTGTCTGCAATAAAACTTGAATTGAAATGATTGCTTTTATTTTAGTTAACCCTCTTCTTTATTTTCGCACCTTTCTAGTACATGGCTGTTCGTTCAGCTTATGACTTTGGTAGGGGAAAGGCTGGCTCTAGCAAAGAATCGACTACTCATTTGGCAAGAAGGGTTGTAAACTCCCAGTTCACTGATCAGGGACGGTGTCCATTGACTCTTGAAGAAATTGGATTGCTGCTAGCAGCTTTGGGATTAGACAACGGCACCCTGCTTATATCTTGCCTCCTTCAAGAAATTTCGGTTCTAAATAGGTGAAAATTCGGCTCTCAGCTTAAAGAGAAGTAAATGCTAATTGTTTCCAAACAAGTTTGGATCTATTACTGTCTGCAGATTCTGAATTAGCTCTTGCGTTATTGTAACAATAAGTAACTATTTACTTGAGTAAACATTAAGTCTAGTCAAACATGCTATAAAGTTTTCTGAAGTTCTTTATTGATGCAGTTTTTTCTAGGTGTACGGTGGGGAAGCCAGGATATCAGCCTTACGAGCACTGGCGGACCTACAGTGGGGCCTAGTGGGGCACGTGCCCCACTAGGTTTTGAATTTTTTTTTTTTTTATTTTCATGTTTGGTATCGATTGAAATCTAAATTTTAATCTAAATCAAAGTTAACAATAAATTTTAATAATATATTTCATAGAATCCATAATTGTTTTAACTTTTATCAAAATTTACTATAAATTTGATTTTAATTTCTACCAAACAGGGGCAAAATCACAATAAATTTGAATTTCGATAACATGCTAATTTTAAAAATTCACTGACGATTATACGCTAATCAAATCTACAAATTGTTTATGTAATCTCAAAGCTTATTTCGATAACTACATTATGGGTATATCGAATAGTTCAAATAGATATCGAAAATAGTTAAAAATACGTTAAACGTGAATCTTAAAGAAAAACGTCTAACTCGCATTTTTTTCAAAAAAAATCAATTATTTCATTAACATTTACTATTTTTGTGACACATCTCAATGTAATTTTCATCATTTTATTAGGAAACTTTATATGGAATATGACATCAAAAATTTTCGAAATTTTACATCCGAAAAACTCATATCCCATGTAAATTTTCGAATGCAAAATTACATGGGATATGATTTTTTTTTTACGTAAATTTTCGAGTGTAAAATTTATCCCAACTTCTTTGCAAGTTCGAGTGTGCCCCCCTAACTTTTATCTTCTGCGTCCGCCCCTGCTTACGAGATTTGTTTCCGCTGGTGGAACGAAAAAGCCTTGCCTCTTTAGAAGAACGAGCTGTAGTTGATGACTATGTTACCATGCGTAGGGATATTTTCATTTCGGCTTCTCCAGGAAATATGCATAATGCAGTGGTAAGTTCTTCAAGATAATATTTCATTACGGATAACCATCGTTTATGTGCCTACATCAATATAGATCGTACTAAGAATTCTTTTAAGTAAAAGGTACAATAAAATCAAAAATTTAGGCTCTGACAGTTCCATTTCTGTGTGGGATTGGTTAGCTAATCAACCTTAGATCCTTGCTATGGCAAAATATTGTCGTGGCTGGAACACTTTTATATAAGCCTACTCGTTCTTATAGCATGAAAATGATATATAATTTTATTTAGTCCCTGTTTGATTCAGCTAAAAATCAAATTTTTAGTAGGTTTTGATAAAAAATGATGAAATATGTAATTGGTTAAAGCTGTAAATCCAATTAAATGTGTGGTTCAAAATGAATTTTAGAAAACAGGAGCCGAGCACGGACTCAATGGCAATGTTGGATCAGCTTTTCTTGAATTAAACACCGTCTTGGCTTGAGTTCCAAGAGGCCGCAAGGGAAGAGTGTAAAAATTCAATGAAGAAATAAGTTATGGATCATTTTTTGTATAGTTATCGAGCCATTTATGTAGAATTGGCGGATTTTTGTAACAAACGAAGTTGTATTCATCTGTCCGAACATGATTTACTATTCGTGGATAGCATTGAAGGACAGTTTTTCATGTAATATATTACTCTGATTCAATATGTTGATTATGAACAATTGGTTTTACGGGATGTATAGATAAAAATTAAATAAAAGCTATGTGGATTCTATGAAATGTGTGAATCAAATTGCTGTTTGATCAATTTAAAATCTTTTAATAAAAAAAAAAAATAATTTTCGGACCATACTCTAATTCGTACCGTACTCTAATCTTTCATATAATCACTACGTTTCACTCTGGAAATAAAAATAATAAAATGAGGGTTATGATAATGTCTTTAATTAAAATGTTAAAGTTCGAGTTTTTAATCTACTCTTTTTTGACATGGTGATGTAACGGTAAATTAGCATGTCACACATCGATCACGTAGGAGTTGATCCATTACAGTACTATAGCCAATTAAGTAATTTTCATCAATTTGAGAAACGAAAGAAACGATGAAATTTAGAAATTAAAATTTACATTTTTACAAAGTAAATTTGAAAACCATTAAGAAAAGAAGTACGTTAAACGCAGTTTGAGTTATGAAACTTATCTTTCAGAGGGCCTCCAACGGCTCTTTTCCATCAGTTCAAAATTTTCCTTTCCCAAGTTAAACTCCGTAAGTTGAAATATGGTAATAAACAAATTCTTTCCTTTCTTTTCTCTTTTCTTCTTTCCATATAAAGATTCAACTGTTTTTCAAAAATAAATTTTCCTTTCCTTTTTCTGGTAGGATTAGTCCTCTGTAATCTGCTATATATATATATATATGGGATTCAAACATAAAACTTATGTACAGTCTTTCTTAAATCTCCTTCGAGAAGGTTTTTCTTGAATCAAAATATATATTTCTGTTTCAATTTGATACACGAATGGTTTCCATGGATTGGTCAGGGCAGACTCGATCGTTATTTCTCGATCAAGAAACTGTTTCTTGCACAGCAAGTAACTTGAAGATGATTCCTGCAGCATTCTACATACCAAAGGATAATCCCTCGAAGCCTAATGGGGAGGATGCCTACTTCATTAGCGAGTCGGAGCAGACGATCGGCGTGGCGGACGGAGTAGGCGGTTGGGCAATACGTGGCATAGACGCCGGCGTATATGCGCGCGAATTAATGTCCAATGTAGCGACCTCTGTTCGGGATGAGAAGAAAAAGAATGGTGTCGTCAATCCAAAACGCGCTTTAACCGAAGCTTTTAGGTTTACAGTTTCGCAAGGTTCAACCACTGCTTGTATTATAACTCTACAAGGAGAATTTCTCCATTGTACCAATGTGGGAGACAGTAAATTTGTGCTTATTCGAGATGGTAAAGTAGTGTTCAGTAGCCCGATACAGACGAATGCCTTTAATAGTCCGTATCAATTGGGGAAAGAATCGGATTCCCCGAGTGTTGCAGCAGAGTTTAAGTGTAGTGTCGAAGCCTGGGATGTTATTGTGGCAGGGACTGATGGATTGTTCGATAATGTGCACGAGACGGAATTGGAAACAATGGTGTTTCAGGGATTGCTAGTAGGTACCAAACCCGAGCTTTTGGCTAAGGAAATTGCAAATTTTGCTCTTGAAAAAGCTACCGATCCATTTGCTTGTACTCCTTTCCAAATCGAGGCCATGCAAGCGGGATATGAATATCTCGGTGGCAAGTATGACGATATTACTGTCGTCGTAGCCCTTATTAAGCCTCTAGAGTGGATATGATAAGCTTTTCAGACTCGATAACATGATGAATATTCGTTTTTTTGAATACTATCCAATGTTGTATTGTAATGAACTTCGACCAACATGCTAAAATTCTTAATTTGTTTTTATGGATGTTTCGTTCTTTATGTATTCATATTCTCGTACAATCATATTTCAGTCAATTTTACACTGCAAGCCTAAAAGTATACTCTTTAACTCCGAGATATTTTTTTTTTTTTTTCTAATATTAAAATTGGAGGGTGTTTAGTGAAGATTAAAATTAGATTTTTAGTAGATTGTGTTAAAAGTTTTTGAAATATATGGTTGAAAAGTTGTGGGATCCATAAAAGATATGATTAATATTGATTATTTGATTTTGACTTAAATTAAAATCAAATTTTAATCTGAACCAAACGGGGCTAAGACATGCACATACTTATCCTAAAATGAATAATGACTATGAAAGCAATCGTGAATAAAAAATATCTCTTAACACAATACATAACGACAAAAAGCGTCACAACGGCACACGAAAGTTAAGAGTAGAAATTTTCTTTTCATCCGCTAGTTAAATTTATTTTTTGTTTATTTCATTGTGGTGATATGCTTCCTTGAAGATTGTATTTTTCTACTTAATTTTTTTTTTAAAAAAAAAAAATGTTTACCATGTTTCTAGGAAACAAAATGCTTGTCGTGATGGTTAGGACCACATCGTGTTCATACATTTTGTGCGTAATATTTATAACAACAATATCGTGAAATATTCATGAGATACGAGACTAACGAACAAATTGGGGACTAATGGAATCCGATTCTATTTTCATAATATTTAGTTGAAATCGATTTGATCCGATGTACAAATACATAGATCGACCTACCCAATAACTTCTCTTCTTAATTGGATGACTTACCAACCCCACACCATAGCATTTAGAAAGGACATTCATAAAAAGATTTATTCTTGTAGGTTAAATGCACATGCAAATGCCAAAAGTGAAGGAAGAAAAAGTTAACAAAAGGGTACCAACAAATTATAATTTTTGTTCTTTCCCTTCTTTGATTCAATCCCTATGCATGCAGCTAGAGGGCCACATTTTTTGCTTTACTTTACCATCAACTGGACTCAAATCTTCTCAAAATTAATTAATACACATTACACAACTTTTAAGCCCAACTTTACAACCTTTAAAATTGGTCAATTAGTATGGTATTAGTTCTCAAATCTTCGAAATTGAAGTTTGAGATCGTCAATCTATCCAATTCTTGAATTTGGGTCGCCACTTGACATATCTCACGTACAAGTAACATTATTAAAATGTGACAATTTCACCCTCCAAGATTAAGTCACAAGAAAGTCGTGTATGACATTACACTAACATTTTCATCATGTGATAGTCGAGATTCCTATATTTAAATAATTTGAGGAGTTAGGATCTGACTTTTGAAGATTAGAAAGTCAAAATCACAATTATTGAAAGGTTAGAGTACACCACTAATTTATATATACTAGGTGCAAGCAACGTGCAATGCACGTTTGCTTAGTTTATATTTAATAGTTTTGTTTAAAAAATAATTTGTTATTAATAAAGATGTAATTTTTTTGGTTAATTAAATAATTAATGATGTAATGTTTATGTAATTGATAAATAATTAAATAAAGTGCTTCTTCCTGTCATCTCCAACCCAAAATCACAAACAAAAAACTCAAGGTATGTTAAGGGGTAAGAAGATGAGTTTATTTAGGCTCCGTTTGATTCTCATTAATGTAGAATGATGATGAAAAATATAGCCGTTATTGGACCCCACACAAGAGATAGAAATTCAAAATTGATAGATTGATGTGATGAATAACGGTCATATTTTTCATTTTTATGATTTTTTAATGAGAAACAAACGGATGCTGAAACTTTTTGCATGACTTAAGTCTTGACTCTTTTTTAAGTAATAATACAATTCATTTTATTGCTAAAGTATTATATGTATTACGATAATATATGTATATCATGTGTTAGACTTAGTATTGGTAAGTAACGGGTAAATTTTCGAGGACGAAAATATTTTAAGGGGGTGAGAATGTAATACCCCGAAAATTTTCATAAAACATAATTCAATTTTTATATACTATATTTTAATATTTTGAAAGTTAGGGACTAAATGATATATTTATCAAATTATATTTTATTTGTGTAAAATATTTAGATATTGATGGAGTTATCGTAAATATATGAATATTGGTCTCGTTGGATAAATCGTAATTAGATACATAAATCAGATTCGAGAAAAAGTTGATTAGGATAAGTTAGCTCCAAAATATTTTAGTTTGAAGGAATTATCAAAAGCTAATTTATTTTTATTATTATTTAATTATAATTTTGAAAGTAAGGGGTGGGGAAAAAAGATTTTCCGTTAAAATAAGAAATTCCGTTAGTTTTTCCGTTAAATCAAGAAATTACGTTAGTTTTTCCGTTAAACCAATATATTCGGTTTAATAGCCACTTTTTATATATAGAGATAGATATATTCTTCACTCATAATTTTTTTCTCTATCATGAATATTAATCTCACATTCCTTGTAGAATTGAATCACCTAATTAATGGAAGTCATTTACGTGTTGATTACGCTAAGAGTGGCCCACTTGGCAGAATATAATTGGTTTCTTTTCAAACTATGTGCTATAACCTGAAAGCTTGTTTCTTACTTCTTGAAAGCAAACGCTTTTTCCAAGATTGACAAATCTTTTTTTTATTTTCTTTATTCTTTAGTGGTTATAAAAACATTCGAACATATGTGGTTCGTCACAAATATAAAAGTGTCGACTAATACGATTTTTCAATATTCGAAGTCAATAACGAAAAAAGTACGTATCATATCCATCGATATGAGATTCCAGTAGACTTCACACGTGCGTACTTCATAATCGAATTGTAAGGCCGTAGTGGATAAAAAGATAATTGCATTCTATATTCTCTTTGGAGTAGACAAAGCTCAACAATTAAAGACAGAAAATCTCGTTTAAGCCCCTGCTTCGTACACATTAAAATTTTCATTCTCATTTTTCTACTTATTTTTAACCATACATTCTTCAATAAATAATATTTTTCATCACATCAATAACTTTTTCTTTATTTTCAACAACAAATTCTCCATCAATTTACTATTCGAGAATACATTTTTTCAAAATAATGTGGGGAAAGATTATGACGACTATTTGATCAACTTTCGTATACAAATGATCAAATAACTCTTTTATTCGTTCCTATCAACAAGAAGAGCAATGCTATTCATCCCCACTGGAGATGCATCCCCAGTCTATGTGGCGTTAATGTGGCATTAAATGATATGTGAAATTAAATAAGTCATTTAATTTCACCTATCATTTAACCTTATTTAATTTCACCTATCATTTAACCAATCATTTATAGCCACATAGACTTGGGATGCATCCCCACTGGGGATGAATATCATTTTTCCAACAATAAATTGCTTATTTCTAAAGATATGCTTCCTAGGTTACACGTGTCAAAAACCCCTTAAACGCGTGCAATGATTGGTTGTTTAGTGACCCACATCATCAAATTCGTCTTCATTGCCGTCAAATCTAACGGCCCACACTACTTTAGTCAATATAGAGTTGTACCCACGTCTTAATCTCTTATCTTGTTTGATTGGCAGGAAAATCCTATGAAACTACGACAGCAATTTCCCTAAATCCGAGCCGTTGATTTCTCATCATTCATGGTCAACCGATCAAGACAAAAATGAACCAATTACGTATAACAAAATCACATCGAATTAGTCTGTTCGATTTTAAGTCATATAATTGAGAATACAATGATTTTACTTCAATTTACTATTCAAATTATTTAATTTAATTTTGATTTTTTTAAAACTATTTTTCGTAATATCTTAATTAAATCATAAATTATATGGATTATAATCAACAAATATGTCTCTCAAGTTAGAAAGCATGAGAAAAACGAAGGAAGAACTTACAATTTATTTTCAAAAAATTCACACTGTACGATAGTCACGTGTTCGATTACGTTGAAACTTAATTAGTATTTATTGATTTACTTATTTATTTTTAATCATTTTTAATTTTTAGCTTGTATAATATGTTATTTATTCTAGAATTTTCTTTTTACTTGTACATAAATTAATTATTTCATGTAAACTTTTAAGCTTAGCCAAACATCTCTTACAATCTATACAGAGAAAACAAACTATAAAGTGTATATATAGCCCACACCCCTACTAGACTCTCACTTGATAACTTGATATCTTATCTCTTGAACGCTGTTTGTCTTCTAGTGTGGATTAATAAAAATGGATTTCTTCGAGAGATAACTATGTTTATTTTAGATTTTTGAGTTCTTGGGCTTCTTTAATTTTGAATTTTAATACGAAGTTCTCATTTTCCGGTGAGAATTTCGATTTTTCCGGTGATATCGCCGTTTTTTTCTTCAATTTCCCCAACACGGCGGTGTCTCCGTTTGTTTTTCACCCGAAACATCAGAAAAATGCAATCTTTCGTGGAGGGATTGAATGGATTTTCTTAATAACATCGTCTTCAACCATTTTTTTTTTTTTTTTGAAATTTACTCAAAAAATATTTAAATTTCTTACTAATTTGAATGTGATCTTTGTTAAGATCACTATGGTCTTTTCTTCTTTGGAGTAGTTGTGTTAATTTCCTCGTTTAAGACTTGTTTCTTGAAGTTAATTAATCTAAATTGCTATTAACTTTTTTAGGGGCATGGATTTAATTAACTGCTAACATTTCTTGTATTTCTGTTTAGTTGTATTTAAGATTTTGATCATTTATTGGATATGAATTTTAATTCATTCTGCTTCGTTTCCATTGTAACCATCAGTTTACAATTATTGACTTTTGTTCAATAAAAAGAATAGAAAAAGAGGAGAAAATGGCTCTTTCTTTCACTAGATTTTCATGGTGGTGGTTGGCAGGGAAAGAGAGAGAACAAGTCTCCAATGGGTCATCGATAAATTCTTTGTCTGATTGGGGTTTAGGATTGAGAGGAGAGCCCGAAGGATTGAAGTTTCCCTCAGTGAATAGTAGAATGCCCCATTCGAGTTCGAATAGAAAACTGAAAAGGAAATGGAAGAGTAGGGAGGAGAGGATGAGGAGGATTGACAAGGAGTATGATGTGGTGTTGGTGCCATCAGATGGCGTTTGTTTATCGGGATCCGAATCTGACGATTCGGACTGGTCCATCGGGTGGTTGGAGCCTCACGCCCCCGATTTCCAGAGTGATGATGAGGCTAATAACAGTTTTGCTGTGTTAGTCCCCTGTTATAGGCATGATTGCAAAGAATTAGAGGGCAAAGACGAGGAGGGGATGGGTAGTCCGTTCCTGAGTGCAATTAGAAACCTTCCAAATCAGTACTCTGCTGGTAAGAATCGAGCTCTACATACAGCATTTGATCATTTTTGTATGTTGTCCTTGTCTCGTTATCGCTTGTTCAGTAACATGGATCGCGTGAGTTATTAGTATTAAGTAAGAATTGAGCTATATATGCAGCGTTTGCTCAATTTTCATTATCCTTGTGTTGTTATGGCACGTTAGGTAACATGGATTGAATAAATCTTAAAAAGTATTATATGCAACATCAATCATTTTTAGATGCTGTACTTGTGGTGCTTGGTGTTCCCCATGTTATTGCTTTCTATTTATAGTATGTTTTTTCTCTTTGAATTGTGATATACTGATGATGTTAAACTTGATTGAAACTTTTCGAAACACTGCACATGAACGTAATATATGATATCTCATATTGTCTTTGGTGGATGCGCTTAGATTTAACGGTGTTTAATGATACTGTGCTTGAAGACATCGAAGAAATAAATCTTGACATTAGAGACTTAAAAGATTAGTTCTTGGGTCTCTTATCCTTGGCTTCTGTATATTTGGTGCTTTATAGAAGGCAGAGGCCCCTGGTTATGTACTAACCAGGCTTAAGAATTTTCCACAGGTCATATATTATTACAAGAAAAGTGTCGGTTTGTATGACGTCGAGAAAATTGTGCTGTTATATTATCGTATGTTTACCTTATTCTTTCCTGGTTGTGTCGTATTTGCTGCCGGGCATAATGTTAGGTCGAATTTGGGTTCTTCGATTATGTATTCCTCATCCTGAAATGCTTTGTTTTAATGAAGTCTTTGAGAACACAACTTTTCATGATTGCTAAGGATTTATTTTGGATCTTCGAGCAGATCTACCAATGAATTGAATGGAGTGGCAAAAAAAGGATTCATATAGCTATCTTTAAATTTATTGAGTACAAGGCTTTATGAATGGGATTTGATGGACAATGTGGTGATAATTAATTTGTCTCTCTCCGTTGATATGGAAACAAATTTTTTTATTGTCTATCTTTTTAAGCAGAAGAAATGGTGATGGAAACTTATTTTTGCATTCAATCTGGTTTTGTTGCAGAGGGAAAGAAGTACATGGAGCGATGGCTTTCCTCTTTCAACAATTATTGAAGCTTCTACTAGTTACTATCCTACACTAAAGTACGAGTTGCTGAGTCGAGATCAATATTCGTCTACATTGACAGTTACGTCTTTCAGTTATCAAAAAGGTTGAATACTTCGATTTTGTGACAATCGAGAGGAAGACACACGATCATTTCAGCTCAGCATTGCAATATGTAAATTCTTGATATTATCAGTGTTAAGGTTTCGATATGTAATGATTATTGTTCAGTGTAAATATGGCTCTTTGTGAATAAAATCCTGCTTCCCTGTGAAGCCTGTCTGTTCTCCTTTACAGAAAGATTTGACTCTCATGCTACTTTGTTACTTCTTATCTTCTATGGATTAGAGACTTCATTTGGTACACTTTTTGGAATGTCTCTTTTCTTAAAGCGATTATTCTGTTATGTGATTTTTGTTTGTTTAAAGCAAGATGGGGTAGTTCATCAGCTGAAAGTGAAGAGATTCTTGCTAAAAATCGCTTCTCTCTAAAAATTATGCCTTCCTATCTGCTATATTTTCTGGGAAAGACAGTCATCCAACTTATAGCGTCGTCTCATTTTGGTCATTGAACTCTTTTTTCCTACGGAAATAAAACGGAAGTTCAGTGACTAATTTTAAAACGCCGATGTAGGTTGGCTTTCTAGCGCCATGTTTTTAACTCGAAAAAATTGCAAGGATTAATGGGGCAAGAAGTACATTTTTTATTTTTTTATTTTTTTTTTTAGTTGAAGATTTTTTCATTATTCCTTCCCCTCTTCTATGGCAATCACCTGAAAGTAGAGTTGGACCACTTCTATGGTTGTATTAAAGCCTCTGGTATATGTGGCATAGAAATCAGCATGTGGCTTTGCCATCAGTGTATCTAAAGTGATAAAGAAAAATCGCTTTGTTCTTGCAAATAAGTTTGGTACGTATCCTTAGGTCGTGTACTCATGTTGGAAGAGGGATGGCTAACGATTCTTCAAATGTTTTGCAATTTAACCCTACGAGATTGTTCACCAAAAACCAAACTCTGGAGTGTTAAGAATGTTATAGTTGATCGAGTTTTTCTCTCTCTACAAAAATTGTGAAAATCTTTCTAAATTTCAAAGATACGAGTGCATAGACCTTGGACTTGCCGCTCTAGTTGTGTCACTTCCTTCTATTTTATGGTTCCTTGTGATCATACTAAGAGGGATGATATCTAAGTGATTGATCTTCCAAATGTTTTTTAAAGTATGAAAGTGATGGACTCATTTCTCTATGTTTTCAACTTATAGTGATAATGGCATCAATATTAACATAGAATTGGTGCATTTGATTATGATTAGACAAACATGAAAATTTCTTTGGACTTAGCATATAAGTGGTTTTTTAGCGAAAATTTGCTAATTTTTGAATTTCTTTTATCTAGTTTTAGCATGTCACGAGGCTGGAGAACCATTTTTTATTTTTTATTTTTTTTTTAAACAAGATTTTTAAATATACTGGATAATATATAACTACAATACATTTTAATTGCAATAAGGGTCCCAATTTTGCTAATTTTGCACTTGTGTCCTTGAGTTTTTTTCATCTCATTCTTATTTTAACATTCATTGAATTAGGACATATCAGTGTTCTAAAAGGCCGCCTAGGCGCACCTTAGCGTGAGGCGTGGCCAAAAAGCCAAGCCAAGTGGGTTAGCTTCTTATGTAGCGGTCAACGACAATTGTTGATCGCTAAAGCGTGCCTAGACGCAATTATGCGCGTCAAGGCGAGCATTACTTTTTTTTTATTTTTTTATTTTTATTTTTACAATTCTTTGAAGTTTAAAATTATTAAATGCTAATTTCTTCAGTTTGCTCTAATTTAAAATCAAAACAACCATTTGAACTCAAAAGTCAAGTGACCAATGAATCTTATTTACGGTAGATAATTTCTTAAGACACCCGAGTTATTAAAAGAAAAATTATTTACTTATCGAATTTGAACCAAAGCTCAAAAATAAAAATGCACACTGTCACTCTCGTCCAGTGTTCAAAAATAAAGTCTATGCTATTTAGATAAAGAGTTAGATAAAATTTAAGTTCCTATACTATTTACTTACTATTTTGTATTTAAATTTGAAACTTATATTTTTGTTGGAAACTTTGAGAAAAATGTATAAAATTCCTATAAATCTGTTTTAAATGTTTAGTAGATATTATTTTTAATTAATTAAAAATTAAAATAATATTAAAATAAGAAAACACATTTTTACGTTTTTTTTATGCATATGCCTCGCCTAAGCTCGCCTAGCCCATAGCTCGGCCTCCACGCATCGCCACGCATTACGCCTTTTAGAACCTTGGGACATACTATCTCTAATGAAGGTTTCTATCCAAAATTATTGTTAAACAACATGAAAAATATTTTGTCGAATTTTTGTCTTCGTTGTTTATCTTATTTTAAAAATATTTTAAAAAAATTATCCCATCTAACAGGTTCTTGGTCGTCTTCAAGGAGAAGACATCCTAAGTAATAGAAGGTCAAAGATAAAAAATGAAAAAATTGATGACATAATTGAGAAAATGAGCAAGAATTTGAGATCTTCATATATAACATAAATATCCTATTTTTCAGGGACCAAACTTTGTCATTCCTTAATAGATGGAGCAATTCACGGTGATTTGAAAAACTTCATTCTAGTCTTTCAGTTCACACTCTCTCTCGTACCCAATTGTTTTTCTCGTAATCTCCTTTTGTCAATTAATTTCACAAGTTTCAATATATTACTATTAAGGTAACTAAAAGTCACTCAATTATAAATCCGTTATTTTTTGCTTAACGTTCAAAATTTTCATTTGTGATCAATTGCTTCATGTAATCTTCTTTAGTTCGTTTTTTTCAGAGAGCTATGGATGACATCTTGTTATGATATATTTGACATCTATATGTATAGTATCGACCTACATTGCAAATAAAATCATTCTTCTATTAATTGTCGAACAACCTACTTTCCTATTATTGTATTTGTATTATATTACATTACGAAGTAAATATCTTTCACTTACTAGTCAGAGTTGAACGTATATTACACGTTATTTTAAAATAGGGTAATTGGTGCAAAACGTCTTTACCTTTGACGGTGTTTGTGGAAAACATCCATACCTTTCATTTTTTAGTGCAAAACGTCCATACCTTTCAATTTTTTTGCGCTGAACGTCATTTTCACCAATTTTTAATATAAAATTACCAATATACCCTGATATATAAATAAAACAAAAGAATAATAAAGAACAAATTGTAACTACGAGCCCAAACTTTTTAAAAAGTGCAAATAACTCACCAAACTTCATTTTCTTCCCAAAACTCACCCCTGTCCCACCGCCACCCTAACGACCATTTTCAGCCATCTTCCGGCCAC
This sequence comes from Fraxinus excelsior, assembly GCA_019097785.1. NCBI lineage: Eukaryota > Viridiplantae > Streptophyta > Magnoliopsida > Lamiales > Oleaceae > Fraxinus > Fraxinus excelsior. Next base: position 35,969,891 of record CM032630.1, read on the forward strand.
CAAAGAAAGCCAAAACAGGACGTGAAAGAGCACCAACCTATCAAGAAACCGACATATCAAAAATGTCTGGAATCTTCAAAATTAACTCCATCAATCCCATTATTTCCTCTTCCATGAAACCCCCTGAAAAACCCATCATTTTCTTCTCTGTTTTCTTCCAACTCAATCAAATCTGGCTTCAACCTACTCAAACCCACCACCAGAAACCCTTGTAAAACCCTCAACTCCTCATTTCTCTTAACTCCTCCATCAAAATTCTCATTTCCCACCAAATTTACATTGTCTTTAAGCTCACTCAAAACCTGAGCGCTCATCGTATGGACATAAAGCAAGAACTCAGCACGCAATTTCAGCGAATTATCATCAAATGACTAGAGTTGAGAGGTGGCATTCGGGAACTCAAGGAGCTCGAGGGTGCAGAGGAAGGTGAGTGCGGCAGGTGAAGGACACTGACTTTTTTATTTCCATTCACAATGCAATTGCATAAAATACAAGAAAAAAAATATATCTTGAAATGCCAAAAGAATGGCAAAAATTGAAGGTAATTTAGGCAGCCAAAAACTAACTTTATAATTTGAACATTGAGCTCGGAGCCTTATGGAGCTCGGGGAATAGCTCCCAAGTCGTCGACTTGGTCAGGATTTGATGATTTCGGCAGGCCGATTGGACATTTTTCTCCTTCAGGCAATGGGCGGTCAACAAATGAAGGGTTGAAGGCTGTGAAGGCGGTTTCGAAGCAGGGGATTGTGTGTCGGCAACGGGGTGAAGGCTGAGAGATATGTAATGGCACAGCGTTCAACTGAAATAGGTCACAAGCTTGGGCTGAACCAGACGACCTGATTTATGTACTATTTAGTGAACACTCTTTTCGGCAACTTCTATGGTGGTTGGGGCGAGAAGGAGGAGGCGAGTGGACTGGGGGTTACTGTGGTGGTTGGGGGGGAGGGGGGGGGGAAGCAGAGATGTTATTTATTTATTTTCATTTTTTATGTTTTAACAAGATATTTGGACTGTTTTGTACCTTTGAAAAAGTTTGGGAATATGACTATAATTTTTTCTTTATTTTTATTTTTTATTTTATTTATATATGAGAGTATATTAGTCATTTTACAATAAAATTAAGTAAAAATGACGTTCGGGGCAAAATAAGTGAAAGGTAGGGACGTTTCGCACCAAGAAATGAAAGGTGAAGATGTTTTTCACAAACACCGTCAAAGGTAAGGACGTTTTGCGCCAATTACCCTTTTAAAATACTTTATAAGTATTGTAAAAGTTATATTTGATATCAATTTGTTGGAAGGGTTTGATGAGTTTCAAACGAGCTAGAGAAAATAAAATTTAGGAAAGAAATTTAAGAAAAGAAAATTATACTCTCAAAATTCAACTTCTATGACTTAAATATATTGTGGTAATGAAATACTATAAATAAGTAACCTTTTTATACTACATTTGATACATAAGAATTAATTCCTAATACATTAATTTAAACACCCATTAAAATTTCTAGATACATGAATTTATCTATAATAACTGTAGACTCATATAGATCAAGATTCATTGAGCCCAGAATAATGTGAATGCTAATTAAGAGAATTAATAACACGAAATTCATAAATGACAATGATTTTCTAGTATTTATTACATATCGAAAAGTAAGGCATTAATGAAATAATTGAATTTTAGTATGGTTAAAATCGTCCAATAAATGATTCCCATACTATTTAATATATTATAGATGTTGTCTATTCACCGCTGATATTTATCATTGGAGAGTGATACATTAAAACATTTAATATATGATGCTTATAATTCACAATATAACCTTTTTATCTTATTTTTTAGGAATGGAACAACTTTATGCACTCTCCCAGACAATGATTTTTGGGTAAAATAAATGCTTTGTCTAAAGCAAAATTTTCAACACCTCATGTGAAAGGATGTCTTAACGTTCAAAAAAAATCTTGTGAAAGACATGCTTTGACCATTTCCTACTCCAAAGATTTGGTGCATAGGCCTTGGAGTTGTCCCTCTAAGCTAGTTGTTCCACTGTCTTCTATGTTGGGGGTGTTCCCCTCTCGTGATGATATGAAGAGGGGATGAGAGCTAAGTGATAAAAAAAAAAAAAAAAAAAAAAAAAAATGGGATAAATTGCACTTGGGCTTTCCAAACTTTTTTGAAGGGTTGTGATTAATGAGGTTCGGAGATCGATTTTCTCCAATGTTATTTCTTCTGAAAGTTTTGGTTGGTTTTTCTCTTGACTTTTCTTTTTCGAGGTACAGAGTCTTTTGAACCAACTGGTCGACCACGCTTATGGCGTATTTGAAATTCATTTGCTACAGCAAATTGTCCTGCAGGGACATCAATTTTTGCTGGAATATTTTCTGCTGGTATATATGATTTTGTCACTTTTCTCGTGTCAACAAATGCATCCGGTAATTGATTTGCAACATTTTGCAAATGAATGATTTTTTCAACCTCTTGCTCACATTGATTGCTGCGGGAATCAAAATGAGATAAAGTTATTTCATTCCAAGAAATTTTACCTTATTTATCAGGATATAGTTTTTCCTCTCCCAAAGTTGGAAAAATCATTTCATCAAAATGACAATCTGCAAAACGTGCAGTAAATAAATCACCTGTTAAAAGTTCAAGATACCTAATAATAGATGGTGAATCAAAACCCACATAAATCCCAAGTCTTCGTTGGGGACCCATTTTAGTCCGTTGTGGGGGTGAAATAGGGACTTGAACAGCACAACCAAAAACTCGCAGGTGAGAAATATTAGGTTCATGACCAAATGCTAGTTGCAAAGGTGAATATTGATAATATGCAGTTGGTATGATACGAACCAATGACGCAGCATGCAATATGGCATGACCCCAAACATAACCTGGGAGTTTTGTTTTCATAAGTAACGGTCTAGCAATAAGTTGTAGACGTTTAATAAATGATTCTGCCAGACCATTTTGTGTATGGACATGCGCAACCGAATGTTCAACAACAATCTCAATTGACATGCAATAATCATCGAATGCTTGTGATCTAAATTCACCGGCATTCTTAAGACGAATAGTCTTGATTGAGTAATCGAGAAATTGCGCACGTAATTTTATGATTTGAGCAAGTAGTCTAGCAAAAGCTACATTCCTAGTAGAAAGTAGACAAACATGTGACCATCTAGTAGAAGAATCAATTAATACCATAAAATAACGAAATGGTCCACATGGTGGGTGTATTGGTCCACATATATCTCCTTGAATCCTTTCCAAGAAAGTTGGGGATTCAATATTGACCTTTGTAGTTGAAGGTCTAATGACTAACTTGCCTTGTGAACAAGCCACACATGGATAATCATTAGGTAAAAGAATCTTCTGGTTCTTTAAAGGATGTCCATGTGAGTTATTTATTATTCGACGCATCATTATAGCTCCTGGATGTCCAAGTCGATCATGCCAAAGTATAAAATTCTTTGGATCAACGAACTTCTGGTTCGTCATAATATTTGACTCAACCATTTTTATAAATGTATAATACATGCCAGATGGGAGTGCATAAAATTTTTCTTTTATCTGCTTCTGACCAGATACAAAAGAAGTTATGTAAAGATATTCAATATTATTTTCTTGCATCGTCTCAATGTGATATCCATTGCAACGGATATCTTTAAAGCTAAGCAAATTTCTTCTAGATTTGCTTGAATAAAGTGCATCGTCAATATATAATTTTGTATTATTTGGAAAAATAATACAAGTTCTTCCGGAGCCTTCAACAGTATTCGATGCACCTGATATCGTATTAACATTATTTTTTGCTAATGTTAAGTCCAAAAAATATTTTTTGTCTTGAAGAATAGCATGTGTAGTTGCACTATCAATCAAACAAGAATCTTGACAATCCATCGTGAATCTATAAGAAAACAAATATATTTTAAAAAGACTTGAAATTTAAATTTAAAAAGGGTAAACATAATTTATTATGAAATTAACGATGCATACTAAAGTTTTAAGTTTCTTGCGAGAAATAAGAACATAATTGAATTTCTAAAACGAAAGGAAATACTAGAAAGTAAACTAATCTATATCTTCCATTACACCACCCCCAATTAAATGGTCAATATTTTCATTTGGATCAGTAAAGAAATCAGAGACATCCAAATGAGTAACATCAATTGGACCATCATAATCAGCAAAATTTGTCTCCAATTTTTTCTTTCCCTTGATTGATTTTTGATAGAGATCCACGAGGTGTTTGGCCGTACGACAGGTACGTGACCAATGCCCTTTCATTCCACATCTAAAGCAACTTTCTTCATGCTCCTTTTTGGATGTGCTACTTTCGTTTGCTTTGTGCCTTTTGAAATTATTGTCTTGTTGCTGATAATTTTGTTGATTATTTCGTCCATGATTTATTCCACGTGCACGCCCGCGTCCGCGTCCACGTCCAAATACATGTCCACGTCCACGTCCACGTCCACGTCCACGTCTCTGTTCTTGTCTTGATATTGTATTTGCTTCAAACAATGCAGTACCATTTGCTTCAGGCAATGGTACAGAACCAGTTCGACGTAACCCATGATTTTTCATCAATAGTTCATTATTTTGTTCAGCCACAAGCAAGCAAGATATGAGTTCAGAGTACTTTTTGAAACCACGCTCACGATATTGCTGCTGCAGGAGCACATTCGAGGCGTGAAAGGTAGAAAAAGTTTTCTCCAACATATCATCATCAGTGATTTTTTCTCCACACAATGTCAATTTTGAACATATTTTGAATAGTTCAGAATTGTACTCACTAACAGTTTTGAAATCTTGTAAACGAAGATGCATCCACTCATAGCGAGCTTTGGGGAGGACTATAGTCCTTTGATGATCAAATCTTTCAGTTAATTTTTTCCAAAGAACCAATGGATCTTTTTCAGTGAGATATTCAATTTTCAATCCATCGTGAAGGTGATGACGAAGGAATATGAGTGCTTTTGCACGATCCTGCAGGGATTCTTTATTTCCTTCTTTTATTGTCTCTCCCAAACCTTTTGAGACCAGATGGATATCAGCATCGAGTACCCATGACAAATAGTTTTTGCCAGATATGTCAAGTGCAGCAAACTCAAGTTTTGTAATGTTTGCCATTTGATTAGCTACACAAAAAAAGAAAATACAATTAATTTCGAAGAATATGATTAAACATCAATATCAATATGATATAATTTACGTGTTTTCCTTCATGGATAAACACTAATTCAAAATAGTACGTTCTTCGAAACATATGCTACTTCAAGAGCACGTTGTATTTTAATATTACTTCTTCAAGAGCAATATGTCAATATTCTTCTGGAATATTGAAAAATATAATTTATGCTCTTCAGAAGCAAATAATATTCTTCAAGAATATTAATTATAATTTTGTGCTACTTCAGGAGCAGTAACAATTAAGTGGAGATGAAGAAAAAAATTGATAATTATGACATGCAAAAACCAATTAACAGATTACGCATTCATGTAAACTGGTTTTCATCAAATTGAGTAGAAAAAGGCATCAATTAACTCATAAAAACAAAAAAAACATCTAATGTTATTTAATTAGATTTAAATACCAATTACCATACGGACACAATATAAACTTATATATAAAAATTAATTACCAAACATTCCGCATATATAGAATCTCAACTTTGTCACTATACCATATGTACACATAAGAAATATGATAATTCCATTCTAGTACAGTAGTCTACATTGTCATATTTCCAAAGATAATTCAAATTTTAATTCAATCAATGCGCGGTAAAGAAATTATTCCAAGCGGGTTCATTAGGCATCGTAACTCATGTATATAGAATAGATGAGAAATGTAATTGAATATTCGAACTAAATCATGAACTGATGCCACAAATATTGTCGAAAAATCCAAAAGGTGAACGACGAGAAAAATAAGAAAATAATAATTAACTCTTCAAATGCACTATCAAAAGTTTAATTGGCAGCGGCTTGTTCTTCAATATATATGCATAATTAGGGAAAATAAAACGAAAAGCATGTATTTGCTCAATCATGGAAACTAAAACACACAATTATGAGTTGTCAAGTCAAGTCACGTTTTTCTAAAGCAAAAATTCAGAAAGACAGAACTTGGTCCACCATGGATGCTGCCGGATGTGTGATATGCAAAAATTATTACCTTTACAAGCCTTTGAGAAATTTAGCTTTCGGTATTCTGCTTTTTCTTTCTTGCTTTGGAATGTTGCTCTTCGTGTCGTGGTAAACTTTGAAAAAATAAGCTTTCGTGCTGATAACGTGTTATAAAAGAGAGAATAAAAGCCAATAGACTTTTCTGTGTGTTATAATGAGAACCAAAGCCCTATATTTATAGAACAACTATAAGGATATATATGGTAATAATATCTAGGGCTGCAGGGGTACATGTGTCATTTACATTAAACCTTAATTTACTTTCCTTTTACAACAATTAGCTAAATGTCTATTTTCAATCAACTTTCGCTATATGTGTTAGTCTTCCATGCTTACAAATTCTGTAAATCAAACACATTCATTCTCTCTCTCTCTCTTCAACTTTCGCTATATGTGTTAGTCTTCCATGCTTACAAATTCTGTAAATCAAACACATTCATTCTCTCTCTCTCTCTCTCTCTTCAACTTTCCCTATATGTGTTAGTCTTCCATGCTTACAAATTCTGTAAATCAAACACATTCAATCTCTCTCTCTCTCTCTTCAACTTTCCCTATATGTGTTAGTCTTCCATGCTTACAAATTCTGTAAATCAAACACATTCTCTCTCTCTCTCTCTCTCTCTCTCTCTTTGTGGTTTGTGCCCAACCCAACAATACTAAATGTCATTCAAACTTTTCTCTGAATATGAATTTTTCGACGAAATGGAGGATCTCTCTGAAGAAAATCTGTTACGTCTATTCAGAAGCCCAGATCTCTTTTCCCATCTGCAAGATTTAAAGCTCGATGGAGGAGAAAAAATTGTAGGCTTTCAATGGCTCGGCCCACACTTTCTAACTATCCTCAAGTATGCAACGAGACTTTGTAGTTTATATAAGAATCAGTCACGTCTAGTCATAATCCGTGATCTGTTGGAACGTATTCATGATTCAGCCTCGAAGTGCATCTTGTACGGAGAGACTGAACATTACAAAAACCTTTTAGAAATCATTCTCTCTTTCGTGCCACAGATTAGAGAACATTTAACAATTCAAATATTCGAGAATTATGCTTTTTTCCCTCTCACAATAGATACACATGAGAATATCTTTATCGATTTTCTTCTTGAAACTATTGGAGAATTGCTTGATTGTCGAACATGTTCCAGTGTTCTTGTGAGTAATCAATTCGAAGTTCTTCTGAAGGAGCTGAAATTTCTGCTCACTTTTCTTGTTGATACAGTGCAAAGCGACCAGTCAGAACAGAACGAGAATATATCAATAGAAATTGAAGCCGTATTTAATGAAGCAGGACTTTTCTTGCGTTCATTCATTTTCACCACGGACCTTGTTACTGTGGCCCAAATGGATTTGGAGATTTCTGTCCTGCTAGAAAGGATTGAGATTGTGCGAGTGAAGATCAAAGATCACTGCATTGCGGTCTCAATGAAGCTGAATTGTGGAAGTGGAAGCCTGCAAATTGCAGAAAGTTCAAGTGAAGTATCATCATCCCAAGATAGAAGCATTCCCATGGTAGAAGAGATGACTGTGGGACTTGATGACATGACCACAGAAATTGTAAGCAAGCTTCTTGGAGGACCAAATTACCGTCAGATTATTTCCATAGTTGGAATGGGTGGACTTGGCAAGACGACTTTAGCAAAGAAAATATACAATCATTCCAACGTTCGGAACCATTTTGATAAGCTTTCTTGGTGTGTTGTTTCTCAAAATTATCAAAAGAGAAAGCTGTTGATTGACATTTTGAGCTCCGTGAGTCCCCTTAGCAGAGACAAAATTTCAAAAATGGAAGATGAAGAGCTGGCCGGACATCTTTACAGAACTTTAATAGGTAGAAGATACTTCCTTGTTATGGATGATCTATGGGACATACATGCATGGGATGATTTGAAAAGGTACTTCCCAGATGACAGTATTAATGGAAGCAGAGTATTGTTCACCAGTCGGCTGAAAAATGTGGCATTAGAAATTTCACAAATTATCATTGAACCAGCTCCCCTGTCACCAGGTGAAAGTTGGAATTTATTAGAGCAGAAGGTGTTCAAGAAAGAACGCTGCCCTCAACAGCTGCAAGATATTGGAAAGCAAATTGCAGAAAATTGTCATGGACTTCCGCTTTCAATCATCACGGTAGCTGGAGTTCTTTCAAATATGGAGAAGAAAGAAAGCTTATGGCAACGAGTTGTAGAAAGTTTAAGTTCTTACATTTCCCAAAAAGCCGATGACTACATTCCCACATTGAAACTTAGTTACATGCATTTGCCAAATCACTTGAAACCATGTTTCCTCTATCTTAGTGCATTTCAGGAAGACGAGGAAATTCGAGTTCGGCATCTATTAGCACTATGGATAGCCGAAGGGTTTATAGAGAAAAAGGAGCAAAAGTGCTTTGAAGATGTAGCTGAGGAGTATCTAATGGAACTGATTAATAGGAGTCTGCTGCAAGTTGCCGAAAGAAGAAGATCTGACAATGGAATAAAAGTATGTACTCTTCACGATCTAGTGCTCGACATGTGCAACAAAATAGCTGTAGAAGATGAAATATTTCTGCTTCAACAGTAAGTTAACTCACTCTCTTTCTGATTCCTTCTCGTTTTACTTTTCTTTTCCAATTTAGCCTACTAATTTGTGGTAATCTTGTCAATGATGCTGCTCTTGCTGATGCTGTTTGATGTGGTTAAACTGATGTTGATCCTCCATGTTGTAATATTCTACTTCTTTAGTCAGTTCTTGATAGCTAAGCATCGTCATCGCTTGTGTATGGATCGATCTCGTCATCTCTCTAAGGCCTTATCCATTCTTTACAATTCGGAAAAAACTAGGATCTTGGCTGTAAGGAGTGACAAAATTGTTCAAGTGGGAATCAAAATTATGCCTGACTTGAGGTACTTGAAAATCCCATCGATGTTGTCATCAATAGGCAGACTCCAGAACCTAGAATTTCTTATTGTAAGAAATGCATCTTATATACCAACACACATTCTCAATATGCCTAAGTTGAGACATCTACGTGTCGCAGATAAATATTCCCCTGGATATTTTCGGAGGACTTGTGATAGCTCCCGAATAAATAGCCTACAAACCCTTGGCTATGTTAATATTAACAATTCGCAAGACGAAAAAATCTTGAGATGTTCACGAAATCTTTGTACGCTTAAATGCAGATTTGCATACAATCACTTTCCTAATCTCAACTTTCTTACTCAGCTCGAATCACTCACGATTGATTATAAAAATAATTTTGAAGGTGATTTTTCAGTACTTAACTTCCCCAAGAATATCAAAAAGCTTAGTCTTGATGGAATCAATTTGCCTTGGGAAAAGACATCATTAATTGCGACATTGCCCAACCTGGAGATTCTGAAATTAGAATATGGATCCTTCATAGGAGAAATCTGGGATACCAAGGATGATGAGTTCCAAAAACTCAAATTCCTTAAATTAGATTGCCTATATCTTGAACAGTGGAATTCCTCACATGATCATTTCCCTGTACTTGAACGATTGGTGCTGAAATCTTCCCCAAATTTGGAGATGACTCCTTTGGAATTTAGCTCCATTTCAACACTACAGAAGATTGAAGTATTTAAATGTGGCAAAAATGTTGAAAGTTCAGCTTTGCAAATTCGTGAAGAACAACAAGATTATGGTAACGAAGATTTTGATTTGAACATTTATGAGTTGGATTCTCATTAGGAGTAAAGTGAGCCTCTGTTCTGCTGTTGTATATCCAAGTAAGTCAAAACTCATCTCATATTTCTTTTTCTTTTGACAAAAAAAATATCATTTTCTGTTATTTAATTAATTTATTTTTAATTTCCTAGCAGGAGATTCCTCAACTTCCCACGTGGTGAAAAAAGATATGTTGTTCTTTTTCATAGTATTTTATTTGTAGTGAACGTCAAGTTGCATTGTCCTGTCTTTGTTGAGAGTCAAATTAAATAATGGCTCTTGCCAACTGTAATATGTTTAAGAGTTAATTTGGCAAGTGGTTGGATTTGTAAATCTTTGACTCGAATCTTTTGACTTGATATTTTTCTTTTATGTAGTTTTTTTTTTTAATCTTTTTAACGTAGTTCTCTACTTTATTAGCCTAATGTGAAACAAAATTAAGTGCACGTTGTCTTTATCATTTTTAAATTATTTTTTGTTTTTAATTTTTTAAAACAGTGAAAACGCGTTCTCTTATCCATTTTCGAAGAGGCATTTTTGAAAATGAAAAAATAAAGAAAATGACTAAGACCACGTTTTGGAAAAACTAACCACAAAACACGGTCTTTGCCAAAACGCCGGGAACGCAGTTCCTTCTCACTTTCCTATCTCCCCCTCTCCCCTCTCCCGTAAAGAAGGACGCTCTGGTAACTGGTTAATCAGTTTCCTCTCTCACAAATGTTGATTGAGCGATACGGTACAACTACAAGCGATAATGGGATTTTCGGTTTTCCCACGGCACCCACTAAAAAATGGAAATAATTTACTGTGAAGGAGTACGAAAAAGGGAGGCATATTAATCACCTCCTGCCTGGCACCATTATCAGTCATTTCTTCGTCACCAAACTTGGGAGGTAATATCAGACATTTATTTAGAAACGTGCTTTAATTCAATTCGGCTTTATTCGTTGAGTGAATGATTTAATCTCAACACTTCTCTTCTCCTTAGAATTTATTTTCCAAAATTGTTGTTTCATGATGGTAATTTTCCATACGCAACAGCAATTTTTTGTCAATATATTTGTTGAATTTTTGATGTTGTTGTTTATGGCTTTCTCCTTGCCGGTGAAATACCCAGGACCAAAATCCAGTGGGGTGCAGTTCCCCCACTAGACCCAAGTGGCTCAGCCCCAGCTAACTCTGAAATTCATTCAGATAGTTTGGGATTTTGGAAAATGAATCATCTGATCACTGAATTTACTCAAAAGAGATAAAAAAAAATTTACCGTTAGTTACCCGTGCTGAATATATATCTATACGTTGTACATGTATTATGTATATGTATAATATGTTAATATGTATCATAGGTGCGTCCGACTCGGGTGTGTAATATTTTCTTCTTTCCTTTTTTTGGGAGGTCTCCGTGGTTTAGGGGAATAGACTCTGGCAGGTGGAATTGGAAAAGAAGTTTCCACGGAAATAGTTAATTAGAGAACGATGCCAAGGGAAGAATAAAGGTAATTAAATTTGTTTTTGCTGCCTGCATTTTCTTCACTTGAATGGAGGGAATAACATGTTCGTCAAAATTAATTCATAGATAACATAAACAAACCGGAGACGATCAGATAATCTTGATTTTTCCTGCAATGCGGGTGTCTGAATTTTGTACTAGGTTCTGGACATTGCTGGAAAGTATCTTTACGTATGGAAATACAGTTTCTTGTAAAAGGACTAAGGGAATAATACTTGCATCCATCATTTGACTTTAAATTTGGCCAGTCATGTTATAGTTGTAGTGTATATTTTTAAATTGGGCAAATCACAGGACAAGTGGCAATGTTTCCATTCACGGCAGCGAGTTATCTAAATTTATCAACTCAAGTTTTGAGTAAATTTCACAAAATAGAAATACAATTTTCCTTTATATGACTGTGCATTGTTCATGGTCTAAGAGTCAAGCTGTCAATGCCAAATCCTCTGAAACTTAGGAAGTTACTCATTGGCAATTAGTTCCCAGTTGTGACGATATCTTCCTGGACATGGAGGTAAATTACAAAAGACGAACATTACATTTCTTCCAGAATTGCATTGTACAATGCCAATTTACCCCTGATTTTCTATTCTCAAAATTTCCATTTCACATATTGAGTTACGTACATACAAATTCTTGAATCAATGGATTCCATTTCTACGACGTAATTTGGAAGTACATATTCTCAATATACTGTCAATCATACCTAGTTGTGGTTTGCAATCTTGATTCATTCAGTGGACAGGACTAGAGATATCCATATACGAGCGTTTTGTAGTCTGAATGAGAACTGCAATACTGAGCTGATCATACACCTTTTCCACTAGCCAATGGTTGAAACAAGAGATTTTCGTCCATAGAGGAGTAGCTAAATGGAATGTTTTGCTCGTCACTTGACATGGGAGGTTTTTTGTGCTATAAGAATTAGTTTTCCTTCTATTTAACATAATTTCAGTTTTGCAATCGTATTTTTTATTCCTTAAGTTATACAATCCCAGATATACTTGTGTCACAGATGGACTAAATTTTTGTAGATATGCGATGAAACATTTTGAAAATTTTAGTGCTATTAATGACTACTTTCTGTAAATATCTCTTCTGCAATGAGAATACTGCTCGGTCTTGAGAAGCGCTGAACATTTCCGCCATAGTTAAGATCAGGATGTCACTGAGGCTTCAGTGAACCCTGGATCTACGTCAATTAAAGAGCACAATACTCTGGGACTGCGTGCCATTTGACTTGAGTCTACTTGTAAAATAAGATTGATGATTAATCGTAATTGACTTCAGACACCAATCATCGAATCAATCAAGAGTGACTAAAAAGTAAAACTTCGGATGCCAAACTAGTGGATCAATATTATTTAAAATATAAATATAAATAAAATGATATTTTAGTCATACTATTAATTAAGTTTTTTTTTTACTTGAATATAGTAGGCATAAAGGTGTGTATATCCTATATAAGTTATGTTGTCAAATTTAATTTATTCAACAATCATGTGAAATAGAAACTTATATATATACTAGGTGCAAGCAACGTGCAATGCACGTTTGCTTAGTTTATATTTAATAGTTTTGTTTAAGAATTAATTTGTTATTAATAAAGATGAAGTTTTTTTGGTTAATTATATAATTAATGATGTAATGTTTATGTAATTGATAAATAATTAAATAAAGTGTTTCTCTCTATCATCTCCAACCCAAAATCACAAACAGAAAACTCAAAGTTCATATTATGCACAATAATGTTATACTATATTCTAAAAACAAATGACAAGAAAAAGATGCCCCCAAATGGAAATATATTCAGCAAGGGATATTTTTTTTTCCATAAAATCACAAAATACATAACCAAAGACGGATTAACCAAATCTGCAGTGCTTATCCAAAAAATTCAAAGCTCTGCTTTTGGAAATCCCATAAATCAAATACTTACCTCAACATAAAGAAAAAAAAATAATAAGAAAACTAAGTAAAATTGGAGCTATTTTACTCCATAAAAATAATTCAATCTTCCCCTGATTTTGGCCATCAATACTGCATTGTCTTCCTTAAATCTCATTTTAGCCTCCTTGCTTGAAAGAATAATCTCTTTCAGCACCGATTCTTCATTTTTATCATCTCCTTTGATGAAATTTGGATGTAATTTTTTTGAAATCTGACTAGTTGAAGTTAAAGCCAACAATTCTGAATCCTCAAAACATTTGGCTGGGCCAAGACTACACCTTTCAGTCCCATATTTTGGTAATGCATCCTTAAATTTCTTGATCTGCATACAACAATGAAATCTTAGTAAATGATTCCAAATAAAATTTGTCGAAAAATTAAATAGAATGCAAATATAATTACTTACAATGGCATTAGTACAGCTGAAACTACACAATTTGCCCTATGCCCCTCTATAGAATCTAAAGAAGGGCAGGACATGAATGTACAGACTATGGCACATGGTCTTGAGTTCTTTATAATTAACCTTAACAAAAATTGCATTTAGGTTTGATTTAGCGAGTTGACAGATCTATTGAATTAATTATCAAAATCAGGTAAATCAAAGGCAAAAATAATCAATTAAGAGTATAAAAAATGAATATTTGTACTTTAGGATGCAATGTTTTGCAGCCTCCATAACTAGGAGAATAAAAGTCAATTATAACCAATCTATCACCAGCATTTAACAAAGAACTAACAAGTTCTTGTGCAAAATGGATCTCTATCATGTTGGGCACAAGTGTCTTTTTCCACTATATTATGCCTCTGCTAATACATATTGATGTCTGTGCCTATAATCATAAAACACCAGGAGAGCTTAATTTTTGAAACCTTCAAAAAAAAAAAAAAAAAAAAAGGCACAAAACAAAAACTTACATTGATAGGAGTATTATGTCTTCAAGCTTTAGCTTTCCAATTGCTAACAATTTTCTGATCTGAAAATTCAATGGGCTTTCCCATAAACTCTTTTGATTTTGAATGTGCAAACTAAAGGTTCACAATTGAAGAAGAAACCCCAAAGTACCCTATGGGTCCGTTCTTAATGATGGTGTCGTTGGACCCAGAAACAGAAAAACTAGCCTTTATAGAACAAGACATTTCTTCAAGATTCTTCAAATTTTCAACCCTATAGCATCAAATTTAAAAAAAAAAAAAAAGGCACAAAATTCCTCCTTATTTTGTAGATCACTTTGCTTGTGTGCTTGAAATTAATACTCAGTGGAGAAAAATACGTATGCATCTATAGATGTATCTATTCATTTTATCTCTATTGTCTCCGATGGACAATGAATGTGTGTGCAGGGGTGGACGCAGACTTTCTATGTTGGGGGCACAATCAAACATTCAAAGAGTGACGAAAAAATTAAAATAAGAGATATTTTATTACAATTGTTTTCTACGTGTTCCCATATTTATCCTTTTTATTATATCAATATCAATATTATTTTTATCCTTTTTGTTTAGAACATTCATTTCATCGGTACTTTGCTTATCACAAGAAAGCATAGATTTACGTTTAGGGTAATTATATTACCACTACAAAATTTACTAAGTACACCACAAATTTCTTATTTACTTAAATATCCTTAAGTAAAATTACATAATTAGAGTTTTAATATATTTTTTAATTAAATAAATTATTATTACACCACAAATGTAAAACTTAATTCATTTTTTTTTTTTTTTTCCCTTAAGATCTTGTGTATGCCGCTCAAGCGGTAAGATCGTATTTAACGAGTGGCACAGCTCTCAAGCACTTCGCCTCTAATCCAAAATCTTCCCTTTTACTCCGATTGTGCCTAGGCGCCTAGATGCGGTGCTTGGGCACCCTGTCTCTATCCAAAACATGTCAATTTAATACTTTGACTTCTTCAATAACTCCTTGTTTCTCTTCAATCAAAACACCAAATTCTAATAGTATTTAGATCGCAATTTAACAAATTTCCACTTTAACACAAATTCAAAAGCAAGGACTTACTCTCCACTCTTTAATAAACAATTCTCCACCTCTTCCACATAAGCCCCTAAGGGCTAATGTAGCAACAAATACCGACCAAGTCCAAGCAATGGTCAAACTTGGCAACATGGAGTGTCTTGGTCAACGTATCAACGAGGTTCTTCTTGGCATCGAGTAGCCCGTTTCCAAAAAAAAAAAGCAACCCAATTTTTTTGACCCAAAAGGAAAAAAAAGGGGGTACTTACGAAAATACCCTTAAAATTATGGATGTTTTGAAAAATCATATGCAATGTTTTTATGAAGTAAAAAATACTGTGTAAAATGAAAAAGTGACACAATGTCACTTTATTTTATAAAAATTGTCACTTTTTTACTTTTGTAAAAAAGTGACACGCACTCTCAAAAGTGAGACAAACACTAATCAAAACCTTAGATTCAATTTAATAAAGTGACGACTACAAAAAAGGTGACAACACCAATCAAAACTTTGGAATCAATTCAATAAAGTGATAGAAATTAAAAAAAATGATAAAAACTCAAAAATGTGACCACTTAAAAAAGTGACGAAACCCCGATTACTTTTTTTGAGTGAATTGTATCACCTTTTCAATAAAAGTTACTCCACGTTGTATCACTTTTTAATAAAAAATTAAGTGTAATGTCACTTTTAATATCACGTTTTAATAAATAAAAAAAAGACATATAATATCACTTTCATTAAAAAGTGAAGTGAAATACAATGTCACTTTTATTACAAAGTGATATTTATCACTAAAAAAGTAACAAACAATAAAAAAAAAGGTGATAGAAAAAGTGACAAACACTAAAAAAGTGATACGAATTAAAAAAAAAAAGTGACGAACATTCAGAAAAGTGACTTACGGTCTTTTTAAAGTTAAGTGTCACTTTTTTATTAAAAAAAATATACAACGTCACTTTTATTCAAGAAATGATGTTTGTCACTCAAAAACATGATAGAAATTTCAAAGAATTGACAAAAAAAGTACCAAACATTAAAAAGTGATAAAAATTTAATAAAAAGTGACAAACATTAAAAAAGTGACACAAATTCCAAAAAGTGACAAATTGACAATTTTCATGTTGGTGTAACACAATTGAGTTATTATTTGCCCGATCAAGACATAGCACAAGGTATTGTGCAATATGTTTATTGTAATTGGATTCTCAAATAAGTGATCAACCAATTTATTGAGTGAACCAATACGCAGATCTGAACAAATGAGATATGAGAATTCATATTAAGGTTTTTAATTCCCTTATTGCAAAATCAGCAAAGGAACATTAATTCCACTTCAAACACAGGCTGCCAAACACACTTTCACTTCCACCACGAATCATAGTAGCAATTGCAAATCATGAGTTAACTGTTAACTAATAGCTTTGATGTCATTGTAGTATTGGGAACGCCTTGCAATTAAATAAAATAACCACAGTTTATTTTCTAATCAATTAAGATGCAAGAATTAAAGCCATTTTAATAATCGAATCAAAACTCCTCTGTCGATTCCAAACAAGTGTGGCAAGAATGGATGAATCAGGTCTCAGACTAAAGATTTAGATGCTAGCAGAATCCTTCGCACTCTCGCATGCTTAAGGATTTGTATAGCTGAAAGGTGTGCTGCACACTATCCTGTACAAGATCTATCAAATATTGAACCCCCAATCTTTGTACCCACAATATGATCCACATCAAAATCATTACAAATTTACAGGGAAGAATCCCAACTTCTAATAGTCCAACTCTAAACACAGATTGCCAATTCTTAAGCACGGGCTTAAACACATTTTTTTTTTCTCTCAACCCATTCGTATGATTCATTAACCATTCTTAAATTCCAGCTAATTCTCGAAGAACTCTTGGTCGGATCCTCCGAAGAAACCAGCACTGATCGCACTAGTTCCACCGAGAACCGGACCTCACGTATTGGGAACACTGTCTTCTAAGATGAAAAATTGAAATGGAATATTGTTGCCTTGTTTTAGTTAATTATTGTTGTATTTTTGAATTGTTGCCTTGTCGGCTTATTGAGTTTTGGTGTTGTCTTGTCACCTTAATGAACTATTGTTGTTATTGACATTGAATTTTAGCCAATGCGTCCAAACTTTATGGATTAACATGTAACACCTCGAAAATTTTATAGAATAAAATTTATTTGTTCTATATGATATATATTAATATCTTGTAAAGTTGAATGATTAAAATGAAATATGTTTTTTTTTTGACCAATTAATTAGATATGGATAGGGCGAGATTTAGTATATCAATATTTGACTCTTTTAAAACTTTATAATTAACTAGAAGTTTTCGACTAAAAAAAAGTTAATTTGAATAAGTTAGGTTGAAGATATTGAAGTTTATAGAATTCATTATTAATATTTAACTTAAATTAAATATCAACATTTAAATATTTGGCTATCACCTGCATGGAGATAAAGCGGTTTTCAGCCACGTGTACGACCTATTTTGTTTTGATAAGTTTAATAGTAGTCATGATTTTATTATTTGAAACTAATGTCTATCCAAATTACTGGTGATACACGGTTACACTATTCTAATTGCACCAAAATTCACCATATTTTGTTATTTCGAAAAGCCAGTCACGATTTTAGTGACGTAGTCGAGAAAGTAGAAATGATATTGGAATTCTTTCAAAAAAATTCGTTTGATCTAACTAAGTAATACACTTTTATCTAAGTGGTTCGTTTTCTTATGCTTTTATATTCATTAAATATGCATGAATTGCTATTGGACATTCGGGTTCTTTATAAAGAGATATGTACTCCTTTGGGAATTTAAGATAACCTAAAATACCGATATACTTCATAATAGAAGAGTGATCTGAAGTGTCTATTTTATTTTTATATAATTGTGTATGAAAACTGCACATATCTTACTGGATATTATTAAATACTTACTCTTATAATAATTTACAGGTTAGTTCGGATCGATTGGAACTAATGCGGAAGGTGATGCGAGCTATCAAAGGACTTGATGAAATGAAAACATTAAGTTTTTTCTATCTTTTAGAAATTAGTTATTTAGTCTAATTATGATTAAGGACATGTTTATTTGATAGTTAGTCGATTTTGTTTAATTCGAAAGATATAATTTTCATATTTTGGATTAAATTATGGATACTATTTATTTTTCTACAAAGAAATAAAATGTTCGTTTCCGCAATGAATATGAATTGAAATTGAATTTTTTAGTAACACTCTAATGTCATAAAAATTTGGGGTGTTATACCTCCTCTGGTTACAAGCATCTATAATAGTCATGTACTCAACCTTAGTAGTAGATAATGCCAATGTATTCTATAATGTAGCCTTCCAATTGATAGCACAACCCTCTATGGTAAACACATACCTTGTAATTGATCTCATTTTATCAAGATCTCCAGCGTAATTTAAATCAACATACCCAATGACTTCATATGTATTTCTCCCAAAATACAAACAAGCATTAGTAAAGTCGCACAAGTATCTGAATGTCCACCGTTTTGCTGTCTAATATTATTTATGTTGTTCTTATTCATAGTATTTTATTTGTAGTGAACGTCAAGTTGCATTGTCTTGTCTTTGTTGAGAGTCAAATTAAATAATGGCTCGATTGCCAACTGTAATATGTTAAAGAGTTAATTTGGCAAGTGGTTGGATTTGTAAATCTTTGACTCGAATCTTTTGACTTGATATTTTTCTTTTATATAGTTTTGTTTTTCCTTTTTGACGTAGTTCTCTACTTTATTCCAATTTTTTGGGTAATTTGGCCATTTAGGAAAATGATAAGACGGTTTCTCATTGACTAGCTTATAACCGATTTTCTTAAGAGGATCACGCTTTCTCCATTCGTCCATGTGTATTTTTTTATCAACGGCCAGTAGCCCAGCTTGTTACTCTTGCCCGTCGGACAATGCTTCGCATGCGATGAGATAGGTTTGCAGATATTATGAGGATCAACATTTGCATATAATTAAATTAGTGTCCAATTAATTCAAAACATTAAACTACATAAATAAAATTATTACATGAAAATTTAAACTACTAGAATCTAAAAAATTAATTAAAGGATCACATATAGATTACATTGTTTACAATACTAATGATTTAACTATACATACTAATGAAATAAACACAATAAAAATGATAAAGTTCATCACCGAATTTTGAATTTTTCATCCACAAATCTTATATATGTATCCACTAAAAAAAATCTTTATTACATTTACCTTTTACCCATTAATTTGTTATCGTGATAGTTTAGAGCCAAGAGTGCAAATGGAGACAATGGAGTGGGAGGCTCAAACATTTGTTAGGTGAATTTTGGCAAGGAAGTTAGGTTAGTTACAACCATACCCAAAAATAGAGATTAATCAAGAGACCACATATGCCGCCAATTAGGAAGCTCGAGTGACACGAGCCTAAATAAAGTGTTAAACATTAATAGCGTGTTTCAAAAAGTAAGTTAAGATTCACATTAAGAAAAGTAAGGTTTTTTCACATAATATACGAGATGAAACTTGTATTTTTATTTTGAAAAAATATTTCTCTAAGTTGGTCTTCCAAGATGATCTTCTTTGGATTTGGATTTCAAACATTAAAAAGATCATGATCATCATGTGAAATTTGTGTTACAAAGCCGTGCAATGCACACTTGTGCACAAGTACAACATATTGAAACCTATGTTGAGTAGTGTCCGGATCATGCTGTCTGGGGACCAAATAATTTTGTACATAATTACGGAATTAAAGATGGGAAGTATATTAGTATGCGGTTGTGTTACGTGTAGGAAAATAAATGGAGAATACACCGAGAATTGAAGAAACAAATCAATATTGCAGCAACCAAAACACGAACTTGAAGACAAGAAATCAAACTTGAAATAGCCACCAAAAGACTTGATCACGATATCGTTGTCCTCAAACAATATTTGTCCCTTTTAGGATTGAAAAATTGCTTGAAGGGATAATGACAAATAGTTTGCAGGATTTAAAACAAGTCTTGAAAGAATTAATGCTCAAGCAATCAAGCAAAATCCTTTAAAATTCAAGAACACTCGAGAGCTTTGAATATGAAGAAGGAAAATTAAAACTTGGAATGAAAATTTTCTCTTAAAATGGGGCTATAGATTTTTGTATGTTTCCTAATTTTTTTGTTGATCACAAACCACTTATTTATAGCCTACAATCAGTGTTATACGAAATGGTGCAAAAAACCCTCCAAAAGCCACCAAGTTTGAACCCCAAACGGTCAAAAACGGCTTCCAAGGTCGAATTTAATAGCCATGCGGTCGCATGGGCCATTGGGCCATGTGACCGCATGGCCCAATGGCCCAATGCAGGGACAAAAAGTCCGTCCATGACTTATTCCATGCCCATGCGACCGCATTGGTCAAAAAAAATTTTTATTTTTTTTTTCATTTCATTTCATTCCAATAATTTTGAACGATATATAACAATCTCCCACTTGTTCAAAATTATACGATACTCATGCATAAGGATTAGATATCTTTCGATTTGAATCTAATCATAGTGTAATTCAAACAAAGCAAAGTCGGAATCAAATGTAGCCTGAAACTTTGAACCATTTGTTCCAAATAACAATATCAGTTCGAACACACAAGAGTATCACGTGCTCTCAAATTTGTCACACTCGCTTAGCGCTATTATGGTCTTGCGCTAATCATTTTTTCAATAAACTTTTAAGAGAGAAACTCTAACTCTCTATTGAGGCGGCACCACCTCGAAATTTATTTAGATGAAGTTCTTCCAGTATCTTTGTTACTTTTAAGATTTGTTCTTAATACTGAACTTCATTAAGAATTTAAAATTCATCCATCACTTCAATAACAACCAGCATTATAACTAGGATATGGTTATTGCGGATATCAATAATGCTAAAACTATCCACATGTCGAATGACTTGTTATTACCCTTTGAACCCATGAATTACTTTTTGAGTAATGACGGGTAGGGTTGCCATCATTGGTGGACCTTTTTAATTTAAGAGTTTCAACCACATCCTACTTGTAGTAGAATTTACTAAATGTCTGTTTAGAGGTTTAGTTAAAGGATCCGCTAAATTCTCAATTGATTTTACATAATTTAGGGAAATTATTTCACTTTTGATTAATGTCCTTATGTAATCGTGTCTTAGACTCATATGTCTAGACTTTTCATTGTATGCTTTTGCTAACGTGGCTTGACTATCACACATGATAGGTATAGAAGATGTTATCTTCGGTACCAAAGGTATCTCGTAGAAGAGATCCTTAAGCCACTCAGTCTCTTTCCCGATTTTCGATAGTGCAACAAATTCAGATTCCATAGTTGAGTGTGTTATACATGTCCGTTTCTTTGATTTCCAAGAAACAGCCCCACCACCAAGTGTAAAAATCCAACCTGAAGTGGATTTATTTTCACTTGTGCTAGATATCCAACTAGCATCAGTAAACCCTTCCAATACAGCCGAGAATTTAGTATATTGTAGACCTGAGTTCTTGGTTTTCTTTAAATATCCAAGAATTCTTCCAATGGCCTTTCAATGGTCATTGCTCGGATCACTAGTAAACATACTAAGTTTACTAATTGCAAATGCTATATTCGGTCTCGTACATTGAACAATATACATGAGACTCACAATAGCACTTGCATATTCTAATTGAGCTATTTCTCTTCCATCATTTTTCATAAGCTTTGAACTTGGATCAAGTGGGGTGCTACAATTTTTTATGTTCAAATGTTTGAACTTATTTATCACACTCTCTATATAGTGTGATTGACTCAAATAATAACCCCCACTATTTTTGGTAACCTTGATACCTAAAATAGTATTCACTTTTCCAAGATCCTTCATCTTAAAAATGGAAGATAGAAACATCTTCGTTTATTTGATCTCATCCATGTGATTACTCATAATCAACATGTCATCAACATATAGACAAATAAATATCACATAATTTTCACATACTTTACAATATAAACATTTATCTACACTATTATGTTTAAAGTCAAAATATATTATCGTTAAGTCAAACTTCTAGTGCCATTTCATAGGTGTTTGCTTCAAGCTGTACAATGATTTTACTAACTTGCACACTTTTTGTTCATTTTCAGGTAAAAAAAACCCTTCAAATTGTTCCATATAGACCTCCTTATCGAGATCCTCGTTCAAGAATGCCGTCTTGACATCCATTTGATGAACATGCAAGTCATGTATCGAAGTTAGAGCAAATAATATCTTAATAGATATTACTCTATCTATCGGTGTATATGTGTCAAAATAATTGATTCATTCCTTTTGTCGATAACTTTTGGCTACTAATCTAGCCTTAAAGGTATTAAGAGAACCATCAGTATTATAATTTCTCCTAAACACACATTTGCAACCTATAGGTTTAGCTCAGTGTGGAAAAATCGACAAGTTCCCTTGTATTATTTGACATTATCGAATTCATTCGTCCTTAATGGCATCTTTCCAAAAAATGCCATCACGTGAAGTCATAGCTTCTTTATGAATTTTAGGATCGATTTCCACTTGTAGAACAAAAGGAATTGTTCTTACAACATTCACACTATTTCCCTCTACCAAGTAAAAGGAAATAAGTTGAGAGTCAATCTCATCCGATCCCAAGGACTTCGCAATTCGAGTTCTTTTGCTTCTTCGTGGTTCACTAGATTCATTAACATCTTTAGAAGATATTTCATCACGTGTTCCACTTGAGCTAGGGATATCATTATGAATTTCCCTCAATTCATTATCCGAAGATAATGAATTTTCAAAGAACTCCACATCATTTGATTCAATAATCACATTGGTTTCTAAATTCAATAACTTGTAAGATTTGCTATTGTTAGCATATCCTACAAAAACACATTTAATGCCTCTTGGACCTAACTTGGTCCGGTTAGAATTTGTATTCTTACAATAAGCAAGACACCCACACTTTAAAATAACCAACGTTCGATTTTCTTCCTTTCCAAAATTCATAAGGAGAAATCTTAGTATTTTTAGAAGGAATCCTATTTAAAATTCTATTTGCACTCAATAATGCTTCACCCCATAAATTAAATGGCAACTTAGCATACATTAACATAGCATTAATCATATCAACTAAAGTTCTATTTTTTCTTTCAGCCAAAGCATTTTGTTCGAGTGTCCTAGGTGAAGAACATTGATGTACTATGCCATGTTGTTTACAAAATGAATTAAAATCACTAGAAAAATATTCACCTCCTCTATCACTTCGTAGAGTTTTTATTTTCTTACTTAGATGATTTTCTACTTATTTTTATATGTCTTAAACATATCAAAAGTTTCATGTTTATGCTTAATTAAATAAACATATATATACCTAGAGTAGTCATCAATGAAAGTAATAAAATCTCTATTACCACCTCTAGTCAACATTCCATTTAATTCACATATATCGGTATGAATTAATTCTAAAATGCTAGAAGTCCTATTAACACTTTGATATGACTTCTTAATCATTTTAGATTCTATACATGTCTTACATTTATAAGCATCATTTTCATTATATGAAATCATGTCACATTTTAACATACATTTCATAGTACTTTTACCTATGTGACCTAATTTAGCATGTCATAACGAAAATAAATCAACAACAATATAAGCAAAGTCAACTTTATTATTTAAAGACTTGTCAATAGTACAAAGTTTGGTCATTCCTTCACTAGAATAGTCTTTACCAACAAATTTCCCATTTAGAGATAGTACAAGTTTACCGGATTTATAAACACATTTTATGCACGATTTTCCTAAGAGATTCCCACTAACTAAGTTTCTATTCATATCGGGAACATATAGTACATTTGTTAGGGTAACCGTCTTGCCGGAAGTGAAGATTATATCCACATTTCCTTTTCCATATACCTTGGATCGAACCTCGTTACCCATTTGAATATCTTGTTCTCCATCAATTTCGAAGTAAGTCTTGAATAATGACTTATCATATGATACATGTACAGTTGCACATGTATCATACCACCACCCGGTAACCTTTCCCATGATTGCATTGATTTCACTAACGATGACCACAATATTGTCTTCTTTGATGGAGTTCACTTTTCCTTCAGTGTTGTTCTTTTTCCGATATCGACATTCCTTTGCATAATGCCCAAATTTCTCACATACAAAACAACTGCATTTGGTCTTTTTCTTGGAATTGTTGAAGTTCTTTGAAAGCTTTCTCTTGTTGGTTTTAGTAGACATCTCAGATTTCTCCATGGTATTGGCTTTGGATGTGCCTCCATAAGAGTTATCACTCTTATCTCTTGCCCTTGATTCCTCTTCAATTCGAAGATGTTTTTGCAATTATTCCAAAGAGTAGTCTTCGGAACTATGCATGATTTTCTTCCGGTATCCTTTCCAAGTTTCGGGAAGTTTGGCAATGATAGCCCCCACTTAGAAAGTTTTTGGAATTTCAATATTTACCGCCTTCAACTTACTCACAAGTACTTGCAATTCATGAATTTGGGGAAGTAGGGGAATATTTTCAAGAAACTTGAAATTAAAATACCTCGAAATTAGGAATTCTTAGTGTCATCTTCTTCGGCTTTGTATTTGTTCTCCAATGCGTTCCAGATCATTTAGAATGTGACCACGACATATAAGTTCATTTTCTTGGCATTTTTGTCTTTCGGCCCTTATCGCATCGATTTCTCCATTTGTAGGTTCCGATAATATTGTCAATTCCGGATCAAGTATGTAGAAGATCTTCAAAGTTGAAAGTAGAAACTTTAGTTTGTCTTGCCACCTTGTGAAATTCGTTCCATCGAAGTGATCCAACCGTACAAGGTCTTGATTCATCAACTTGATAGTAGACATCGTGCTTTCGTTCTCTATTTATGAATATTGTTTGAGATTGTTCTAAATAAATGGAGAAAATACCGAGAATTGAAGAATAAACAAACCAATGAAACAGCAACCAATCACGAACTTGAAGACAAAAAATCAAACTTGAAACAGCCACCAAAAGACTTGATCACGATACTGTGGTCCTCAAACAATATTTGCCCCCTTTAGGATTGAAAAATGCTTGAAGGATAATGGCAAATGGTTTGCAGGATTTAAACAAGTTTTGAAAGGATTAACACTCAAGCAATTAGTGTAATCCTCCAAAACTTAAGAACACAATGAAAAATATGAATATAAAAGAAGAACAATTATTTTGATCTTTTATTTGGAATGAGTATATGAACTTCTCTTGTTTTTCATTTTTTTTAATCATTTAACACCATCGTCCTATATATAGGCAATGTTAAGATGCACGAAATAGTGCCAAAAATCAAGTGAAAAGGCACCAAGTTCAAAAAATCAACAGACAAAAACGGCTAGAAACGGTCACAAATTAAGCCCATGCGGTCGCATAGGCTTATCCCATGCGACCGCATGGTAATATCAATATAGGGACTTTAAGTCCCTGTAAAAGGCCATGCGATGCCCATGCGACCGCATGGGTCACCCATTTCTTCATTCCCGTTTTTTCTCCATTCCAAAAACCATTTTATTAGTTTTGAACAACTTATTTCCAACAGCTTTTAGGTTTACAGTTTTGCAAGGTTCAACCACTGCTTGTATTATAACTCTACAAGGAGAATTTCTCCATTGTGCCAATGTGGGAGATAGTAAATTTGTGCTTATTCGAGATGGTAAAATCGTGTTTAGTAGCCCGATACAGACGAATGCCTTTGATAGTCCGTATCAATTGGGGAAAGAATCGGATTCCCCGAGTGTTGTAGTGGAGTTTAAGTGTAGGGTCGAAGCCTGGGATGTTATTGTTGCAGGGACTGATGGATTGTTCGATAACATGCACGAGACGGAATTGGAAACAATGGTGTTTCGGGGATTGCTAGTAGGTACCAAATCCGAGCTTTTGGCTAAGGAAATTGCGACTTTTGCTCTTGAAAAAGCTACCGATCCGTTTGCTCGTACTCCTTTCCAAATCGAGGCCCTGCAAGCCGGATATGAATATCTCGGTGGCAATAATGACGATATTACTGTCGTTGTAGCCTCTAGAGTGGATATGATAAGCCTTTCAGCCTCGATTACATAATGTATAAGATTTTTACTTTTATTAGTTTTTTTTAATACTATTCGATATTGTATTGTAATGAACTTCGACCAACATGCTAAAATTCTTAATTTGTTTTTATGGATGTTTCTTTCTTTATCAATAGTTTATTCATATTCTTGTACATTCATATTTCAGTCAATTTTACACTGCAAGCCTAAAAGTATTTGAATTTTACTTTAACTTGAAGAATTTTTTTTTTCCTCATATTAAGACATGCACATACTTATGCCAAATTGAATAATTACTATGAAAGCAATCGTGGTATATATAAATTAATTAATTAATTAATGTAATGATTTGAAATAAAGTGGTTGCAATATACATTTATGTAGTATAAATATATGATTAAATCACCATTAATACAACTAAATACACAATTAGAAGACTTTAAACTATCCTTGCAAGCGATCAATTAACTTGTGTCTTACAATAAGTGCATTTAAAAGAGTAAGAAAAAGATGCAACCTTGTGAACTACTTTATTCTCCTTGTGAGTAATTAAGTAATAAGAATTACAATTGACATGAATAGACGAAAAATATTCGAGAAAATAACCGTTTATGGAACATATTGAATATCAGATTTGAAGGGAGTTTCACTCCATCATCGCTATCCGAATCCAATTCTCCACTCACACAACCATATATATCTTCCGTCGTCTCCCCCATGAATTGTCCGATCATCATTTTTAATTGCATGGGTAAGACCACGTTGTGTTCATACATTTTGTACATAATATTTATAACAACAATAACGTGAAATATTTGTGAGATATGAGACTAACGAACAAATTGGGGACTAATGGAATCCGATTCTATTTTCATAATATTTAGTTGAAATCGATTTGATCCGATGTCCAAATACATAGATCGACCTACCCAATAACTTCTCTTCTTAATTGAAGGACTTACCAACCCCACACCATAGCATTTAGAAAGGACATTCATAAAAAGATTTATTCTTGTAGGTTAAATGCACATGCAAATGCCAAAAGTGTATGCAGCTAGAGGACCACATTTTTGTTCTTTCCCTTCTTTGATTCAATCCCTGTGCATGCAGCTAGAGGGCCACATTTTTTGCTTTACTTTACTATCAACTGGACTAAATCTTCTCAAAATTAATTAATACACAACTTTTAAGCCCAACTTTACAACCTTTAATTGGCTGTTTATTAGGTAGATAAATCAGTAATCATTTTATTAGTCTATTATGGATGACATGATACGCTTATTTTCGATTTGATAATCAAGGGAATTAGATCAGTTCAACTCAGTCTCTTTATGAATCGATTGAATATTATTTTAGATATCAATTTGATTTGTATTAGTCGAAATAATAGTATTTGACATTGATTCATGTTCGTCTAAAGGCATGTTTGTTTCGGATTAAAATCAGATTTTAATCTAAGTCAAAATCAAACAATCAATATTAACCACATTTTTCATGGGTCTCACAACTTTTCAATCACACATTTCAAAAATTTCTATAACAATTTACTAAAAATCTAATTTTAATCCTTACCAAACAAATACTAAGTATGGGATCAAATGTACACCTTTTTAGAAACAACTCGGATTGAGCTCCCTAAATTAGTCAATTAGTATAGTATTAGTTCTCCAATATTTGAAATTGAAGTTCGAGATCGTCAATCTATCCAATTCTTGAATTTGGGTCGCCACTTGGCATATCTCATGCATAAGTAACATTATTTAAATTTGACAATTTTACCCTCCAAGTTTAAGTTTAACATTATGTATTCCTCATCCCGAAAAACTTTGTTTTAATGAAGTCTTTAAGAACACAACTTTTCGTGATTGCTAAGGATTTATTTTGGATCTTCGAGCAGATCTACCAATGAATTGAATGGAGTGGCAAAAAAAGGATTCATATAGCTATCTTTAAATTTATTGAGTACAAGGCTTTATGAATGGGATTTGATGGACAATGTGGTGATAATTAATTTGTCTCTCTCCGTTGATATGGAAACAAATTTTTTTATTGTCTATCTTTTTAAGCAGAAGAAATGGTGATGGAAACTTATTTTTGCATTCAATCTGGTTTTGTTGCAGAGGGAAAGAAGTACATGGAGCAATGGCTTTCCTCTTTCAACAATTATTGAAGCTTCTACTAGTTACTATCAAACACTAAAGTAGGAGTTGCTGAGTCGAGATCAATATTCGTCTACATTGACAGTTACGTCTTTCAGTTATCAAAAAGGTTGAATACTTCGATTTTGTGACAATCGAGAGGAAGACACACGATCATTTCATCTCAGCATTGCAATATGTAAATTCTTGATATTATCAGTGTTAAGGTTTCGATATGTAATGATTATTGTTCAGTGTAAATATGGCTCTTTGTGAATAAAATCCTGCTTCCCTGTGAAGCCTGTCTGTTCTCCTTTACAGAAAGATTTGACTCTCATGCTACTTTGTTACTTCTTATCTTCTATGGATTAGAGACTTCATTTGGTACACTTTTTGGAATGTCTCTTTTCTTAAAGTGATTATTCTGTTATATGTGATTTTTGTTTGTTTAAAGCAAGATGGGGTAGTTTCATCGGCTAAAAGTGAAGAGATTCTCGCTAAAAATCGCTTCTATATAAAAATTATGCCTTCCAATCTGCTATATTTTCTGGGAAAGACAAGTCATCCAACTTATAGCGTCGTCTCATTTTGGTCACTGAACTCTTTTTTCCTACAGAAATAAAACGGAAGCTCAGTGACTAATTTTAAAACGCCGATGTAGGTTGGCTTTCTAGCGCCATGTTTTTAACTCGAAAAAATTGCAAGGATTAATGGGGCAAGAAATCATTCTTCTATTAATTGTTGAACAACCTACTTTCCTATTATTGTATTTGTATTGCACGTTATTTTGAAATATTTTGTAAGTGTTATAAAAGTAATATTTGATACCAATTTGTTGGAAGGATTGAATGAGTTTCAAACGAGCTAGAGAAAATAAAATTTATGATAGAAATTTAAGAGAAAAAAATTGTACTGTCAAAATTCAACTTCTATGATTCAAATTTTTTATACTTACATTTGGTACATAAAAATTAATTGCTAATACATGAATTTAAACACTCATTAAAATTTCTAAATACATGAATAAAAATAAATTTATCTATAATAACTATAGACCCATATAAATCAAAATTCATCAAATCAAAATTCATTGATTATAAAATAATGTGAATGCTAATTAAGAGAATTAATAACACGAAATTCATAAAACAATGATTTTCTAATATGTATTACATATTTACATATCGAAAAACGAAAAGTAAGACATTAATGAAATAATTGAATTTAGTAGGGTTAAAATCGTCCAATAAATTATTCTCACTTGATGTAATATTTAATATAGGGTAATAATATTACCACTACAAATTTTAATTACTACACCACATTATAATCCCACTACAATTAAAATATATTTTTAATAAAACATTTAATATACGATGCTCATATAACCTTTTCTTATTTTTTAGGAATGGAACAACTTTATGCACTCTCATGTGAAAGGTTGTCTAACGTTCACATAAATCTTGTGGAAGACATGCTTTGACCATTTCCTACTCCAAAAGATTTGGTGCATAGGCCTTGGAGTTGTCCCTCTAGCTAGTTGTGTCACTTTCTTCTATTTTGTGGTTTCTTGTGATGATATGAAGAGGGATGATAGCTAAGTGATTGATCTACAAATTATTGTAGATTAAAAAATGGGATAAATTGCACTTGGAGTTTCGAACTTTTTGATGGTTGTGATTAATAGGTTCGAAATCTTTGAATTTTAGCACATGAAGTCCCATACATTACAAATGTAGCCGCCAAAGTCCTTTTCGGACGCAAGCCTTACATTGACCCTTAAAAATGTCGAGATTTTGTACATACTGAATTCCTTTTACTTTCATGTTTCGGTAAGACACTAATTTGGTCTTTAATGGATTTGCTTAACTATATATCACTCAATTTTATTACTCTTCAAATTTGGTTCATACAAGATGCACATATCACCTTCTCTGTTTGCAGCATTTGGATACAATGGAGCTAATAAGTACACCAAAATACATAAAACCGATTTATGTTTAACAGCCATGGAAGAAAAAATAAAAATGGAAATGGAAAAAATGTACAAAAGGTGAAAACGGAACCTTTTTTCCTAGGACAAAAATTGTACGCTTTTTGTGGTGCCTCCATTTCTCAGGTTGCTTGATTGGCCGTGTTTCTTTCCAGGTGATATGCATCTTTATATTCTGCTCTCGTAACATCCTGTGTAGCACTACTTGAACTGTTTTTTTCTCGGGTATAGCAACTTAGTGTATAAGAGTAAATTATTATTTAGGGCATCGAGACATATTTAATTCAACCATCAAATCACATGTTATTCTGTACTTCACAACATCAAGTTATCATCATGCCTTTTTATTTTTTTTTTTCACATGGCGGAAATTTATGATTGAACGTATAACTATCGAAATAAAATAATTTAATATGTGATCAAACTCTGGTGCCATTATCGTTCAAAGATAATAAAATTCTATGGGATAACAAAGTATTTACGATAAAATTAAACTTGACATCTAGGTGAAAGAGACGTGACAAAGAATATAGCTCGAAGTGGAACAAGTCATTGCGTGTTTGGGGGAGACTTGGCTACGTATATCGAGGTCTACTAAGTCAAGAATATGCCAATTTCATTTTCTCGGTGGAATATATAAATTGGACGCGTTTATGTAATAATTATTTTTATTGTATTGAATTTTCAACGTTGAGTGCAAGTTGCAACCCTAGTGTATCGACTGATAATCTCTCTCTCTCTCTGGTTTGTGCCCAACCCAACAATACTAAATGCCATTCAGACTTTTCCCTCCACGTGAATTTTTCTGCGAAATGGAGGAGGATCTCTCTGATGAAAATCTGTCACGTCTATTCAGAAGCCCAGATCTCTTTTCCCATCTGCAAGATTTAAAGCTCGATGGAGGAGAAAAAATTGTAGGCTTTCAATGGCTCGGCCCACACTTTCTAACTATCCTCAAGTATGCAACGAGACTTTGTAGTTTATATGATGGCCATTCACGTCTAGTCATAATCCGTGATCTGTTAGAACCTATTCATGATTCAGCCTCCAAGTGCGTCTTGTACGGAGAGTCTGAACATTACAAAAACCTTTTAGAAATCATTATCGCTTTCATGCCACAGATTAGAGAGCATTTAACAATTCAATTATACGAGAATTTTTTTTTCCCTTTCACAATAGATACACTTAAGGATATCTTTATCGATTTTCTTCTTGAAACTATTGGAGAATTGCTTGATTGTCGAACATGTTCCAGTGTTCTTGTGAGTAATCAATTCGAAGTTCTTCTGAAGGAGCTGAAATTTCTGCTCACTTTTCTTGTTGATACAGTGCAAAGCTACCAGTCAAAACAGAACAAGAATATATCAATAGAAATTGAAGCCGTATTTAATGAAGCAGGACTTTTCTTGCGTTCATTCATTTTCACCATGGACCTTGTTACTGTGGCCCAAATGGATTTGGCGATTTCTGTTCTGCTAGAAAGGATTGAGATTGTGCGAGTGAAGATCAAAGATCACTGCATTGCGGTCTCAATGAAGCTGAATTGTGGAAGTGGAAGCCTGCAAATTGCCGAAAGTTCAAGTGAAGTATCATCATCCCAAGATAGAAGCATTCTCATGGTAGAAGAGATGACTGTGGGACTTGATGACATGACCACAGAAATTGTAAGAAAGCTTCTTGGAGGACCAAATTACCGTCAGATTATTTCCATAGTTGGAATGGGTGGACTTGGCAAGACGACTTTAGCAAAGAAAATATACAATCATTCCAACGTTCGGAACCATTTTGATAAGCTTTCTTGGTGTGTTGTTTCTCAAAATTATCAAAAGAGAAAGCTGTTGATTGACATTTTGAGCTCCGTGAGTCCCCTTAACAGAGACAAAATTTCAAAAATGGAAGATGAAGAGCTGGCCGGACATCTTTACAGAACTTTAATAGGTAGAAGATACCTCCTTGTTATGGATGATCTATGGGACATACATGCATGGGATGATTTGAAAAGGTACTTCCCAGATGACAGTATTAATGGAAGCAGAGTATTGTTCACCAGTCGGCTGAAAAATGTGGCATTAGAAATTTCACATATTATCACTGAACCAGCTCCCCTGTCACCAGGTGAAAGTTGGAATTTATTAGAGCAGAAGGTGTTCAAGAAAGAACGCTGCCCTCAACAGCTGCAAGATATTGGAAAGCAAATTGTCATGGACTTCCGCTTTCAATCATCACGGTAGCTGGAGTTCTTTCAAATATGGAGAAGAAAGAAAGCTTATGGCAACGAGTTGTAGAAAGTTTAAGTTCTTACATTTCCCAAAAAGCCGATGACTACATTCCCACATTGAAACTTAGTTACATGCATTTGCCAAATCACTTGAAACCATGTTTCCTCTATCTTAGTGCATTTCAGGAAGACGAGGAAATTCGAGTTCAGCATCTATTAGCTCTATGGATAGCCGAAGGGTTTATACAGAAAAAAGGAGCAAAAGTGCTTTGAAGATGTAGCTGAGGAGTATCTAATGGAACTGATTAATAGGAGTCTGCTGCAAGTTGCCAAAAGAAGAAGATCTGACAATGGAATTAAAGTATGTACTCTTCACGATCTAGTACTCGACATGTGCAACAAAATAGCTGTAGAAGATGAAATATTTCTGCTTCAACAGTAAGTTAACTCACTCTCTTACTAATTCCTTCTCGTCTTACTTTTCTTTTCCAATTTAGCCTACTAATTTGTGGTAATCTTGTCAATAATGCTGCTCTTGCTCTTGCTGATGCTGTTTGATGTGGTTAAACTGATGTTGATCCTCCATGTTGTGTTATTCTACTTCTTTAGTCAGTTCTTGATAGCTAAGCATCGTCATCACTTGTGTATGGATCGATCTCATCATCTCTCTAAGGCCTTATCCATTCTTTACAATTCCGAAAAAACTAGGATCTTGGATGTAAAGACAGACAAAATTGTTCAAGTGGGAATCAAAAATATGCGTGACTTGAGGTACTTGAAAGTTCTATCCATGTTGTCATCAATAGGCAGATTCCAGAACCTAGAAATTCTTGTTGTAATAAAGGCAGAATATATACCAACACACATTCTCAATATGCCTAAGTTGAGACATCTAAGTGTCGCAAATAAATGTGCCCCTGGATATTTTCGGAGGACTTGTGATAGCTCCCGAATAAATAGCCTACAAACCCTTTGCTATGTTGGTATTTACAATCCCGAAGATGAAGAAATCTTGAGATGTTCACCAAATCTTCGTACACTTAAATGCAGATCTGCAGACAATCGTTTTCCTGATTTCAACTTTCTTACTCAGCTCGAATCACTGGCAATTTTTTATGAAAATGACTTCAAAGGTGACTACTCAGTACTTAACTTCCCCAGGAATATCAAAAAGCTTAGACTTTATGGAATCAATTTGCCTTGGGAAAAGACTTCATTAATTGCGACATTGCCCAACCTGGAGATTCTGAAATTAGAATATGGATCCTTTACAGGAGAAATCTGGGACACCAAGGATGATGAGTTCCAAAAACTCAAATTCCTTAAATTAAATAGCCTAGATCTTGAACAGTGGAATTCCTCACATGATCATTTCCCTGTACTTGAACGATTGGTGTTGAGATCTTGCCCAAATTTGGAGATGATTCCTTTGGAATTTAGCTATATTCCAACACTACAGAAGATTGAAGTATTTTATTGTGGCAAAAATGTCGAAAGTTCAGCTTTGCAAATTCGTGAAGAACAACAAGATTATGGTAACGAGGATTTTGATTTGACCATTTATAAGGTTGATTATGAGTAAAGTGAGCCTCTGTTCTGCTGTTGTATATCCAAGTAAGTCAAAACTCATCTCATACTTCTTTTTCTTTGACAAAAAAAATATCATTTTTTGTTATTTAATTAATTTATTTTTAATTTCCTAGCAGGAGATTCCTCAACTTCCCACGTGGTGTCGTGGTGAAAAAAGATATGTTGTTCTTATTCATAGTATTTTATTTGTAGTGAACATCAAGTTGCATTGTCTTGTCTTTGTTGAGAGTCAAATTAAATAATGGCTCGATTGCCAATTGTAATATGTTAGTGTTAATTTGGCAAGTGGTTTGATTTGTAAATCTTTGACTCGAATCTTTTGACTTGATATTTTTCTTTTATATAGTTTTTTTTTTCTTTTTGATGTAGCTCTCTACTTTATTCGGCCTAATGTGAAACAAAATTAAGGGCATGTTCTCTTTATCATTTTCAAATCGTTTTCTGTTTTCTAAAACAGTTCTCTTACCTATTTTTGAAAACGCGTTTTCGAAAATGAAAAAACATGTACACTGAAAATGGAAAATGACTAAAACTACGGGGCTGTTCTCTTTTTGTTTTAGTTTTGTATTTTAAGTGTCTTTTTTGAAATTTCTGAAAATGCGTTCTTTTTATCATTTTGAAAAACTGTTTCTCAAAACTTAAAAATGGAAAACGCTTTTACTTTGAAATTTTGAAAATAATTTTTTTATAATAAATTATTCAATAAATTTTAATAGTTTAATGTTAATATAGTATTAAATAACATATAAATTTCGAATACCTTGAATCTTGAAATATTTGTTTCCAGATATAAAAAACACACATTAAATTAAATTTGACAAATCTTTATTTTTGTCCTTGTACGTAACTTGTGACAAGAATTAACAAACATCAAGTCACAACCAAACCTAATCAAGTTGTAAAAAAGTTTAAACATATGGTAATAAACCTAATCAAGTCACAACCAAACCTAATCATGGTTACATGGTAATAAATATTTTGAAATCAATCTTATCGAGTTCATATTAGTTCTCACAATTCTTTTCAAATACAATTTTGATCGTCTAAACAAATTAACAACACAATGACAAATCCTCCTATGTACCAAATCAACAACAGATTAAGTATATCTAAAAGAGTTTGACAATGAAATAAATTACATTGATAAAAAAGTTATTCATCAACTCTAGCTATACACAGACCATTATTTTACACGTATATATACTACATATTTTGTTAAAAAAACACAAATAGATCTTCCAGTAGCACTAACATCCAGAATTTCTGAAGGTAATTCTTTAGAAACTTTCACAGCTCTGCTCACATCCTCAGCATTTTCATCCACTTTTTCCAGGGCACCTTTCTTCACAGTTGCATTTAGGTTTATGCTAGTTCTATTGCTGCAGTGAAAACTCCCCATCTTCAGATTAAATAAAAGGCAACCAATTTCACAGTGGAAAAGTGGATAGAGAACAGTAATTCCATCAAATGAGATCTACGAGAAAGCAACTAACTTTGGTCTATAAAAGGCAAGCAATACTACAAGGAGAAACAAGCTTGGGAATAGCATTTTTAGACCTTTCAGTACTTCAATAACTTCTCATTTTTATTATCCATTTCAATTACAATTTTCAAATGTACCAGTTCATGGTGGAAAAGTGGACAAAGAACAATAATGCAAGATCTACTGGAAAGCACCTAATTTTGCTCTATAAAAAGCGAGTAATTCTACAATGAAAGACAAGTTTTGAAAGTTTTTGAATAATACTGAAACCTCTATTTACTACAATTACTTTTCTTTATAGTATCCATTTTAGCTACAATTCCAAATGTATTTAATTCTCTAAAAAGCTTCATAACACTTCCACAGTCGCACTCTTCAAGTACCATCAATACTAGAGTTTAATTCCACAATTACTTGTTTATTTTCCCATATTTTACTCAAGCGTTTCTTGATATTTTGATGAGAGGAATTAGTTCAATTCCCATAGATATTATAAATTGAAAAATATATTTCCTAATTCAGAATGCAACTCCAATACAAAATGCAACTAGCAGTAAGACAAACTTAATAAAGTTTAACCAATTCCAACAAAAAACATTAAAACTATAATTACATGTATCTCCAATTCTCTCTCCCTCATTCATGAAAATCTG
Organism: Fraxinus excelsior; assembly: GCA_019097785.1. NCBI lineage: Eukaryota > Viridiplantae > Streptophyta > Magnoliopsida > Lamiales > Oleaceae > Fraxinus > Fraxinus excelsior. Next base: position 36,006,351 of record CM032630.1, read on the forward strand.
TAACTGAATTTGCAATTAAAAATTGGAGCTCTTGATCAGGCTCTGCGCCTCTGCCCTCACATTCAAATGCAATTTTGCTTCACCCCAATTAATTCAAATCCATCCATTCTGAATTATAAACACCCGTTTACTCTCACAATCTCACTTCCAGCAAACATTGTCACCACCACTGCAATCAACCAGTTGCCACCACCAGTCACCACTGCCAACACAACCACCACTACAATTTCCAATCAACACAACCAAAATCAATGGGTCGAAACCAATCAACACAACCAAAATCGAGAAAACCAAAAACCCCAAAACTTGCAGGTCGAAGAGAGAGAACTTTACCTTCGCCCTGCCGCGAACGATGCCGTCACCAATGGGTCGCCGACGTCGAAGATCAAGTAGGTAGAGACGGGCCAAACCACAGCAGCGTCGCGAAGAATGGGTCGCGACGCTGCGTTCACAGAAGAGTCACCTCCCCACGCCGGCTCCGGTACCGCGCATCTCCTTTGTGGGCGTCGACAAGAGAGAACGAAGTCCAGAGGGAAGGAATAGAGGGGATGGATTGGAAGAAGAGAGAAGAAATTGAAATTGTGGGAGTGGAGGTGTTACTGTATTGAAAATGGCCATCTCTGTGTTTTGCATTTTTTTTCCTATTTTTGCTTGAAAACGCCAAAAAGATGTTTTCAACGTTTTGTGTTTTGTTTACAATTTTTTTTTTCGTTTTCAAAAATGCGTTTTCGAAAATAAGAAAGAAAACGCATTTTTACTGTTTTGAAAAATCGAAAACAGAAAATGGCTAAAGAGAACAGCCCCTACGTTTTGGAAAAACTAACCACAAAACACGGTCTTTTGCCAAAACACCGGGAACGCAGTTCCTTCCCACTTTCCTCTCTCTCCCTCTCCCCTCTCCCGTAACGAAGGACGCTCTGGTAACTGGTTAATCAGTTTACTCTCTCACAAATGTTGATTGAGCGATAAGGTACAACTACAAGTGACCATGGGATTTTCGGTTTTCCCACGGCACCCACTAAAAAATGGAAATAATTTACTGTGAAGGAGTACGAAAAAGGGAGACATATTAATCACCTCTTGCCTGGCACGATTATCAGTAATTTCTACAAGGATAAGTCATTTCTTCGTCACCAAACTTGGGAGGTAATATCAGACATTTATTTAGAAACGTTCTTTAATTCAATTCGGCTTTATTCGTTGATTTCCAACTCGATTTGATTATTGTGAATGATTTAATCTCAACACTTTTCTTCTCCTTAGAATTTATTTTCCAAAATTGTTGTTTCATGATGGTAATTTTCCATACGCAACAGCAATTTTTTGTCAATATATTTGTTGAATTTTTGATGTTGTTGTTTATGGCTTTCTCCTTGTCTATAGAACTGGCCACCCCTCAAGTGGAATCGGTGAAATACCCAGGACCAAAACCCAGTGGGGTTCTGGACATTGCTGGAAAGTATCTTTACGTATGGAAATACAGTTTCTTGTAAAAGGACTAAGGGAATAATCCTTGCATCCATCATTCGACTTTAAATTTGGCCAGTCATGTTATAGTTGTAGTGAATATTTTTAAATTGGGCAAATCACAGGACAAGTGGCAATGTTTCCATTCACGGCAGCGAGTTATCTAAATTTATCAACTCAAGTTTTGAGTAAATTTCACAAAATATGAATACAATTTTCCTTACTCCTTCTCCTGTGCATTGTTCATGGTCGAAGAGTCAAGCTGTCAATGCCAAATCCTCTGAAACTTAGGAAGTTACTCATTGGCAATTAGTTCTCAGTTGTGACGATATCTTCCTGACATGGAGGTAAATTACAAAAGACGAACATTACATTTCTTCCAGAATTGCATGTACAATGCCAATTTACCCCTGATTTTCTACTCTCAAAATTTCCATTTCACATATTGAGTTACGTACATACAAATTCTTGAATCAATAGATTCCATTTCTACGACGTAATTTGGAAGTACATATTCTCAATATACTGTCAATCATACCTAGTTGTGGTTTGCAATCTTGATTCATTCAGTGGACTAGAGATATCCATATACGAGCGTTTTGTAGTCTGAATGAGAACTGCAATACTGAGCTGATCATACACCTTTTCCACTAGCCAATGGTTGAAACAAGAGATTTTCGTCCATAGAGGAATAGCTGAATGGAATGTTTTGCTGGTCACTTGACCTGGGAGGTTTTTTGTGCTATAAGAATTAGTTTTCCTTCTATTTAACATAATTTCAGTTTTGCAATCGTATTTTCTATTCCTTAAGTTATACAATCCCAGATATACTTGTGTCACAGATGGACTAAATTTTTGTAGATATGCGATGAAACATTTTGAAAATTTTAGTGCTATTAATGACTACTTTCTGTAAATATCTCTTCTGCAATGAGAATACTGCCGTTCTTGAGAAACGCTGAACATTTCCGTCATAGTTAAGATCAGGATGTCACTGAGGCTTCAGTGAACCCTAGATCTACGTCAATTAAAGAGCACAATACTCTGGGACTCCGTGCTATTTGACTTGAGTCTACTTGTAAAATAAGATTGATGATTAATCGTAATTGACTTCAGACACCAATCATCGAATCAATCAAGAGTGACTAAAAAGTAAAACTTCGGATGCCGAACTAGTGGATCAATATTTTGTTTAAAATATAAATATAAATAAAATGATATTTTAGTCATACTATTAATTAAGTTTTTTTTACTTGAATATAGTAGACATAAAGGTGTGTATATCCTATATAAGTTGTGTTGTCAAATTTAATTTATTCAACAATCATGTGAAATAGAAACTTATATATATACTAGGTGCAAGCAATGTGCAATGCACGTTTGCTTAGTTTATATTTAATAGTTTTGTTTAAGAATTAATTTGTTATTAATAAAGATGTAATTTTTTTGGTTAATTAAATAATTAATGATGTAATGTTTATGTAATTGATAAATAATTAAATAAAGTGCTTCTCTCTGTCATCTCCAACCCAAAATCACAAACAGAAAACTCAAAGTTCATGTTATGCACAATAATATTATACTATATTCTAAAAACAAATGACAAGAAAAAGATGCCCCCAAATGAAAATACATTCAGAAAGGGATATTTTTTTCCATAAAATCACAAAATACATAATCAAAGACATTCAAAGCCCTGCTTTTGGAAATTTCATAAATCAAATATTTACCTCAACATAAAGAAAAAAAAAATAAGTAAAATTGGAGCTATTTTACTCCATAAAAATAATTCAATCTTTCCCTAGATTTATGCCATCAATACTGCATTGCCTTCCTTAAATCCCATTTTAGCCTCCTTGCTTGAAAGAATAATCTCTTTCAGCACCGAGTCTTCCTTTTTATCATCTCCCTTGATGAAATTTGGATGTAATTTTTTTTGAAATCTGACCAGTTGAAGCTAAAGCCAACAATTCTGAATCCTCAAGACCTTTGACTGGGCCAAGACTACACCTTTCAGTCCCATATTTTGGTAATGCACCCTTGAATTTCTTGATATGCATACAACAATGAAATCTTAGAAAATGATTCCAAATAAAATTTGTTGAAAAATTAAATAGAATGCAAATATAATTACTTACAGTGGCATTAGTACAGCCGAAACTACACAATTTGGCCTATGCACCTCTATAGAATCTAAAGATGAGCAGAACATGAATGTACAGACTATGACACATGGTCTTGAGTTCTTCATAATTAACCTTAACAAAAATTGCATTCAGGTTTGATTCAGCGAGTTGACAGATTTGTTGAATTAATTATCAAAATCAGGTAAATCAAAGGCAAAAATAATCAATTAAGAGTATAAAAAATGAATATTTGTACTTTAGGATGCAATGCTTTGCAGCCTCCATAACCAGGAAAATAAAAGTCAATTATAAGCAATCTATCACCGGCATTTAACAAAGAACCAACAAGTTCTTGTGCAAAATGGATCTCTATCATGTTGGGCACAAGGGTCTTTTTCCACCATGTTATGCCTCTGCTAATACATATTGATGTCTGTGCCTATAATCATAAAACACCAGTAGAGCTTAATTTTTGAAACCTTTAAAAAAAAAAAAAAAAAAACCTTACATTGATACAATTTTCTGATCTGAAAATTCAATGGGCTTTCCCATAAACTCTTTTGATTTTGAGTGTGCAAACTAAAGGTTCACAATTGAAGGAGAAACCCCAAAATACCCTATGGGTCTGTTCTTAATGATGGTGTCATTGGTCCCAGAAACAGAAAAACCAGCCTTTATAGAACAAGACATTTCTTCAAGATTCTTCAAATTTTCAACCCTATAGCATCAAATTAAAAAAAAAAAAAAGCACAAAATTCCTCCTCATTTTGTAGATCACTTTGCTTGTGTGCTTGAAATAAATACTCAGTAGAGAAAAATACGTATACATCTATAGATGTATCTATTCATTTTATCTCTATTGTTTTCGTTGGATAATGAATGTGTGTGCAGGGGCGGACGTAGACTTTCTATGTTGGGGGCACAATCAAACATTCAAAAAGTGACGAAAGAATTAAAATAAGAGATATTTTATTATAATTGTTTTCTACGTGTTCGCATATTTATCCTTTTTATTACATCAATATCAATATCATTTTTATCCTTTTTGTTTAGAATATTCCTTTCATCGGTACTTTGCTTATCACAAGAAAGCATAGATTTACGTTTAGGGTAATTATATTAGTACTACAAAATTTACTAAGTACACCACAAATTTCTTATTTACTTAAATATCCTTAAGTAAAATTACATAATTAGAGTTTTAATATATTTTTTAATTAAATAAATTATTATTACACCACAAATATAAAACTTAATTCATTTCTCTTTTTTTTTTCCTTAAGATCTTGTGTATATTTTTAAGTGGACATGTTTATTTTGTGTTCTGTATGCATGCAATTAGATTAACTTTTATTTATTTTAAAATCAAAAGTGGTATTATATATTAAAAAAAAAAAAGAACTGTTCATGATGAACAGGGACGAGTCGCTGTTCACCCGTGAACAGTGATTGCTATTTTAAAGTATATATTTTAATTTTTAATTGTGAAGAGTGATTGTTGTTTTAAAGGATGTTTATTAATTTTTAAGTGTTATGTGTATAAAATGCGTACATGTTTATTGTAAACTTACGTGATGTTTATGACTAATTAAATGCTTTTCTTTATATATAAAAATTTAAAGATGTTATGTAAAGTTTTATTCTTAAATATGTAAGAAATTGAGAGGTCTTTGGCACTTAACGACCACTAATCGGCCACCATCCGACGACCTTAAGGTATGTTAAGGAGTAAGAAGATGAGTTTACTTAAACTTTTTGCATGGCTTAAGTCTTTACTCTATTTTAAGTAATAATGCAATTCATTTTATCGCTAAAATATGATATGTATTACGATAATATATGTATATCATGTATTAGACCTAATATTGGTAAGTGACTGGTAAATGTTCGAGGACGAAAATATTTTAAGGGGGTGAGAATGTAATGCCCCGAAAATTTTCATAAGATATAATTCAATTTTTATATACTATATTTTAATATTTTGAAAGTTAGGGACTAAATGATACATTTATCAAATTATATTTTATGTGTCAAATATTTAGATATTGATGGAGTTATTGATGGAGTTATCGTAAATATATGAATATTGGTCTCGTTGGATAAATCGTAATTAGATATATAAATCAGATTCGAGAAAAAGTCGATTTGAATAAGTTAGCTCCAAGATATTTAGTTTGAATTAGGAATTGTCAAAAGCTAATTTATTTTTATTATTATTTAATTATAATTTTGAAAGTAAAAGGTGGTGAAAAAACGATTTTCCGTTAAAACAAGAAATTCCGTTAGTTTTTTCATTAAACCAATATATTACGTTTAATAGGCACTTTATATATATATATTCAATATGAATCTAATATGCACATATCCGATTCAATCCAATAATCCAACGGATATTTGATTATTAAATTCATATCCGATTTGTTATATTATCGAATATTCAATCCAAAATATCTTACACATTCATTTTTATTGGAAAGAGGGGATTCACAATCTCAATACAAAATTTATTATGATATTTACTAGTTTTATATTGGAATTTGATAGGTTTGACATTCTTCATTAAAAATCATAAAAGTACAAGTTTCAAAATGAAAAAAAAAATATATATATGTTTAATAAATTATGCAATAATATATAAATATATTTTATTATTATAACAAATCAGATCGTGTTATTATCGGATCAGATTGACCTATATCCATATTTACTCTATTTAGTTAACAGATTATTGGATTCTGATTGTGATCGAGTTATGTGATTGAAATCTTAAATCCATCTCACATTAATTTCATCGGATTCGAATCGGGTTTGGATCAAAATCCAATACATATAGACAACCCTACGTTCGAAGTTAAAAATTTGAGGGATATTCGTTGATCACTAGCTAGGGCTGGCCGTGATTCGGTTCGATTCGAGTATGTTCGGTTCCAAAATTTTCGGGTATTTAATAAATGGAATCGTTCGGGTTCGGTTCCGTTTCGTACCATAATTAATTTTTTTAATATTTACAGCAACACTACATGAATATAACTATTGACATTTCATTTGTAACTTTAACAAATTAACGAGTACAATTCAAAAATATATAAATAACTAGATGTCGAATAACATTAATTCAATGCATACAAATACCATAAAGTAGATATTAATATTAAAATGTCGGTAATTCATATCAATAATTCATTTACTTCAAGCAGTCTGCCTGCATAAAGAAAATGAAATATAAATCACCAACTATTAGATTTAATCATCAATTGCTTGAACACAATTATAAAAACAAAATTTGTATAGTTCTTAAATAGATGCATAAATGGGTACCTAATTTAGAAGTGTTGCACCGGTGCCGCTCTGGAAAATGGAAATTGGTTAGGGTTTTAGGAGAGAGAAATGGTCTAAGAATTTTATCTCGTTTGAAGGCTTTAAATTTAATGAGCAAATTCAAATAGTCAAGCAGTCATATCAATTATTAAAATATAATTATGACGGATGTCCATATTCTTTACAAAAACAGCAAATGGATCCCAAACTCCATTATTTCTTGTCTTTAAAATGGGCTAACGGATTTTAAAATGATTTGGGCTTTAAAATTAAAATTATGAAACGATCTAATTTATTTAATTAAGTTGTTAATTTATTTAGAAAAATAAAAATAATTTAATTAATTCAATAAAAAATAAAAAATTATTTATTTTCGGTTCTTCGGTTCTTGGTCTAGACCCGAGATCCAATCCAACCCATCGGTTCTCGATTCGGGTACCCGTTCGGGTATTTAACTTATGAAGAACCCCTCGGTTCGATTCGATTTGGGACTTTTGTCCAGCCCTATCACTAGCTATCCATATTTATTTATTTCTTTGTTTAAAATTTATGTTGGGCAGCAGGAACAATAAATGGACAACAAGCATCTTGCTTTTAAGAGCATCACATGAAATTTTAATAAATTTGATTCCAATTTATGCATTGGGTAATTAGCCCATAAAGTCCTTGTCTTTCACTAATATTGTGGAAAAAGTAAGTACCTTTCATTTTTCTATATTTTCATCCTTATTTCCACATTTCATTACTTAAAATGTCATTTTCATCCATTTTCTCAATTAAAAGCTGTGAAATTATTTAAATAAAAGAAAAAGAAAAAGAATTAATTAATTGTAACCATAGTCACAGTTTTTTTTTTAAAAAGGTGCAAAAGCGTCTCAAATAAATTATTAAAAGAGTATGACACATAATGTCCATACATTTCACTATTATTGTGAAAAACATCCACATATTTCATTTTTTTACATTTTCACCCTTAATTAAACATTTAATTGCGTAAACCATCGTTTTTATCCATTTCAATTCAATTTCTCAATAAAAGTTGTGAAATGATGAATATACACTTCTATTTACATAAAAAAAAATTAATTAATTTTTAATAATTTATTTGGAACTCGTTTGCACTTTTTAAATTTTCTAATTTTTTAATAATTTATTTGGGACTCCTTTGCACTTTTTTTAAAAATAAAAATAATTAATTTCTAATTTTTTAATAATTTATTTGGGACTTGTTTGCACTTTTTAAAAAAATGGGGCTATGATTATTTTTTCTTTTTCTTTTTTTATATTTAAATAAGATGGTATATTCGTTATTTCACAACTTTTATTGAGAAACTGGATGAAAATAAATAGAATTGATGGTTTGCGCAATCAAATTTGTAATTAATGGTAAAATTGCAAAAAAAAATAAAAATGAAAGGTATGAACGTTTTCACAATAATAGTGAAGTGTAAGGACATTACATGCTAATGATCATTTTACTAATTTATTTGGGACTCGTTTGCACATTTTTTAAAAATTGAGACTAGTTACAATTAGTTCTATCTTTTTCTTTTATTTAAATAGAATGATATATTTGTCAATTCACACTTTTAATTGAGAAAATGGATGAAAATGACATTTTGCATAATGAAATGTGAAAATAAGGATGAAAATATAAAAAAATGAAAGGTATTAATGTTTTCCACAGTAATAGTGAAAAGTATGGACATTACGTGCTGATTACCCTTTATTCATTGGCTGGATGGGTTAGTTGATGTATTCCGACTTTTAATTTAAGTCGACTTGTCTCTAGAAGAAAGCGATAGCAATCTATTATTTTTTATTCCATTACGTATTTATCTTTTCTCAATATGGATGGCAATCATTTCTTAAATAATACAATGACTCGCTTCTCTATAATTAGGAAAATGTTTTATCTACACCAACTTGTCCTTAAAATAAAATGAATGATTATATTTGACTAGAGATGCCAATCTGTCTACGCGGATTTTGTGGATCAATGTATTATTCAAAATATAAAATTAAATAATTAATTTTATTCAATATTCTAATAATTTGTGTATTTTATAATTGAATAGAGTACATTTTGAACTTGAGTCGTATTATTTTCTATAGTCATTGTGTTCAATATGTATGGATTCCAACTTGATTTGGTAAATGTCTATTTTCAACCAACTTTCCCTATATGTATTAGTCGTCCATGCTTACAAATTCTGTAAATCAAACACATTCACTCTCATTAATCTCTCTCTCTCTCTCGTGCCCAACCCAACAATACCAAATGCCATTCAGACTTTTCCTTGAACGTGATTTTTTCTGCGAAATGGAGGATCTCCCTGATGAAAATATGTCACGTCTATTCAGAAGCCCAGATCTCTTTTCCCATCTGCAAGATTTAAAGCTCGATGGAGGAGAAAAACTTGTAGGCTTTCAATGGCTCGGCCCACACTTTCTAACTATCCTCAAGTATGCAACGAGACTTTGTAGTTTATATGATGATGATTCACGTCTAGTCATAATCCGTGATCTGTTGGAACTTATTCATGATTCAGCCTCCGTATGCATCTTGTACGGAGAGACTGAACATTACAAAAAAAAATTAGAAATCATTCTCTCTTTCATGCCACAGATTAGAGAGCATTTAACAATTCAAATATACGAGAGTAATGCTCGTTCCTCTTTCAAAACGTGTACACTTTTGGATATCTTTATCGATTTTCTTCTTGAAACTATTTGAGAATTGCTTGATTGTCGAACATGTTCCAGTGTTCTTGTGAGTAATCAATTCGAAGTTCTTCTGAAAGAGCTTAAATTTCTGCTCACTTTTCTTGTTGATACAGCGCAAAGCCACAAGTCAAAACAGAACAAGAATATATCAATAGAAATTGAAGCTGTATTTAATGAAACAGGACTTTTCTTGCGTTCATTCATTTTCACCATGGACCTTGTTACTGTGGCCAAAATGGATTTGGCAATTTCTGCTCTGCTAGATAGGATTAGGATTGTACAAGTGAAGATCAAATATCACTGCATTGAAGTCTCAATGGAGCGGGATCCTGGAATTGGAAGCCTACAAGTTTCAGAGAGTCCCAGTGATGTCTCATCATCCCAAGATAAAGGCATTCCCATGGTAGAAGAGATCATTGTGGGTTTCGAGGACACGACAACACAAATTGTAAGAAAGCTTCTTGGAGGACCAAAATACCGTCAGATTATTTCCATAGTTGGAATGGGTGGACTTGGCAAGACGACTTTAGCAAAGAAAATATACAATCATTCCAACGTTCGGAACCATTTTGATAAGCTTTCTTGGTGTGTTGTTTCTCAAAATTATCAAAAGAGAAAGCTGTTGATTGACATTTTGAGCTCCGTGAGTCCCCTTAACAGAGACAAAATTTCAAAAATGGAAGATGAAGAGCTGGCCGGACATCTTTACAGAACTTTAATAGGTAGAAGATACCTCCTTGTTATGGATGATCTATGGGACATACATGCATGGGATGATTTGAAAAGGTACTTCCCACATGACAGTATTAATGGAAGCAGAGTATTGTTCACCAGTCGGCTGAAAAATGTGGCATTAGAAATTTCACATATTATCACTGAACCAGCTCCCCTGTCACCAGGTGAAAGTTGGAATTTATTAGAGCAGAAGGTGTTCAAGAAAGAACGCTGCCCTCAAGAGCTGCAAGATATTGGAAAACAAATTGCAGAAAATTGTCATGGACTTCCGCTTTCAATCATCACGGTAGCTGGAGTTCTTTCAAATATGGAGAAGAAAGAAAGCTTATGGCAACTAGTTGTAGAAAGTTTAAGTTCTTACATTTCCCAAAAAGCCGATGACTACATTCCCACATTGAAACTTAGTTACACGCATTTGCCAAATCACTTGAAACCATGTTTCGTCTATCTTAGTGCATTTCAGGAAGACGAGAAAATACCAGTTCGGAAGCTATTAGCACTATGGATAGCCGAAGGATTTATAGAGAAAAAAGAGCAAAAGTGCTTTGAAGATGTAGCTGAGGAGTATCTAATGGAACTGATTAATAGGAGTCTGCTGCAAGTTGCCAAAAGAAGAAGATCTGACAATGGAATAAAAGTATGTACTCTTCACGATCTAGTACTCGACATGTGCAACAAAATAGCTGTAGAAGATGAAATATTTCTGCTTCAACAGTAAGTTAACTCACTCTCTTTCTGATTCCTTCTCGTTTTACTGTTCTTTTCCAATTTAGCCTACTAATTTGTGGTAATCTTGTCAATGATGCTCCTCTTGCTGATGCTGTTTGATGTGGTTAAACTGATGTTGATCTTCCATGTTGTAATATTCTATTTCTTTAGTCAGTTCTTGATAGCTAAGCATCGTCATCGCTTGTGTATGGATCGATCTCATCATCTCTCTAAGGCCTTATCCATTCTTTACAATTCGGAAAAAACTAGGATCTTGGCTGTAAGGAGTGACAAAATTGTTCAAGTGGGAATCAAAATTACGCCTGACTTGAGGTACTTGAAAATCCCATCGATGTTGTCATCAATAGGCAGACTCCAGAACCTAGAATTTCTTATTGTAAGAAATGTGGTCACGAAAATATGTTTCGGATTTAAATCACCGCAAGTGCACGGTTCGTTGACAAGTAATAAAGTGGAAATTCAAGAATTTCGAGTATCGTTCCCACGAGGATTGATTTAACGTGATTTCTATTATCTCGACCTTAACCGAATCTATTAAACTCAAGATGATTGTTTTTGTGATTTTTGATGAAGCTATGACTACTATGTGAATTAAACTAAAATTATGAGCTAAATGCAAAAATATGTCGAATGCAAAAGGTTGATGAAATTAATGTATGAAAAAGCGTACTAGGATCCCGAATCACCAAGCAAGTTCACTTTTAACTCCCATTTCACAATTTGACAACACGATGAATTGGTTGAAGAATCAATGTTTCTAACTTATTCAATAATCTCTTTCGAGTAGAATTGAACTTATTCTAGCATACCATTTGACTATATTTCTATGACAAATGCAATATACAAGAATGCATGACGTTTTGTAAACACTTAGAGATTCACATAAAGTATAGCGGTATATTTCTATCCCCTATCGGACCTTACGATGATTTATACCTTGTAGAATCTATTTCCCTTCCTTCTAATGCATAAAATAAATCACTCAAACTCATACAACTATTGCGCATATAATTGTAGAGACAAGAAAGTGTATACAAATCATTCAACATCCATCAAACGTGTTTAAATATCAAATTGCAAAATAAAGAATTAGAAGTTCACAATACGAGGTTCATCGTTCACCTAGTACATAAAAAGTCTAGCCTAGCATGAATAAAATTAAAGAATAACAAAAATAATCAAGAGAAGACATCACCAAAGAATTAGGGTTTAAAGCTTGAATCTTGAAGTGAAACCCTTGTTCTCGCCTTTTTCCTTGCTCTTCAATGATGTTTTTCTCTCTAAAAATGCATAATAACCTAGTCTAGGACGAGTTTAGGCTTTTATAGTTGCCCTAGAATCATTACCATAAGAGTTGTAGTTGGATAAGGAAACTTAAGAATTTCTCGCCCAGAATACCCCTTGCAATAGCAAGGTATATTTTCATGCTGTAGCATGGGCAAAGTAAATCCTTCCTGAAAATCACTGTTGAGGTCTGTGCTATAGCATGGTATAATCTCATGCTATAGCATGGATGAATTTTCGCTTCTAGTTCAAATAGGTCCCCAATCTTCTTTTCATTCCACTTTTGGCTTTTCTTCCTCTTCCATCTTCTTCTAGTCATCCAAAATATTGACAATTAGATCTTTAGTGAGGTTCCATTCTCGATCATTGTTCGGGTCAACTTATGAATAATTGCGATTCAGTCCCCGAACTTTCATTTCCTTCCATTTTGGTCATTTTCACCTTTTTTCGCGCATATTTCATTATTTCCATCAAAGTAAACCTACAAACACAATTCATATTGGATTAAGCCGTATTCAAGCATTTATATCAACAATTAATCATGTTTTGTCGCATAATTAAGTGCGCAAAACGCACTTATCAAATCCCCCAAACTTGAATTGGTGTTTGTCCTCAAACAAGATGATGACCTAACTTTACGCAAAACATGGTTTAACAGCCTGCCGTATCTCAGGATTAGAATTCAGTAATTAACCAATGAACAGTTTCCACAGTGTAAACTCAAATCAACATCCACCTATCATATACAGAACTTGATGTGTAAGTGTGTGCATAATCATGCAAAGCATACCAAACTGATGATGGGTGTAAATCCCGACCTGCAGTAGTTAAATTTTCTTTCTTTCCTCGCTCGAGAGATTCACACCCCCCAAACTTATTCTTTTCACTCAACGACCCATGGGTGTGTTCTAGAGTATAGTTTTGATTTACTTAGTCCTTACCCTCTCTGTTTGGATAGATCTCGCGGTCATAAGTTCACAATTCAACAAGCATGGATTCTCCTATTTCTTTGATTGTTTCAACTGTTAAGACTAGACTAGGTTACTTGCTTCGCATCAGAGATATGATTCTATCAACAAGATGTCTGGGGCTAATCAATGCATTTCATACATAGAAACATGTATAATATTCATCAAATGATAGATTCTTGTGTGTTTTTTTTTTCTTCACATAAATGACACCTTCCATTTACTTTCTATATAACCCATGTAGCGAGATTTAGGCCGATGACTCCCAAGTCAGATGACCATAGGGCACCAGGTTTTAAACCCTTACAGGCTTAATCACTCGAGTTATACAGGCTCGAACAGATGTCATAGCGATTCAATGATTAGTGCAATGCCCCTTTTCTTTTAGACATCCAATTTCTAGAGCCGACCTCTGACTTGAAACTTTTACCTCGTTTTCGTCTCATTGATCTAATCCAATCCACACAATACGATTCTCACACATGGAATCCATACTTATCTCAATGTTCCCATATAACAGCTAAATCATCTCCAAACTTCTAAAATAATGATTTTTCGAATGGTGCAATAGATGTTTTCGAGGTTGACCTATCATGTTCAACTCCACTATGACTCAAACATCCCATCATTAGCTTAGCATGCCCAACACAATTATTGTGCGCAAAAATGTCAAGTTCCACATAGACAAGTATCGATCAATTAAGCATGCATAATTTCCCTTATTCATACTATACTGATTCCAATATTCTCATCATTGCCGGCAAGGCCATTAAACTCACACAAAAATACAATTTTTTTTTTCACACAATCACACAAACGTATATAGAACAACATTGTCCCACCCCCAAACGTATATAGAACATTGTCCTCAATGTTTAAAGAATAATAAAATACAAACTTAGCAGCACAGAAAATTAAGGACAAATTCACAGGAGATAAAGAATAAAGGGTGATGAATACTCCCCTGATCGATAGAGATGTGAATGTGAAGATGGTGGAGGAAGAATAATGTGGACCATGCATAGGCTCTTTTATTACCTGTAGAGATGATGAAAAAGTAATCTTATTAAAAATTATAAAAAACTTGAAAAAAAAATTCCTAATTTAATGCATAAAGCGAAATAAATAAAAGGGAAGAATTGTTGGGTTGCCTCCCAACCAGCGCTTGTTTATAGTCTATAGCTCGACTGTATGACGGCTAATCACGGGCACCTAAAGAAAGCTTTTGATGTCTTGTCCATCTTTCTTCTTTTGGCTTTGGTCCACTTTTCATTTGATCTCCACATATCTTCCTTACCATTTTCAACATAATAGGACTTATCTATTCCATCTGACTCAACTTCAACTATGTAGATCTGTATTTCCTCGTCGGGCTTAATCACAAAATCAAGTTTTGGACAATCAATAAAGTCGAAAAAATATGAGTTGATTTCCTCCTTATTGATCGTCTCATCCTCGCTGAGCTCCACTGTGATTAAATTTTCACTCGTTTTTTGCTCTTCTTCAATTGATGAACTCCCATCGGGGAATGATTGGTCCGCAATCTAAATCCATAGGCAATGAAAAGTCGGTCCTTACGACCCTTTCAAGTGGATTGTACCCCCAATAACAAAATTCTTCCCAATACGTGCAATCTCCCAAAAGCATATCGCCTTCATCCAACTTGACCAATTTTTCAAAATACTTTGCAATTACTTTTTCATGAAATAGAGGAGGACCATCTCCTACTAGGTTGAAGTCCTCATCCCAATTGTCAGGTAGAAAATCACAAACGATCAGCATGTACCCTTCATGGTTTTCGTCAATTGCTCGCTTCCGACACTTTAAATATTCTCTAAATATCATAAGTTTCGGCGTGTTGAAACAAGGGTGCCATCGTAAACATTGTCCAGTACAATGCATCTCGTAGCAATTATAACAGCTCGGGTATCCTCCAAACATATCTTCATAATGTATACAGAGATTATCCATTGCAAAAATTTTATTGCCTTACCAAGTTAGAATCATGTAATCATCTGAAAAAGTATAGGGAGATAGTGCAAACACGAGATAGATTAATAGTACGGGGTTAGCCAAAAAAATAAAAACAATAATAAAATAACAAAATAATAAAAAAAAGTTCGAATTAGTGTCTAAATAACAAAAATCAAATTAATACTCAATCCCCGGCAACGGCGCAAAAACTTGGTCACGAAAATATGTTTCGGATTTAAATCACCGCAAGTGCACGATTCGTTGACAAGTAATAAAGTGGAAATTCAAGAATCTCGAGTATCGTTCCCACGAGGATTGATTTAACGTGATTATTATTATCTCGACCTTAACCGAATCTATTAAACTCAAGATGATAGTTTGTGTGATTTTTGATGAAGCTATGACTACTACGTGAATTAAACTAAAATTATGATTAAATGCAAAAATATGTCGAATGCAAAAGGTTGATGAAATTAATGTATGAAAAAGCGTACTAGGATCCCGAATCACCAAGCAAGTTCACTTTTAACTCCCATTTCACAATTTGACAACACGATGAATTGGTTGAAGAATCAATGTTTCTAACTTATTCAATAATCTCTTTCGAGTAGAATTGAACTTATTCTAGCATACCATTTGACTATATTTCTATGACAAATGCAATATACAAGAATGCATGACGTTTTGTAAACACTTAGAGATTCACATAAAGTATAGCGGTATATTTCTATCCCCTATCGGACCTTACGATGATTTATACCTTGTAGAATCTATTTCCCTTCTTTCGAATGCATAAAATAAATCACCCAAACTCATACAATTATTGCGCATATAATTGTAGAGACAAAAAAAGTGTATATAAATCATTCAACTCCATCAAACGTGTTTAAATATCAAATTGCAAAATAGAAATTAAAAGTTCACAATACGAGGTTCATCGTTCACCTAGTACATAAAAAGTCTAGCCTAACATGAATAAAATTAAAGAATAACAAAAATAATCAAGAGAAGACATCACCAAAGAATTAGGGTTTAAAGCTTGAATCTTCAATCTTCAAGTGAAATCCTTGTTCTCGCCTTTTTCCTTGCTCTTCAATGGTGTTTTTCTCTCTAAGAATGCATAATAACCTAGTCTAGGACGAGTTTAGGCTTTTATAGTTGCCCTAAAATCATTACCATAAGAGTTGTAGTTGGATAAGGAAACTTAAGAATTTCTCGCCCAGAATACCCCTTGCTATAGCAAGGTGTATTTCCATGCTGTAGCATGGGCAAAGTAAATCCTTCCTGAAAATCACTGTTGAGGTTTGGGCTATAGCAAGGTATAATCTCATGCTATAGCATGGATGAATTTTCGCTTCTAGTTCAAATTTGTCCCCAATCTTCTTTTCATTCCACTTTTGGCTTTTCTTCCTCATCCATCTTCTTCTAGTCATCCATAATATTGACAATTAGATCTTTAGCGAGGTTCCATGCTCGGTTCATTGTTCGGGTCAACTTATGAATAATTGTGATTTAGTCCCCGAACTTTCATTTCCTTCCATTTTGGTCATTTTCGCCTTTTTTCGCGCATATTTCATTATTTCCATCAAAGTAAGCCTACAAACACAATTTATATTGGATTAAGCCATATTCAAGTATTTATATCAACAATTAATCATGTTTTGTCGCATAATTAAGTGCGCAAAAAGCACTTATCAAAATGCATCTTACATACCAACACACATTCTCAATATGCTTAAGTTGAGACATCTACGTGTCTCAAATAATTATCGCCGCCCTGTATATTTTTGGAGGACTTGTGATAGCTCCCGAATAAATAGCCTATAAACCCTTTGCTATGTTCGTATTAACAATTCCGAAGACGAAGAAGGTGATTACTCAGTACTTAGCTTCCCCAAGAATATCAAAAAGCTTAGTCTTCATAAAATTAATTTGCCTTGGGAAAAGACATATCAAAAAGCTTAGTCTTCATAAAATTAATTTGCCTTGGGAAAAGACATCATTAATTGTGACATTGCCCAACCTGGAGATTCTGAAATTAGAATATGGATCCTTCATAGGAGAAATCTGGGATACCAAGGATGATGAGTTCCAAAAACTCAAATTCCTTAAATTAGATAGCCTAGATCTTGAACAGTGGAATTCCTCACATGATCATTTCCCTGTACTTGAACGATTGGTGTTGAAATCTTGCCAAAATTTGGAGATGATTCTTTTGGAATTTAGCTATATTCTAACACTACAGAAGATTGAAGTATTTTGTCCCGGCAAAAATGTTGAAACTTCAACTTTGCAAATTCGTGAAGAACAACAAGATTATGGTAACAAAGATTTTGATTTGAACATTTACAAGCTTGATTATGAGTAGAGTGAGCCTCTGTTCTGCCATATTTCTCATATTTCTTTTTCTTTTGACAAAAAAAATATCATTTTTTGTTATTTAATTAATTTATTTTTAATTTCCTAGCAAGAGATTCCTCAACTTCCCACGTGGTGAAAAAAGATATGTTGTTCTTTTTCATAGTATTTTATTTGTAGTGAACGTCAAGTTGCATTGTCTTGTCTGAGATTCAAAATACAAAAAGTCACGTAAAAATATTTCTTTTCGTATTTCTAGAAGCAAACTAACTAATTAAACTTCTAACAAATCTTGTTCAATGATTATCAAAACTAGACAATTCAATCGTTCTTATAACATGGTTGATTGTAAATAAGATTTTAATAATTTCAATTTTGAAAAATCTCTTTCGGTAGATGCAACAATAACATTAATTGTCAGTAATACTCTATAAATAATAAATGTATTCGAAAAGCAATCCAATCTTTTCGAATAAATCAATATATCAAAAGTCGTCTTTGTTTCTTTTATTATTTCAAATAATTAATATATCAAAAACTGTTTTTGTTTCTTTTGGTAAAAGATTTCACAAAATTTTTAATTCTTGAAGCAAATCTTTGCCATCAAGATCACAAAAATTTACATACCTTAGAAAAATGTTGATAGGAATGTAAAATGCATATTTTTCCCTCATTTTATGCGCTCGTATGTTTATTTTGTGCCAAAATATACTCATTACTCTCATATTTTGATTTAGGTGGCAATTCTATAAATATGTTAGGTGAAAATAGACTAAAGTGAAAGGAAATGAAAGATCATGGACTAAATCGCAAATACTAGAAACTTGTTTCTAACCTTGGGATGAAGATTCGAGAGTGTTAGAGGTTAATTGGATGAAGAAATGAGTCAAATGGATGAAATATAGTCAAGACATTATCACATATCAACTTTCAAACTAAAAAGTTTTGCATCGATTTTCAGTCTAATATTGAGACCAGTTTTGGATATGGAAAACGATCGAATTAGAAGATGGTATTTGAAGTAAAGTTGTAGCCCTTTGAGTTAGCTTTCCAACGCATTTGAATCACCTCAATTGGATATCTGCAGAGAACGATATGATAAAAATACTGAAAGCTGTCCGGTGAAAGATCTTAAAGCTATGCGGTCGCATATCTTTAAATCAATGCGGTCACATCCATTGCTTTAAAGAACTTCAGGGCCTATTTCAACTCTTCTATGCTACTGCAACACTTTCTACTATGCGGTCGCATAGTACACTCTAGTTACGCGATTTTCTGGTTTCCTAATTCCGTTCCACTATTTATGGAAACAAATTCCTTTGATATTTATCAACCCTAGAACACACGAAAAATGCACCAAAATGCCTCCAACCTATTCTCTCTCTATTTTTCTTAGATCTATCATGTGTAACTAACTCTTAGTGCTTGATTGAAGGATACAGATCCACCTATTTTCTTTTTTTAATTTATATTTTCAGTATTGAATATTCTTCTATGCATAATTTTATGATTGCTAAGAGATGTATTAGTTTTTCACATATTACAATCTATAGCTATGTTAAATCTCATATTCGTAATTATTTGAATCATTTAACTTGTGAAGCACTAATATTTGATAATTTTCTGTGATAGAGGTTATTGAATCTTAAGAAGAATGTTTAAATAGATTAAATGCAACCGTTGGCGTTTATATTATCTAGTTCATCGATTTCTCTATTGTTTAAATCTATTATTAAATTGAATCTTTAGTGCTGGTATGAGATTATTTGATAATTAGGGTTAATTAGAACGCTGGTTTCTGATGAACTAAAATTAAGGAGAAATAAGAATTTATTCCAACGATAAATATTGTGAATATGAATTGATTATTCTTTGTGGATTGATGAATGATTATAAATCTCCAATGATGGAAGTTGACTTTGATCCAGACTCGTTTCATTTATTTAATACAACTCATTAATTTACATTATTATTTGTTATAAAATTAATTTCGTTATAAACAAAAACCCCCCAATCGTTATACGAAGCATAAATTGTTGAATTGCATACTCTTCATGGGATCGACCCTTACTTCCATTGCTACATTAGTTTTAGAGGTTTAAAGACTATTTTTTGGGTGCCTACGACAGCACACCAAATGTCAAGACAATCACAACATTCTTTCAAGTCAATATCATCCAATGTGTTGTCAAAAGAAAATAGAAATCCAAATCTTTTTATATGAATTGAATTGGTCAAACCTTCGATCAAGTGATCTAATTGCTTGATCTACTATATAAAAGAAATAATTAGTTATGAAAGAATTTTCAAGTTTTCATCAAAATGTTTATTCTTACGAAATATACGTTTTTCTTTTTCCTCGACATTATTTAAAGTAAGATACTATTTAAGAAAATTATAACTAATCAATTACATTATTTTTAGTTTTAGTGTCTTAAGTAATTGCATATCATACCAAATCAAATGCATGCAATTAATAAAGAAATAATCCACAAATGAAAATAGGTAAACACAACACACTGAAATTAGCTATGAATGAGTCTAAAACATTTGAATCATTTCCATTGCTTTAATAAAAATGTCTAGTTATTATTTGTAATTAGGAATACGAAATATAATAATATTAAATAAAAATCATTATTTGTCTATCTTTTAATTGTGCCCTTTAATATAACATAATAATAAAAATTTTAAATTTCAAAATTAATAAATATTTTAAATATATAATTATACATATATATACACAAATAAAAAAAGATTTGGTGCCCCTACACTAATAAGCACTGTAGGTCGCTCAACTCGCGCACCCTCAGGGCCGCCTCTGGTTACACTATTCTAATTGCACCAGAATTCACCCCCCTCCCCACACACACACACACACGTACACCATAGATTCAATTTAGGTATTGATTTCCGGTATAAAGAATGCGCAAAAGTCCCTAAATTCACCACATATATATAAATAATGCGCAAAAGGTCGCCTAAATTCACCATGATTTGCTTTTTGATCTGTAAAGAGGAGTCATTTCTATTTCTATGTAATGCAGATAATATGAGACTTTCTATTACTACCTATCTACTGATTAATCGATTTTCTAGATGAATACTAATAGATTCTTTAAAAATTTCTAAAGAACAATAAAGCAAAGTATGATTGTGTACTGGAATAAAATATAGAAAACAATATGTTTGTAATGGTCTGAGAATACTTTACCATTCAGCAAATTAATTTCTTCAAATACTTTTTTTCTAACCCACTCTCGGTTTTTTTCTTGACCTTCTAAAAAGGTTTGAGACTATAACCAAAAAAGGATTTTTAATATGTTTAAAAAGGCTTTGAACAAACTCTCTTATAAGTAACACAGCCGCCAACTTAACTCAGAGGATTGCTTTATCCTTTTTGGTCATGGAATCCAGAATAAAGAGACTGAGAGCGTTTTGATTGTTTTTGGAAATAAAATACAACTTTTGAATAAATTAATCACTTACTTGGTGTTTCCTCTTTTATGCCTTACCCGAAAATAAAATTAAGTAACTGAACATTATAGACAAAATAAAGTATACAAAGAACTTACTTTTTATTTCTGAAATCTCTGAATCTACAAGAGTTTACAAGGATGTCTTTGAATTTTTGAGTGCAAGTGCTATATTGTGCTATGTTGCTATTTTTTCTCGGTGTGTTTTTCTTTATGAGTGGTGTCGGTATTTATAGATGCTGGTACATCACGTCTATTATTTTCTACACTATTCAACTTTACAAGTGTGTGATTTATAATTCAAAGAATATTGTGTAACTTTATAGGTGTATGACATATATTTAAAAAATTAAATATCTCTTTACAGTTGTGAGAAACTTCTGTCTTCTTGTCCCCAACTCTTTGAGTTCTTTGTCATGATAATTGTCCTTTAAGTATTATTCATCTATTTTTTACTTTATCTTTACGTCTTTTCTTCTTTAATTGCATATCTTTCCATTATCTCTATGTAGGCTTCTTCTAGGTCTGTGTCTATTTCATTATTTTACCCATCTGATATGTATTCCTCTTCTTCTTCTGTGTCTGATTGTCTTGTTGATTCATTGTCTGTTCTGC
The DNA here is from genome assembly GCA_019097785.1 of Fraxinus excelsior. Lineage (NCBI taxonomy): Eukaryota > Viridiplantae > Streptophyta > Magnoliopsida > Lamiales > Oleaceae > Fraxinus > Fraxinus excelsior. The sequence goes on from CM032630.1 coordinate 36,028,128, forward strand.
TTGATAATTATGGTTCCAAATTTAATACTTGGAGTTCCATTACTATTTTTATACATGATATTATTTTCTGGTACTAATATCGATTTTTCTAGAAAATTCCTCAAGTTCCAATCTAATCCCGCATTAGTTTCCGAGAAGAATTTCTTTGCTGGGATAGCTTTTATACCTTTTTTGTCCCAATAATGTAATTATTTGATTATTTTCTAATTTATAGTTAGTAGTGCTATTTTCACTAAGTCTTCCTATAAATCCTGTGCAAATTAATAAATTATCCTCATCTCTTTTCATTTGATACCCTTTAGTTTTTATTCCTATTTTAATATCTTTGTGAAAAAAAATTTGTTCCGACTAAATAATCAGGTGTAAAATATACTATTCCTCCTTTATTATTCATGTATAATTCTATGCTTCATAATAATCCTTGTTCTATGTCTGAATTTATTATCATACAGACATACTAGTACCGTTAGCTCCTAAATTTTCTCTATGAAGTCTTTTTACTCTTATTATTATTAATCCTAAACGAGCTTGTTGAAGATTTTTATTAACAATTTCTTAATAGGATTCTTTTTCTATTAAATCTAAGGATATAAATTGATCTTCATGTGTGCAAGAAATACATCTTTCACTATAATGCTGATTATTAAAGATTTGCCAAATATATTCCCCTTTTATATATATATCTAAAGCTTTTACTAATTTTAATTTATTTTGTCTAAACGTCTCTATCTATTCTTCTATATCTAGCAGAGATTCTAGTCTTATTTTGGATTCCGTTTTTCTACTTAATGTTCTTAATAAAAGGATTATCAACTAATCTGCTACTACTAGCTAAAATTTGTTTTCCTTTATCCATTACGTATAAATCCACAGTCTTTCAAATTTACTAGGCTCTTTAATTTTACCTAAGTCCAATTTTTCTAGTTTATTTATTATATTATCTAAATCTTGTCTAGTATCTATTGACTTTTCTGTTTCTAGTACTCTAACTCTACTTTCTAATTTTTATAAATTAGAACTATTACCTACTTCCTCATTATGACTCAATTTCATTTTCAATATTTTAGTGTTTTGGTTTTTAATATATTCTGAATTACTTTCTAAAGTCATTATATTTTTGTTTATATTCTCTAATAAAATTTCTACCTTTTTATTTGAATTATTTTTTTTCTAAATTTTCTCCTAAATTTACGAGTAAATCTACGATACCATTTAACTATTTATCTTCAAAATGTAAAAGATGTTTAGATTTTTTTATCGAAATTACAAATTAAGGAAGCCGTGTCTAAAATATCTTTTCTTTTAAAGTTTCCTAGAATTCCTAGATTTAAATAATCTACTATTTTCATAAACTAATTACATTGGACTGAAATTAGCTCTTATACCAAGTTGGTTATTCTTTCTACTTGTTGCAATACTTCGGTCAAATAATTATATATACCAGGCTTTCTACGTTTAACTACTGCAAAGAAGTTAAAATCTCTGCTTTCTACTTGATTATGAATATGTCTAAAATCGAGAACTGTTCAAAATCCGAATAAGCGACAGTCTCGTAGTGGGCGATAGGCCTCCTCGCGGATAACGAGCACTGAAGTTCGTATTCTAAGCGCTCAAGTGGGATCAAGGTGCGTAAAGAACGCTAGTTCGCCATTTCCTTCTCCTTGCATGATTTCTTCCTCTCCTATTGCAACTTGAACTCCTTCAAGTTTTCTTTAAGTCCAACACAAATCCCAACTCTCAATTAATTCCCAAATTTAATTCCAATTAGAATACCCAAATTGGCTCAACTGAATTCCCAACTAGATTTCAAATAGAATTTTCAAATAATCTTTCAAATAGAATTCGCTCACATCTTAATTTTAACAATTTTTGTACCGAAATAAAAGTAGTATTTATCAAAACACATATGAAACATTTTCTAGCTTTGAATGCTTTACTTGAAGGTTACTTCAATACTAAAGACAAAATTGACAGAGAATACAAGGGAGAGAACTAAGTTTTATAATTAACCTTGCACACTGGACAATGCTAAAATAAAATCACATGCTGACGCAAAACAAGTGTTTTAACAAAAACTCCAAAACAGTGCCTTATTTCTATACAAGCACAACAAAAGATGAACAACGAACTAAGCCAATCACATTCCATCATTATAAGAATTTTAAAATTCCATAAATAAAATATAAATTCAAACTAATTGGATGGATTCCTTTCTCCTTTTATTTTCATAATCTTCTCATGGACACATAAATTCCATGACTAAAAGCAATAAACATGCAAAAGAAGTATTTTTAGACATTTATATTTCTCCGTCAAATGTTTATTAAGCCCACTTGTTTCATCCTAATTTTGTGCTTGATACTTTATATGGACCATGTTCCTCCTATAGTCAACGTCTCAACAAATATCTATTACATTCGGGAAATAATAATAATAATAATCCTATCTAGGAATTTGGTATGGTTCAAAATATTACTAAAAATAAAATTTTAGTAATCATAAATTAGTCGACATAGCATATTTACAATTAAGAAAACTGAATGCACCCTATGACAAGAAATAGGCACATAAACCTAGCAGCGCGCCTTTTTTTGCCATCATCATCATTTTTTTTTTTTATCAAGTATGAGGCTCGTCACTTATCAACACCCCTAAGCATAGTTATTAAACCCAACCCAAACATCGATTCGGACTCGGGTTACTGCTCAGACCGGTGGGTCAATGGTCGGACCGGTGGATTATTGCATAAAAATCTATAAAAAAAAAATTAAAGTATATAAATTTTTTTAGGCAAAATTATTTATTTTTTTAAATTATTTTTCACTAATTATTTAGGTCTATAAAGTAAAGTTAAATGTTTGACCAAATTATTTATAAAATACTTTTAAAAAACATATAATGATAAATGGATACATATTACTTCTTGCATAAAATAAATATTGAAGTACTCTAGGCTCTAATGGTGATGAGGTAATTGTTTTACTTAGAGGTCCAATGTTCAATTCTTTGGATCCCTAATATTTTAAAATACAATTTTGAAAATCGGTCAACCAACGGAGTTAACTCGGTCAAAATCGCCAGTTAAGTCGGTCACATGTGCATATATGTTAAATCAATCTACCCGACCCGGACAAGGGCTCGAGTCACCAGTTTCCCGACCAGACCGGGTTTCATAACTATGCCCTTAAGGGTCGTCGAGAAGAAGGCAATGTTAGCATATTAATTTGCAAAATTTAAAAATAGTTAAAATTATAACTAGCTACCCATTGGGATTTCAAAGCGCACGGGTCCTGAAGGAGTCCATTACTGATATGATGATTGTCATGGTCATGGCCCATGGACTAAGTTGAGTTTCTCTGGATAAACTTTTTATTTTTTATTTTTTTTTATTACTGTGCTAACCAAAGAATTTAACGAGAAAGTATTGACTAGTAATTAGAAAGGAGTCTCATTTTTGGTGTGCTTATTTATGTGGGAAAAAATAAATAAATTGAAGGGCTGAATTTGGCATAAATTTTGAGTGGGACCAGTTTGCTTATTTTGGAAACTCTGTCCACGTGCACGCGCAGGGGTGCAAATCATGGATCGAAATAGACTTCGGTTATTGAACTTATGTGCATACGTGATTTGCGTGCATGAATGTAAGAAGGTCAATGTTTTGCCTTTATTTTATTATTTTAATAGCCGGATTAATGGTTGTTAATGACATAACTCCTGGCCTTTATTTTATTATTTTAACATTTGGATTAATAGTGGTTAATGACATAACTTCTGGATTGTTAATTCTTCATTAGACTCTAGTGATTTTCCATTGTATCTTGGAAAATAGACGCTCGAACTAAAACTCCAGCACCTACGGTGAGGTGGCAAATCTGCTTTAAGGAAATTATGATCACACAGACCTCGATTTCAATAATTTCACTTTAATCAAGTAACAAATCCCTCATATGCAAATTGAGATCTCAGCTTGTAACTTCACGTGATAGTTTTTCCATAAAAGGAACCATTTCTACCCTTCTTCCTGTAATATTTGGATAGACAAAACACCACAGAACTATAATTTAGTAAATGCAAAAGTGAGAACGTGGCTTTTCAGATGAGAAACCAGAAGCAATAAAAGAGACTAATGCAATTTAATGTGATCAAATATTCCTATTTTATTCATTGTACTCACTATCCCCAGACGGTGTAAATTTTTACTTTTATTGCCATATGTTTTATTTTTGCCAGTAGTAGCATGATATTTTTTTATAAAAAAATGTTGTATGACTCGTTATATGGAAATGTCATATAAAATTGAATTATAAATGACTGATACATCTCTAATAATAAAACTTAAACACACTTATCAGACCCGTTGAATGCATTTGCTTATGCTACCCTATTCAATAAATAAAAACAAAATTTGTTGGAAAGAATACTCTCATGTTAATTTATCAAAAGAGATTTATGTGTTTATATCAAAATTATCTAGTAAATATCTATGACGATTTTCAATTAAATATGCGATGATATGTTTGAATTTTGAATCTACCTACTGTTATCCTATTTCCAATTCTCTACCTATGTAATCAAGTGTGATTCGTGTATTCATGACAATCGATAATCTAATTTTGTTTAACTTTCTCTCCTGAAGTAAGTTAAACATATTTTAAGCACGATACGATCATATTCTTATTCTAAATTCATATGCAAAGTAACACACTAAATCATATGATTATATATATGATTGCACATGAAATACACATTATCCCTAACATCCATTGTCGTATGTTGAAATTGCAAAGTCTTAAACTTATCATAAACCTTTTGAAAATATAATAAGTGACGAATTAACTAAATGGTACACAAGTATTTAAATAATTCAGCAAGGCATACAAGATCAATCAAGAACACAAATTAACTAAATTACTTGGTCTTTGAATTAAAATAATCAACAAAATGTTCTGTTTTCATCCCAATACAAGAAAGATCTAGCATAGCATGGTTTTAATTATAATACGACAAGAACAATGAAAAAAATCACCTAGATTAAATTTCTTGTCCTTGATCTTTAATCTTGAGCCTTGAATCTACAATTCTTGATGTTGTTTTTCATGGATTCATTCCTAGGTTTCTTCCTCTCCTTCAATTGTGGTGCATTGGCCTCTCGTAATGAAAGAATTTTATGTTATGATATGATATGGAGTGGTATGAGATGTGCCTTCAATGGATTGCCCACGTTTTGTACTTAAAGAGGCTGGAATTAGGTCAAAAAACACATCCAAAGTCCTTTCCATAAAGGGTTTTAACCATAGAAGGAAAACTGCCCTTGTGCCGAAAATACTACCATGTGATCGCATGGTATGTTTCCTCGAGGTCGAATGGCATTGCAATACTGTTCTTGGGTCATCAAAATTTTGGGGTTACAATCACATAGAATCTACACCATGCAGCATGGCATTGCAATGCTGTTCTCACGTAATCGAAATATTGGAGTTGCGATCGCAGGGAACTTACTCCATGCGAGGGATCGCATAGAAATCTTCTGCGATTGTTGATTTTACTTTCTTCCTTCGTTCAATTTAAGTTGTTTCTTACGAATTCTTCGTTCTTCATCTTTCATTTATATTCAATTGATTCCATATAGTCTTCAATCATCAATCTTTGGTCTTAATCAACTTTTGAATATTTTTAATTTGGTCCCTGAACTTTATAATTCCTCCTTTTTAGCTCCTTTTACGTTCTTCAAGATTAACATCCAAACATCAATTTCACCTAATAAACAATATACATGAGATTAAGCTATAATTCATCAAAAGTAATTTTACAAATATTTGTAACGGTATAGAATACACTTATCAAAAATTCTAAAATGATTTTCTTTTTAATTTTTGTATGTGTTAGAACTTTATTGCTTTCCATACCACTAGTGAAAGAAAAAGTAGAACCTTTCTTCTTCTTCTTTACTATGATGTAAGTGTGATAGAGATAATGAGCATTAATAGTATTATCATAGGCATTTGTAGAGGCATAAATATTAAAACAATTCAACTTGAAAAGGATGCAAAGATAATATAGACAGCTACATAATATTCCATCATTTAGATAAATAAATGATTTTCGAATATTGAATGAAAAGTTCTTCTTTACTATGATGTAAGTGTGCTAGAGATAATGAGCATTATTATTGAATGCAAAGTTCGAAATTTACAGTCTTGGAATCAAGTATCTTTGCCACATTTTTTGTTGTTTCATGTTCTCGGCCTTTGTCACTACAACAAAAAAGACCTTTTGCAACATTTGTGCATGTGTTGTGGGATTCAATGTTGTCGTAGACCATAACGAAACGACAACGTTTATACACAGTTACAAAATGTCAAATCCAAACGTTACCGTTTAGTTTTGCAACGTTTAAAAAACTTTGCGGAAAGTCATTTGCAACGTTTATTAAACATTGCAAAAACGCTTATTTCGCAACGTTTGAAAAACGTTGCAAATGACTTTCCGCAACGTTTCCATGAGTGGTCGTAATGTTTTAACAACGTTTTTTAAGTGTTGTTACTTTCATTCTGGACTTTTTGCAACGTTTTTTTAAATCTCGCCGTTCCTCTTTTGCAACGGTTTTTAAATGTTGTCGTTCCTCTTTTGCAATATTTTATGAATGTTGTCTTAACCAATTTATAAATTGTGTTCACCTTTTCGCAACATTTGTTTAACGTTGTCATTTCTTTTGTCCTTAGTTTTTGCAACATTTTATAAACGTTGCTAAATGTCTTTTTGTTTTATTTTAATCATCATTTTTTTATTAACCAATATATTTAAACACGTTTTTGTAGTAAAATACGCAAATTTAGTAAACATTATCATGTGTAAAAGAAGAATAATAATAAACATTATTCATCTAATCTAAAAAATAATAATTATGACCAAGTTTATTAATCCCTAGTAGAGCACATAATAACGAGGCTTGTAGAAAACTAAAGCAACGGCTCACATTGATTTCACCTTAATTTGTTGCATGGAAACTACATATGAAAGGTTAAAGTCTATCCAATATATATTAGGGCATCTCCAATTGAGACTCCTTTGCACCAAAATGCACCAAATTTTGGTGCAAAGGTATCTCCAATGGATCTCCATCTTTTGCACCATTTTTCCAAATGGTGCAAAGTCCAATATACCTCTTCTTTTAATTTGCCAAACTACTTTTCGGGGGTATTTAATTCATTCTCATTATATAATAATAATAATAATAATAATAATAATAATAATAATAATAATATTATTATTATTATTATTATTATTATTATTATTATTATTATTATTATTATTATTATTATTTGCATTTAAATTAAATCTGAAATGTTAAAAATAATAATTACCGAATTAATTAAGATAAGAATAAAAAAATCTAAAATATAACTAACACGATTATTCACAGTTAACATGAAATATTTTACAATAGTCACATACCTACATTAAATGAGTTCTATTTAAAGAAAACAATACATAAAAACAAATGCATAATTTAGTAATATGGAAGAACACTTGTGGGAAGAACATACGAAATTCCGAAAATTAAATTGCCATTATATTTCGACTTCATATTTAGTTTTAATATGTTTTAATAATATATTTATTTAATGAATTTAATATTTTCCTTAATTTCACATAATTATTTATTTAGTAATTTATATATTTCTAAAATGAATAAAAAATTAATATTCCGAATAAATAAATTACCAAGAAGAAAAAAATAGAAGAAAATGATTAAACATTGTTCATTTGGTGTAAGATTTAGTGTATTGGTTGGAGATGAATTTTAGTTTGGTGCAAAATAGTGAAAAATTTGATGTAGCACTGGAGATGGCCTTAGGCCAATAAAGAAGAGTAATTAAAAATTTCATGTCATACATCAACTGCATAGTAAACTAGAACTTCAAAATGATAATCATTCGCAAAATTCTTCCACAATCAAAAGTAGATCCATCATTTTAATTGTCATTTAGCATACTACAAAGCACCACAATATACTATAGCTAAAATGATAATAAGAAATGATTCTAAAGCTTATAGAGCCGGGAGATGAACAATGTTATGGAGATGAACAAGCCTATTTTATATATCCATCAAATAAACATTCATAATGAGCCCTGTAATCTCATCACCACCTAATTCATTCTTTCTATTTTTAAATGCGCCTCCATCATTAGTCCAAATACATTCTTTACTTCAGCATAAATTTCAAGTTCAGATACACCCTTGTTTCTTTATAACCTCCATCTTTGCAGTAGATATAAAAAAAATTAACAAACAAACAAAATGGTCAAAGTCAACGGTAATAGTAGTGGAAGGTTTGTGATCACCTGCAAAAAAAAAAGCAAGCCATGTAATCACATCCGTTGCTTGAAATGCAAAATGCCCCTTTGTAACATGATTGGGTAGCAATAGCTACTCCCATAAGCTGATGTCACCTACAAGTTACATAAAAATTTAAATCAAACAATTTGTACTCCATAATACTCAGGATAAATTTACACAGAATAAAGCAAAAGCGAGCAAAGTCTTGATTTCCACTGAACTAATGAGCAAAGCTAGAACATGACTTCTTCTCTTAAAATATTCAATAATTTGCATACATAAATCCAATCCTCCAAAGAAACACGAAAAGAATAAAGTTACCAAAAGAATTCATGTGAAACAACAAAAGACTCTAATGAAGGCAGGACACATTGTAACATCTACTGCCAGGGAGCCCTTTGGTTGATGAACAACAAACCATAACCTCCAAACAAGTCTCCTCACCAGTTTCCAACCAGACCTTTTCTCAACTTAATTAATCACTAAAACTAAGTGAACACCCAGAACAAACCCAACAAGTGGAGAAAATATTAAAATATCACATAACATTATACCAACAGAGAATATACAAAACAATGCATAAAATACCTAGCAAACCAGTGTGCATCAGGATTTAGGAATGTCGCGATGATGATAAATCCACGGGTGGCATGGCTATAAGAAAATGCACATTTCTGCCCAAAATGTTCAAAGATTCTACTATATGTGATGTTCCTCAGCTTTAACCAAAAAAAAAAAAAAAATGAGAGAAAAGATAAAAATGGAAAACAGAAAAAGAAAATGGCGTGCTTGGTCTACAATATGCATGCCAATTATAGAGGGTGGACTTGGGGTACGTGATTTTGCTACAGTTCAAAGATCTCTCCATATGAAACTTGCATGGCGTCTTTTGACTACTAACAGTTTGTGGTCTAGTTTTCTCCGTGCCAAATATGTAAAGAGTGGACATATTTTACTGAACTCTAATAATAAAGGATCCAGTTTGTGGCAATCAATTGTAGAGGTTCTACCTGAGGTATATGAGAATCCGAAATGGAGGATTAGGTCGGCATCCTTTTGGTATGATCGCTGGTTAGCGAGTGGTCCTTTAAGTGAGTATGTTTTGGAGGTAACTAACCCAAGACTTCAGGTTAGAGATTGTTGGATTGAAGATGGCTGGGATTTCACTTATCTTAAAGAGCTAGTGGGTGAGACGAAGGCAGCAGAAGTAGGTGAAACCATTGGGGCTAGAAAAGAAGGAAGTGATACGATCATCTGGAAGCCGAATGATAATGGAGAATTCTCAACTTCAAGTGCTTGGGATATTGTAAGGGTGATGAGTCCAGAGATTCCTTGGATGAAATGGATATGGCATAAATTTCTACCCAAAAAGTGTATGTTTGCATGTGGAAAACTAAGTTTAACTGTTTAGTGTGGACTCTAGGGTGAGATTAACAAGGGTTGCTCTAGTTTCACGTTGTGATAAGGGACAAGTGGAAACACTTGATCTTGTGCTCAACTCTAGTGATATTGCTAAAGAAGTTTGGAAATGGGCTTCTTTGGCCTTGGGAGTGCACTACTTGGAGGCACAATCATGGTGGACAAGAATTAATCGATGGTTTACATGTGCAAAAAATGTTTCACAATGTGGAATTTTAATTGGGCAATTACCAAGTTTGATAACATGGAAGGTTTGGGGACGTCGATGCAAGGCACGTATGGAAGGGAATAGAGAATCTGCGGATGAGGTATGGCTTGCTATAAAGGCTTGGTTGCGTCTCCTTGCTGAAAAAATAGTTAAAGTTTCAAAGCTAAGCAAAACAGATTATGAACTTCTCAAAGCTTTAGAGCTGCCTATGGGTTCTAATGTGAGTAAACCAACTCTTTTAGTTTCTTAGAGGAAACCTACTGCTGGTTGGGTAAAACTCAATGTAGATGGGAGTTATGTTGGTAATCCGGGACCTTGTGGAGGTGGGGAAGTGATTAGGGATCATTATGGTAATTTGGTTGTTGGTGTCTGTGTTAAATATGGTTATGGAAGCAACAATGAAGTGGAATTGCGTGCTGTCATTACTGGGGTAGAGCTATGTAAAGAGATGGGTTTTCAACGGGGAAGAGATTGAGTGTGATTCGGTAGTAGTGGTAAATTGGTTAACATACAGTCTATGTAAGATTTCGTGTTTGTGGGATTATTGGGATGAGTTATTAAAATTGCTTAGCGACATTAGTTTCACTATCTCTCATTAGTATAGAGAAGCAAATAGAGCAACAGATCTTCCAGCCAAACAAGGGCGGATGGTCTCACGATGAGGTACATGCACTTAGACCCAATACCAAAATTGCTAAAAGGTATTATTCGTATAAATAAGCTTGGTTTTCCTAACATTAGGCAATAGTAGTGAGGTTGATGTGTTAGTTTTTATTTGCTTGATTAGGGCCTTTATGACTTTTTGGCTCTTATGTTATTTTGTTGGATTTGACACCAAGAAACCGGGCTCAGTCTCTAATCAAACACCACAACCGAATGAACAATCCAAACTACAACCGGCACTACCCAAATGGTTGCTCAAACACTTGCACAGCCCACAAAGGGCTAGGAATGAAATTACAGCCAAGTGAATTAGCCACAAAGGCTAATAAGGAAGAGAAGAAAAACGGGTTCACAAAGCACAAAGCCAAGACGGTTTTTCTCAAGAGGCTGCTCTATCAATTTCACACACAAGAATAACGAGGAACGGGTAGTATATAATAGGACAAAGTGGGCTTTTAGGTTTAACAGTAGATTAGGCCCAATAAGGTAATAGTGGGCTAGCAAACCATAAGAGCCGTCCTAATTCGGGTTGGGCCATGAGCAACCCTAATTAGATTAGGTTGCTTCAAATGGCCCAAGTGAGTTACGTGGAAAGTTCAGGCCGCTGTGGTGTTGATATATATTCAGTCAATTGGCCGATGCCGACTGATTAAAGTAACGAGACTTTCATCATCGCCCAGGGAGGTCGTTTGACAACAAATTGCCTAACAAACCTCCACCTTGGTGTCAAAGGACCTGCAAAGAAAAGGAATTACTAAGCATTAGTAATAATCCAAGACGGTGAAACCAATAAAATTGGAAATCATTTACCTCCACCGATGTTTAGAAGATCTTTGCAACTTCTAAACTTTACCAACGGTAACACCTTAGTACCCATGTCTGAAGGATTATATTGTGTGTGTATTTTCTCAAGCCTTACGACTTCTTGAGACACAATATCTCTAATGAAATGTAGTCTAACATCAATGTGCTTGGTGCGTTCGTGAAAAACAGGATTCTTACATAGATGTATAGAAGACTGACTATCTGAATATACTACCACATAGTCATTTAGAACACACAGTTCATGTAAAAGGCCTCTAAGCCATAAAGCTTCCTTAATAGCTTCAGTAGTAGCAATGTATTCAGATTCTGTAGTGGATAGTGCAACTATGTGTTGTAACTGTGATTTCCAACTAACACAAGAATTAGACAAAGTAAACACATAAGCAGTAGTGGATTTCCTATTATCCCTATCCCCAGCATAATCAGCATCAACATATCCCTTTAGTTTAACACCATCGTTATTAACACCAAACTTTAGACCTACATTACAAGTATCCTTTAAATACCTTAACAACCATTTTAAAGCTTCCCAGTGCTCGGGACCGGGATTAGACATATACCTACTAAGAGTGCTCACAGCGAAAGCTAAATCAGGTCTAGTGCAAACCATCAAATACATAACAGAACCAATCACATTTGAATATGGAATTCTACTCATGTATTCTACCTCCTTTTCATTACAAGGAGCTTGATCTTTAGATAGAATGAAATGACTAGCTAAAGGTAAAGTAACAGATTTGCACTCATGCATGCCAAATTTCTTTAGCACTTTAGAAATATATGATGATTGATGTAAAAACAGGATAGAATTTGACCTATCTCTTTCAATTTCCATACCTAGAATTCTTTTAGCCTTTCCTAGGTCTTTCATGTCAAATTCACCATTCAAACTTGTTTTTATATCACTTATCCATTTAGATGATGAACCAACTAAGAGCATATCATCCACATAAAGCAATAAGAACACATAGTCATTACTTGCATCATTATGTTGAAAATAAAGGCAATGATCAAACTTACTACGATGAAACCCTATAGATAGTACAAAAGAGTCAAAACGTTTATACCACTGTCTAGGCGATTGTTTTAAGCCATATAAGGATTTTTTCAGAAAACACACATAGTCAGGTTTTAATTTATCTTTAAAACCTCTTGGTTGATTCATAAAGATTTGCTCATCAAGTTCACCATGTAAAAAAGCAGTTTTTACATCAAGTTGTTCAAGTTCCCAGTCAAAATGTGCAACAATGCAAGCATGACCCTAATAGTAGTGTACTTAACAACTGGTGAAAAAATCTCATTGTAATCAACTCCCTCCTTCTGAGTGTATCCCTTGGCCACTAATCTAGCCTTAAACCTTAAGGGTTCAGATGCGCTAATACCCTCCTTAACCTTAAAAACCCACTTACAGTCAACAGTAGATTTATTCTTAGGTTTTGGTACTAACTCCCAAGTTTGATTCTTCTCTAGAGAACTCATCTCATCTTTCATTGCCTTGAACCACTCTTCAGATTGGTTACTCTTCATCGCCTCCTCAAAGGTCTTTGGTTCCCTATCAGCCAGCTCCTCATAACTCGCATGAGCAAAAGCTAACTCGGATTCATAACCGAATCTCACAGGTGCTCTAGTCTGTCTCCTCTCTCTATCCCTAGCTAAGTTATAGTCTGCTAGAGTGTTTTCTTCTTCAGGGTGTTCTTCTACTACTACTTCCTCTCTGTTCTCAACATCAGGTTGTTGTTCCTGAGTCTCCACCTCACTCTGTGTAACAGTGACAGATGTGCTAGGTTTTTCTAACTCCACCTCCAGCTGACCACTCTCTTTACTTTGAATCTCCTCACTCACAGGTTCAAATTCAACTTTCAAACATGGCATTTCACTCTCATTGAATGTGACATCTCTACTCACAATGATTTTAACTCCCTTATGGCTCCTATCCCATAACCTATACCCCTTTACACCTTCTGGGTAACCTAGAAAAACACATTTCCTAGCTCTCGGTTCAAGCTTTCCCTCACTCTGATGAGAAAATGCAGTGCAGCCAAAAGTTCTAAGCATGGAGTAATCACTTAGTTTACCAAACCATTTTTCATGTGGAGTGTCACCATTCAATGCAGCAGATGGAGTCAAATTAATCAAATAACAAGCAGTCATAACAGCATCGCCCCAAAAGGACTTTGGGACTCCAGAACTTAACATCATGCAACGCACTTTATCAAGTAGAGTTCTATTCATCCTTTCCGCTACCCCATTCTGTTGGGGAGTGTAAGGAACCGTTTTATGCCTTGTTATTCCACTTTCCTTGCACATATTATCAAAATCAGTGTTACAAAACTCTAGGCCATTATCAGTTCTCAAAAACTTGATCTTTTTACCAGTTTGATTTTCAACTTGTCTTTTCCAATTATTAAATCTATCGAAAGTGTCGGATTTATCCTTCAAAAGATAAACCCACACTTTTCTAGTGTAGTCATCAATAATAGACAAGAAATACCTATTCCCACCTGGAGTAGGTGTACTGGATGGACCCCACAGGTCCGAATGCACATATTCAAGCATGCCTTTAGTTTTATGAACACTCGAGGAGAAAGTAGTTTTGTGATGTTTACCAAACACACAATGGTCACAAAAAGGTAAATCAGACACACAGTCATTTCCAAAAGCACCCTTATCATTAAGAAGCTTAATCCCCTTAATACCCACATGTGCTAGTCTATTGTGCCATTTTTGTGTGTGATCAGACTTAGCGGAAGAGATAGAGGAGTTTAAGCCTCTCATCACTTCCCCAGTAGTTATGTAAATATCATTTTTTCTAACACCCTTAATAGAGACAAGTGCACCCTTAATCAATTTCAAAATTCCATTTCCAATTTTACCAGTGAAATCAGATTTCTCAAGTCGTCCTACTGAAATTAAGTTTCTAGACAATTCAGGGATATATCTAACATCTTTTAAAGTATACACAAAGCCAGTATCAAACTTTAAAGTAATATCACCCATGCCAACGACACTGTAAGCAGAATTGTCACACAACACAACATGCCCATCATTCGATTCATGCAAATTTTCAAACCAATCTTTATGCGATGTCACATGAAAAGATGCACCAGAATCAAGAATCCACTCATGAAAGCGAGAATTGGCAGTTAAGTTCAATTCAGCAGGAGAAACATCAGGACTTGTAATCAAATAGACTTCACCATCACAATCATCAGAAACAGAAGATAACACATTCACCTCATCTCGATCTCCCCCCTTTTTCTTGTTTTTCTCTTTATAGCAATCCTTTATATAATGCCCCGTGTTCCCACAGCCATAGCATTTTCTTTCCTTAGTCCTAGATTTGGACCTAGGTTTACCCTTGCCCTTCTTCCTATGTCCATTACTACTCGACTCGCCACTACTTTGGTAACCATCATGACTGTTTTGCCTAAACTGAGTTCTACCCCTCATCATGTGAATCTCACCGCTTTTCTTATCATGTTTTTCAGCTCTCATCTCCATCTCCTTACTTCTAAGGGAGTCAACGACAATTTCGGGTGTCAACGTGTCTCTACCATACTTAATAACATTTTTGACTTCACGATAAGTATCAGGTATAGCATTTAGCAAAATGATAGCCTTGTATGTTTCAGACACTGACTCACCACAGTTAACAATATCTTGAACAAGTTTGTTAAACACATCCAAATTGTCATCCAATTCTTTTGAAGAATCCATTTTAAAACTGAAAAAACGCTCAAGTAAGTAAAGCTTATTGGGAGTAGATTTTAGCAAATACAGATCTTCCAACTTTTTCCAAAGTTCTTCAGTGGTTTTCAGTTTACCCACTTTTCTTAAAACAGCGTCAGCCAAGTGTAAAATAATAGAGGTGTAAGCGAGCTCATCAGCCTCTTCTTTTTGTTCTTTTGAAAAATCAGCAGGAAAACTGCCATCAATGGCTTTTGAAACTTTTTGTTGAACCAAAATACCCCTCATTTTCTGTTGCCAAATAGAAAAATCACCTTTTCCAGTAAAAGTCCCCAAATCAAAATTGCGCGTTGTCATTTTCAAACAAGAAACACAAAGTCACAATTAAGCCACACAAAGCAGACCTAGGTTCACAATTATACACCGTTTTAGATTCCCAGGGTTTCGTAAGATTCACGATCTTAGATCAAGGGAATTTTCAAACGGGTAAGGTCTAGGTATTCTAGAGACTTATCAAAAACAACCAGAGAGATAACAACAAAACAGTTTCACTCACAGTATATCAGAAAACTGATAATATGCTGCAATTAATCAAAAAAGAACAAGTTTCAATCACGTAACGAACGAACAGAGCAATTACTTCCTAATTTCTAGCACAAGCAATGGTTACCCCTTCACGGTAACCCCAATCCTAATGTCACCCCACACGATGACGCGCTAGTGCTGAAAATTAACGAGAGGATCAGCCAATTTACCAGAGCGGACTTGTCTGAGTCCGTAATTATCGAGAGTTGCGAATTTACTGCCTTAGGCCGCAATTTATGGCCTAAAGTAATTCAGTAAATGTGTTGAGCAGTCACGGCCTCGAATCTGTATTAATCACCAAAGGGCAGAATCGTCCAATCTTTTCTGCAAATAACCTGAAACACTAAACTAAACACATTAGTACGTTCAGGAAATTAGGGTGAATAAACTGAGGAAAAAAAAAATTCTGGCCGGAAAAGCCGCCGCCGCGCTGCCGCCGCCGGAGATACGCTGCGCCGCCGCCGGAGTGAAACCGCCACCGCCACAAGGTGCGCCCCGGTCTGCTGGAGGTGGGTCCGCCCTCAATTTCACGATCCGGTTTGCGGATTGGCCGGAATTTGAAAAAGAAAGTGGCTGAAATTTTGAGAAACTCGAGCACTCCTGTCGCGCTCTTCTCTCTCTCTGCCCCTCTTCGATTTTCACCAAGCCCAATACCTGTAGAGCTCAAATCTGTACTCAGCTCTTACTGGCCAGTAGATGGTTTGGCTGAATCAAAACCAAACGAAAAAGGAGAAAAAAGAAAAAAAACGAGGAGCCCGAATGCGATGACCGCGTGCGCCCGTTCCTTGCTCCTTCTCTGACCGGTTTCAACTAGTTTCTCCTCACCCACAAAGCTCTGATACCATATGTGAGGAAGAAACACTTCAACAGTACACCAAGAAACCGGGCTCAGTCTCTAATCAAACACCACAACCGAATGAACAATCCAAACTACAACCGGCACTACCCAAATGGTTGCTCAAACACTTGCACAGCCCACAAAGGGCTAGGAATGAAATTACAGCCAAGTGAATTAGCCACAAAGGCTAATAAGGAAGAGAAGAAAAACGGGTTCACAAAGCACAAAGCCAAGACGGTTTTTCTCAAGAGGCTGCTCTATCAATTTCACACACAAGAATAACGAGGAACGGGTAGTATATAATAGGACAAAGTGGGCTTTTAGGTTTAACAGTAGATTAGGCCCAATAAGGTAATAGTGGGCTAGCAAACCGTAAGAGCCGTCCTAATTCGGGTTGGGCCATGAGCAACCCTAATTAGATTAGGTTGCTTCAAATGGCCCAAGTGAGTTACGTGGAAAGTTCAGGCCGCTGTGGTGTTGATATATATTCAGTCAATTGGCCGATGCCGACTGATTAAAGTAACGAGACTTTCATCATCGCCCAGGGAGGTCGTTTGACAACAAATTGCCTAACAGTTGCTACGGTATTCCTCCGCTATAAGTGAGGTGTTTGAATAAAAATTTCATTTAAAAAAAAGGTTTCGATTATATGACTGCATTCCAAGGTGAAAGTAAAACTACACTTCGGAAGTTGAACGACGAATTTTGTATTTTAGATGATCAACAACAGCCGAGACATTTTGTGAATCAGCCTCAAGTTCCATTACGAGTTTTTATCTTTGGAACTAAACCAAAGAAGTGTAGGCATTCTATTTTCTCCTATATAAGGCCTAACAAAAAATTCCAGACCTTGAGAAGAGGCATATCTATGAAAAGTTGTTGATTCTTCTGTTTTTCTTGAGACTTTTTTATAACGAAATATCTTATTTTTGTTCAGAAGTTCTTATTTTTGAGTACCAATAGAAACAACAAGATAATTTAATGAAAAAATTCTAACTGTCTACATTATCTAAAAACTCTAGTTCTTTTTATACTTAAATCTAATGAATTAATAGCAAAAGAATTACAATAATGAAATAAACAAGAACACCAAAATTTATGTGGAAATCCAAGATGGGAAAAACTAACATGTAGAGGAGGAGAATTCCACTATAATAAATAATGAATGTGTTTACAACAAGATCTCAATGCTTTCAGTTGTATATATATAAACCCTAAAATCCAAGTTGTAGATGAATAGAAGTCCAGAAACTGCGTCAAAACGTGAAGCGGGTCGAGTGCTAGGCTAGCACCAAGTCTTGGGAGAAAATTTGAAGGCGCTGCTTCAATGGCAAGTTGACGAAAATGCAGCGACTTCTGTTTCTCTTTTTCGCTCACAGTGCTTAGGCTCCCTGTCTCGATCCCAATGCATCCAAAACACTTCCTTATTCATTCTAAAGTCCTTATCCCAATCAAACTTTCAGTCCATGATGAAATTCGATTTCTTATCAAATCGGACTTCCAAACCAACACTAACTAGGTTTTCCCTATGAATCAAACTTTCAAATCACGTAGAGTTTGAGTCACAAACATAACAAACTCCACCTTGACACAAATTTTGTAGCAAGAAATTAGGTCTTCATTCTTCAAGTCATTCTCTAACTCTTTCATCATGCCCCTTTTGAGAACACAATCCCCTTGTCGGGCATACTCAGCAACTGTGAACTAACCTTGCTTGAATCATCCCATTTACTTCCAACTTTAGCGGAGTCAACATACTTGCTCGAATCACCATGAGCACTTCCCAACTCTACATGAATTGTCAAACCTGCTTGAATCACCCCGAGTAACATGATCAACAAGATCACAACTAGTTCCACTTGAACTACAGGAAATTCTCCAATATTATTGTTCGAATCACGACGAACAACCCGATCATAACCGACTCCACCCGAGTCACTTTTTATCAAACCATAAGTTGTAGCTGCATCCACACTGATCGTCAAACCTTCTAACACATATAACAAGGACTTTCTCTGCCACCTTAACACAACCCGAGCACCCTTGCTAATTTTCAAAACTCCACCTCCACTAGTATACATGTACCTTTTTTAATCAAGAGTACTCAAAGAGATTACATTTGTGTCTTACTTGGAACATGTCGAACCTAGCAAGTGTTCTAACCGTCCATCGAACATCTTGATTTTGACATTACCGTCCCAGTTATTTTACAAGGTTCATTATATATCATCATCATGGAACCACTTGTAACTGCTTCATATAAAGAGAACAAATCCTGGTTTGAACACATAAGGAAAACACAAGCGGAATCAAGAATTCAAGTCTCGTCATGTTTGGAGTCGCTATCAGTAATTGCCAAACCATTTCCATTACTGTCTTCCTCTACAAGATTGACATGAAGGTTGGGAATTAGCATAAACAAATTGATTTCGGTATAACATGTATATAAAAAAGTTCACGTCACCAAATTAATTTTGATACATGTGTAGATGATTATACTTCTAAAAATCATTACCTTTTAACTAATTCACTTTAATTTTATGAGAGTCGTGTTGATAACATATTATAAATAAATTAGACAGAAAAAGAGAAAATAAAAATCAATAGACTTATGTATATTATAATGAGAACCAAAATTCCATATTTATAGGAAAATATTAGGGATACAATGGTAATGATTTCTAGTGTTGGACGGGTACAATTATTATTCTCTAATAAATTTCCCATTTACAGCAATAACCATATTAATTTTATAAATATTTAGTTGCAAATGACAATTATCTGTCTACGCAAAGAAGAGTTATTAAAAAAAAAAAAATTTGGCAGCTGGATTGGTGGATGAAAGTCTTACTCAAAATCAAAATGTAAATAACAACAATCACTCTTTAACTTAAAATTTAATCTAAATCAAAGTTAACAATTAATTTGAATAACATATTTCGTGGAATCCATAACTGTTTAACTTTTATCAAAATTTACTAAAAATTTGATTTTAATCTCCACCAAACATGAGCAAAATCACAATAAATTTGATTTTTTCTCTTTTCCCTTGCTCTCTTTTACTATTTTCCTCATGCCTTTTAACAAAATCTTAACCCTCCTAATTTTTTAAAATTTGTATATAATCTCTCTACAAATTATCATATTTACTACAACTCTTCGCTTTCCAATCAAATTTTCAAGTAATTAGAACCTAAATTTGCATTTTCTCCTATCAAACTGTATATATAGAATGTTTCAAACTCATTATATTCAATTTGACTTATATTTAACGAATTGTGTTTATTTGATTAATTATTAGTATTGAATATTAGTTATATATTTTTCCTTTCGATTACTTTAATTGATTGTTTGTATCAAATACGTTATAAGATTTTTAAATGTAAATATGCATTTTCTTGTGATGAACAAAACATTAATAAAATGACTTTTCGAAATCAAATGGGTGAAAATGATTATCAAAATATTAATGAAAAAATGTTTTTTTAAATGTAAATCTGCATTATCTCAAGTCAAGTATGAATCATTCAACAATTAAGAACAAAGTATTCAATTTGTACATGGTTTGATTGTGCCACCAAATCAAAATGTCCGCGTCCTCCCTTGCCAAGAACAAAGGTAATTTGGGGCTTCTTCTCTATGTTCAATCAATAACAGTGCTACACGTATAGGGATATTTCACCAAAAAAAAAAAAAAAAAAATTTACGGAAGACACGTGTGATTTCATTGGACAGTTGGGGAAACCCATGCAGGTGATTTCTTCCGCTCAAACCCTCATCTTCCCTCTTCCAAGAACAAAGGTAATTTGGGGCTTCTGCTCTACGTTCCAGCAGGAACAATGCTACACGTACGGAATATTTCACATATTTTTTTGTATGATGTGATTTCATTGGACAGTTGGGGGAAAAAATAGACCCATGCAAGTGATGCCAATGCAACACATGTATAAAGCCCGTATTGGCAGCACCTCTGTACCTATATAAAGCCTATAAGCAATTGTTAATAAAATATATGATTATGTTTTCATAGCTTTGCAACTGATCCTTTACCAATGAACATAGGTGATGTTGGCATTTTAGCTCCCTTAGAGCTGAAAAATGAACCAAGCTACCAACTCAAGAAGAGCTGAAATAACATGTGTTTCCTATGCCTCCAATATCATATTATTTCTTAGTTCATATTATGCCTATTTTCTTAGCAAAGACTCATGTCCAGAAGCACGTTTGTCACTTTTATTTTAGTGAAGTTGTGTAAACAATTTGCACTCAGATTTAATTTTTGTTACGATGATTTCTTGGCTACATTTTGAATGAATTTTGACAAAATAAGTGAAAATAAATCTAACTTTATTATTTATTTATGTGATGTATAGAGAGTTGATTATTTTTGGAATAGCTTGCTCGTCAAAGGAGCAAACTTCTTGATATATGGATCAATTATTTGGTAATAGTTCAATTTGATAGAAAATTGAAAAGGAATAATAATCAATTCATATACTTTATTCAAATCCTTTTCACATAAAAAAAAAATCCTAGATCCATTCTCCATATTGAAATCTGAAAAGTTAACAGAAATATAAAACATACTTGAATCCATGATAATTTGATTATTAGACTGAATGGATCACGATCTTCCAATTTGATTTGTGAACTTCACTCCAATTTTGATCTCTATTGATGAGGATGTAAAAATCTTGAAGAACACACTCAAATTGGGACCATAACCCATATATTCATAAGATAATGACCATTCATTATCTTTCATTTGTTTTAAATCAATCCCTCAACAATTTAAAACAAACTTCCGGTCTCTACACTTTAATTCCATGAAATCCAATACCCATTAGTCAAAATTCATCTTTAGTGGATCACTTTAATTGACTAATATACTTCAAATAATAGCACACACATTTTAATATGTTACATGTGGCCCCAAATATGTTAGAATATTCCAACAATCTCCCACCGGGTCATATGTGTTACCTTTCAAATGTGAGCTCAAAATTTTGTTATTATTATTATTATTATTATTATTATTATTATTATTATTATTATTATGGGTATTTCAAACAATCTCGTCCATCAGTTATATTGATATAGGATCAAAGCGATTTTCGTCATATTTAACGTGACCAAATCCATCAATGGTCACATACACCCATATAACCAAATGACAGATCAATCATGAGAGTGTAACATGAAAATTACATGTTATGTGATCCAAACATGTCTATTTCCAACTGATCCAACCTTATTTCTTAAGCGAGATCAATACTGTACATAATAATAGAGTGTAATGAACTGAATAATTTATTTCTGTACAGAATAATATCCAAATACACAAATGTGTCCAAAACATAAAGCAACGAAAATACAAACTCCCACTAAAACATGATATCATCATGATATACAACACCCATACAAGCATTGTGCTCATGAAAGACCTTGGGTGTCAATCCTTTAGTAAGCGGATCTGCAATCATGAAGTTTGTCCCAATATGCTCTATGGAAATCTGTCCACTCCATACTATTTCCTTCACAACTAGGAACTTGATGTCAATGTATTTTGACTTAGATGAACTCCTGTTGTTATTGGAATATAGAACTGCTGAGTTATTGTCACAATATAACTTCAGTGGTCTTTCTACGCTATTCAGAATACGCAGCCCAGCGACAAAGTTTCACAGTCATATTCCATGATTAGATGCCTCATAACATGCTACAAATTTTGCTGCCATGGTAGAAGAAGCTATGAGTGTCTGCTTAGCATTCCTCTAGGAAATAGCTCCTCCAGCTAACAGGTAAATATAGCCTGATGTGGATCTCCTACTGTTTTCGCATCCAGCAAAATCAGAATCAAAGTACCCTATGATGTCTAACTGATCCGATCTGATATAGGTGAGCATGTAATCCTTTGTTCTCTTCAAATACCTCATAACCCTTTTGACTGCTATCCAATGATCCATTTCAGGGTTGCTTAAATAATTGCCTAGCATTCCAATAATGAATGCTATATCTAGATGTGTACAAACTTGAGCATACATAAGACTCCCTACAGCAGATGCATAGGAAATCTTCTGCATTTCTTTAACTTCAAGGTCATTTTGCGGGCATTGTTTGAGATTAAATTTGTCTCCCTTAGCGACAGGGGTGTCACCTGATTTACAGTCTTGCATGCCAAATCTCTTAAGTACTTTATCGATATAGCCCTTTTGTGACAATCCAAGAATATCTCAAGAGCGATCCCGATATATCTGAATCCCTAATACAAAAGAGGCGTCATCAAGATCTTTCATCTCAAAGTTCCTTGATAGAAATCTCTTGGTTTCGTGCAACATGCCTATATCATTAGTGGCAAGCAGTATGTCATCAACAACAAAACCAGGAAAATATGCTTACTCCCACTGAACTTGTGATACACACAATCATCAACAGCATTCATCTCGAAACCAAATGAGATAATTACTTGACGAAATTGTGGTACCATTGACGAGAAGCTTACTTGAACCCATAAATGGATTTCTTTAATTTGCAAACCATATTCTTTGGATCTCCTGACACATAGTTTTCTGGTTGCACCATATAAATCGTTTCATCAATGTCACCATTGAGGAACGTCGTCTTAACATCCATCTGATGTAGCTCAAGATCAAAATGCGCAACAAGTGCCATGATTGTCATGAAAGAGTCTTTCGTTGAAACTGGAGAGAAATTCTCTTTGTAGTCAATACCTTCCTTTTGGGTAAAGCCTTTAGCTACAAGACGAGCCTTATATCTTTCCACATTACCATTCGAATCCCTTTTGATTTTAAATATCCATTTGCAACCAATGGGTTTCGCACTTTCTGGTAATGGGACAAGATCCCAAACTTTATTGTCTTGCGTAGACTTATACTCATTATTCATGTCATCAATCCACTTTTGAGAGTTTGAACCCTGCATGGCCTAACGGAAGTTGATTAGACAATCTTCCATTAATCCATTATTTTTCTCATGTTCATGGAGAAATACTATAAAATCATTCGAAATAGCATTTTTCTTTTCTCTCGTGGATCTCCTTAAAGGTATTGGTTCTTGAGGTTGTTGAGTTTGAACTTCTAGAATAATTACCTCATTTTGGATGGAAAGTTTTTCAACATTATCTTGTTGAGATTCTGGATATACTTTTTGATCAATGACTGGTATAGGAACTTGTACATTGTCAAAAGTAATAGTATCATCAACTTCTTCCTCAAAAACAATGTTTTTAACCTTATTTCTTCTCCCAAACTCAACATCCTCAAAAAATGTTGCAGTTCCCGTTTCAAAACTTGACTTAGTTGTGGGATCATAAAATTTATAGCCCCTTGATCGCTCAGAATAACCAATAAAGTAGCTGCCTACTGTTTTGGAGTCCAATTTCTTTTCATGTGGCCTATAAGGCCTAGCCTCAGCTGGATATCCTCAAATATGAAAATGCTTTAGAGTAGGCTTTTTACCTATCCAAAGTTCATAAGGAGTTTTGGCAGCAGCCTTAGTTGGTACTCTGTTCAGAATATAAGCTGCAGTCTTTAATGCTTCTTCCCAGTGTGATTTTGGTAAAGTAGAATGACTAATCATACTCCTTACCATAACTTTAAGAGTTCTGTTTAATCTTTCAGCTACACCATTCATGCTAGGCATCCTGGCACGGTGTATTGTGGGATGATTCCACATTCCTCTAGGTATTTAGCAAATGGTCCTGGACATTGTTCACCTAAACCGTCGTTTCTGCCGTAATACTCACCACCACGGTTAGACCTAATACTTTTTATCCTTTTGTTGAGTTGATTCTCAACCTGAGTTTTAAACCCTTTGAACATGTCCAGTGACTCATATTTTTCATGAATAAGATATAGGTATCCATAACGTGAGTAATCGTCTATGAATGATATAAAATATTGTTGACCATTCCAAGAAACCGTAGGGAATTGACCACAAATATATGTGTGTATCAATTCTAAGACATCTGAGGTTGTGTTCGCACCTAATCATTTTGTTTTGGTCTGTTTCTCCTTGATACATTCAATACAGACATCAAAATCTGTGAAGTCAAGGGAATCCAAAATACCATCTGACACAAGTCGTTCAACTCTAGATTTAGAGATGTGACATAATCGCGTGTGCCATAATTTTGCTGATTTTCTTTATTTAATTTGAATTTAGTACCACGTGATTCCATATGCAGGTTTTCATTATATGATGCAACAGTATCAAGCAAATACATGTTATCATATGCAGATAATAAACCAGTACTAATAATATTAGAATTTAAAGAAAGATTAAACTGATTGTTTCCAAATGAAAAACAATAACCAAATTTGTCCAACAAAGAAACAGAAACCAAATTTCGTCTAAAAGACGGTACAACTTTAGTGTCTTTCAAATCCAAATAATATCCGGTTCCCAACAATAAGCTAAAAATGCCTATTACATCAACTTCCATCGACTTGCCATCACCAACATAGAGGTATCTTTCACCATCATTTGGCTTTCGGTAGCTCAAGCATCCCTGCATAGAAATACTTATGTGAGTAGTAGCACCAGAATCTAACTACCAAGTATTTCTAGGTACTGAAGCTAAATTAACCTCATAACAGACCAAAGTAAGATTTGTACATTTCTTTGCACGCCAGACGAGATATTTGGTACAATTCTTCTTCACATGTCCAGTATTTTTGCAAAAGAAACATGCCTCTTTGTTGTCCTCTTGCTGTTTCTTTTGTACTGGACCCTTAGGAGCAGCTTGAAATTCCTTCTTTCTTTTCTTGCCCTTACCTTTAGAAATGCTTGCCAAGTGAACATTTTCAGTTCTATCTTGCTTTAACCTTTCTTCCTATTGCACACAATATGAAATGAGCTCATTTAGAGACCATTTCTTCTTCTGACAGTTATAACTGACCTTAAATTGACTGAACTGTGCAGGAAGCGATATCAATATCAGATGTACGAGCAAGTCATCAAACAGCTCGAGTTTTAGTGCCTTAAGCTTTGAAGCAATGTGAGACATCTCCATGATGTACTCCCTTATGTTTCCTTTGCCTATACTTTATTGAAATCAAGCTTTGCAAAAGCGTGCTTGTTTCAGCCTTATCATTTTTCGCAAAACGTTTCTCAATTTCAACAAGGAAGTTGTTAGCATGAATCACTTCTTCAGATATGGTGTCTCAAAAGGCTTCCGAAATGCTGTGCTTAATGATCATCAGACTCATGCGATTAGAGCGTTCCCACTTCTCAAAGTTCCTTTTTTCATCAGATGAACTTTCATCCGTAAGAGGAGTGGGGTGCTCAGTCCGGAGGCGCAAGATCTAGATCCATGCAGTCGAGAACAATTAACATTTTCTCTTTCCAATCCTTGAAGTTTATCCCATTGAGCTTGGGAATAGAGTTGATATTAGCAGATATGGTAGTAGCAGATCAATTAGTTGTAGAGAGAAAATGGAAGAATTATGCTCACATTAATATTAAGATTTAATAATCAATTAATTCAAATCATGGTAAGTCACATCTCAAGATGCCTAACACATCATTAATATCAAGTTTTTGGACAGTAATATTAACTATAAGTGGTACTCTTGGTGTAGTGATCAAACATTGACAATAAATCCTGTCAAATAATAAAGTCATCTTTGGATTGATTTATTATTCACATGGAAACCTTATAATTGTCACATGTTTATCACCACAAGTGTGTATCAAATTCGGCCAAATATTAACCTTGCTTTGGGCCGGCTAATATCCGCATGAACAAGCATACGCATGAATTTCTTCTAATATTCTAAGTTAACTAATTTTCACAAGAAAGGTTGCTTTGGCAACATATTGCTTCAATCAATTCACTTTTGAATATTATAAACTCAAATGAGTCCTTTACACCATAGTTTGATAAGCACAATACTTAGACTTATTTATCTTGAAACTTTAAGGGCCTATGAGTTAATAATTCAATACTTTAGGGGTAGAATTTAATTAATTCAAAACTTTATGAGTCAATAATTAATTATTGAAAACTTCAGGGACCCAAAAATTAATTATTGAAAACTTCAGGGGTTAAATGTTAATAATTGGAAAATTTATGATTTAAAAATCAATTATGCGGAACTTAGGGGCCAAACTAAACCAATTATGAACATTCAGGGGTTAATAATTAAATTCAGAACTTAAATGACCCAAATTAATTAATTTCAGAACTTCAGGGGCTAAATTATTAAAATCCGTAACTTTAAGGCTGAATTAGGATTAACTTTAAACTTTAGAGACCGATTTATAAAATTTAACTCTAATTTTAAATTGCAAGCAGGGGCTTAAGAAACTCTAATTTGCAGCCTATACCCCGCCTCCAAATATTCCAAAACTGAAATTCCTTAATAAAAGAAAATGCCCTTTCATCTTCTCTCATAACCGAAAACACTTTAATGGCCTTTAATATATTCTTCTCGGCGCCGCAGGCCCGATAGGGGGGAGCTGCCTCCCCCCTCGCTAGTGGGATGCTGTTATAGCAGCAGAACCAGCAGTCGAACGCTGCAAATCCGGTTGCTGTAGCAGCCGGACTAGTAGCCTCGCTGCAATATATATATATATTTTCTAAAAAAACTGAAATTTCTTTATAATTTAACAAATCCAAAAATCTCAATTTCAAAAATTCGGATTTTGAAGAAAATCGTAGATCCTTATAATTTCATGCTATATCCATATAATAAATTCAATAAACCATATTATAACATGCTCATCTTTATATCCAAAGTATTATATGAAAGAATTTCATAATATAACATGAAAACCAAATAACAATATTATAACATGATCAAAACCATAATAACATGCTATAATTCTTTGATGTATAACATAACGATCAAATAATCCATAGAAATCAGAATCTTAAAATTCCAATTTCTCAAGATTTCAATTATGGAAGGCTCTGATACCACTTGATAGAAAATTGAAAAGGAATAATCAATCCATATACTTTATTCAAGTCCTTTTCACATAAAAAAGGAACCCTAGATCTATTCTTCATATTGAAATCTGAAAAATTAACAGAAATATAAAACATACCTGAATCCATGATAATTTGATTATTAGCCTGAATGGATCACAATCTTCCAATTTGATTTGTGAACTTCACTCCAATTTTGATCTCTATTGATGGGGATGTAGAAATCTTGAAGAACACACTCAAATTGGGACCATAACCCATATATTCATAAGATAATGACCATTCATTATCTTTCATTTGTTTTAAATCGGCCCCTCAACAATTTAAAACAAACTTCCGGTCTCTACACTTTAATTCCATGAAATCCAATACCCATTAGTCAAAATTCATATTTAGTGGATCACTTTAATTGAATATAGTAGACATAAAGGTGTGTATATCTATACGAGTTATGTTGTCACTCAATTTGACAAAAGTCTTGAATTTCCAAAAATTTGAAATTCTAATTTATTCAACAATAATGTGATATATATAAAGAAAATTTAAGAATACAAGGAAATCTTAAAATTTCTCATAGAAGTTTTTATCTTATCTAGCATCAAAAATACAACATTCAAATAGGGCGGTAAATAAATCGAATATGGATCGGATCTGTCTATGTTTGATTCAATCCAATAATTCAACGGATATTTGATTATTAAATTCATATCTGATTTGCTATATTATCGAATATTCAAATTTACAATCCAAAATATCTTACACATTCTTTTTTTTATTGGAAAGAGGAAATTCACAATCTCAATACAAAATTTATTATGATATATATTAGTTTTATATTGGAATTTGATAGGTTTGCCATTCTTCATTAAAAATCATAAAATATAATACAAGTTTCAAAATGAAAAATGAAAAATAAAATATGTTTAATAAATTATGTAGCAATATATAAAATATATTATATATTATAACAAATCGGATCGGGTTATTATCGGATCGGATTGACATATATCCATATTTGCTCTATTTAGTTAACAGATTATTGAATTCGGATCCTGATCAAGTTATCAGATTGAAATCTTAAATCCATCTTACATTAATTTCATCGGATTCGAATCGGGTTTGGATCAAAATCCAATCCATAGACAACCCTACGTTCGAAGTTAAAAATTTGAGGCATATTCATTGATCACTAGCTATCCAAACTTATTTATTTCCTTCATTTAAGATTTATGTTGGGAAAACCTAAACCAAATCATTTTGAACGGTTCGAAAAAAACTCAAACCTAAACCTAACGGTTTGGTCCGATTTTAAACCGCCGATTTCGTGGTATATTTTTTTGCCTGCACTTTTATGTCATTATTTCATTGAATTCAATATATATTTATATCTTACTAACAATAAATCTAAAACAACTAAATATATATACTATAAATTTAAATACCAACTAATCCAAATGAAATCATAATAATAGTTTTTTGTTCACCCCTTTTTAGGCTAAAACGTTATGATAACGTTACAATACAAGTCTAATAAACTATGTGGAAATTATTCATTTCCATACTTTTCGAGATCCAAATTTTAAAATTAGATTTTATATTTTAATTTTCAAAAATCAGATATTTTAGATATAGATAGAGGTTTTTTATATTTAATTAAATATTAATAATAATATTATAAAAATTAATTTATATACACCCACCCCACCGCACCCCACCCCAACTTAAAAACCTAATTTCTCACCTTCAGCATAACTCTCTCTCTCTCTCTCTCTCTCTCTCTCCGACGGTGGCTTCTCACTTCTTCCTCTTCCCCCACCCTCCTGTCTCCACCCTATTTCACATCGCGCGACGCTGCCCTAATTACCAGCAGCGTCACGACGTTGCTCAGCGGCGTGGAAGGGGCTTCTTTCCGTGCCGCCACCATACCCTCCAGCACCATCGCCTTCTGACAACGTCGGCACCATCCCTCGCGGCGCAACCATAGATCGCACAGATGTAATCGGTAAGATATGGTTTTCGGCTTCCATACGTGATATGTTCCGACTGCTATACGTGATTGTTGATCTGTGATTTTGTGGTTGGTGATTGTGCTGTGCTGGTGATTGTGGATCTGTGGTTTTGTGGTTGGTGGTGGAGGTCGTTTTTGGGGTTTTTTTTTGTTGGTGGTGGTGTAGGTGGATTTGGTGATGTTGGTGGTGGATATTGGCGGGGACGAGGTGGTTTTGAGGTAGATGATTTGTGTAGTTGTTGGCGATTGTGGTGTTGGCAGCGACGGTGATGCGGCTGGTGGCAGTGTTGAGGTGGTGGTCACAGGGGTGTCACAGTGGTGGTAATGAGGGTGGTGCTGTTGGTTCTGGCGACAACGACGGTGATGGTCACGGGGGTGGTCACAAAAGTCGGTGGTGGTCACAAAAAAATCTAACTGTGACCTTAAAATTGTGATTAAAAATTAATCAGTGACCAATAAATTTGAAAATATATGATTGGTAGATAACCGTGGCCTGTAATTTTTGGATTCGTGACCAATAAAATAATATGTGACTTATAAAACTATTGATTTGTGACCCATAAAATTTTAGATTTGTGACCTCAAAAATAATATGTGGCCAATTATTGTATGTATATGTCAAATATATGAATTTAGAAATTTGAAAGTTGTTTTCTTATTTTTTAAATAGTATATAGTAAAAGTAGGAGAAATGATTTTTTCTCACAAACTAAATATAAGACCCAAAATACCTAGAAACTAAATATTTATTTGAAAACATATAGTTCTATAATACAATTACTGAGACATCAATAAGGCAACACCTTAAATGATAAACTTTACGCCGACTGGATCAAAAACCAAGACTTGGCTAACTGAATAGATATCATCCTTATTAATTCAAAACACTCAAAGAAACAGTTTAAGAAAATATCTAAGCATACAATAAAACACAACAATTAAATTGATACAAGTATAGTTGCCACTGGAGTCATTGTTGGTTTATTTTAGCTTATTCATTTACATAACAATTTGCACATTATTGACATATTTTATCATGCCTAATTCCGTCACAAAACAAGAGTATATCCACACAAATAGAATAAAATCATGTACATAGTAGATAAACCCTTTCCATCAAAGTGAATAAATTTATTTCACAATCATCCAATAGTTGAGAGAAATGCGAAACTCATATAATTTCAGATTTCTTACCTCAGTTTGCTCAAAAAATTTATTGATCTAAAACTTTATTCGTAGCAAATATTATCACTGAAGACCCATGATCTCTTTATCTCCGATTTGGTGTGGTACTGGTGGCTCAATGCTGTGTCGGTGTCGGCTGAAATTCATCTGAATTTCGAAAAGGAAAATGACTTTTGATATATTAGGTTAGTCTTGAATAGAGATGGCAACGAGGCGGGGCACCCTCGCCCTGTCGCTTCCCCACCCTGCCCCACCTTAGACGAGGTGGGGCGGGTTCAGGGCGTGGGCTTGCCCAATTTCCTGCCTCATTTATTTATTTTTTCAAAAATTTCCAATTAAATATTTTTTTTATTTTATAGTTAATTATTTTTTTTATTCTTCACGCAGCGGGTTCGGGGCACTTCGGGGCGGGGCACCCCATCCCACCAACTCGTCAGGGGGAGTTTTTTTAGCCCCATTTGGGGCGAGGCAACGACGAGGCAGGGCGATCTGGGTTTTATTTTTTATTTTTTGCCATTACTAGTCTTGAGATTATTAGATATAAATTAGGATTATTAGGTAATAATAATATATATGTAATAGAAAATTAGAAATTGACAAAAATACGCACACATGACAAAAATATTGAATTTTACATATTTGGATTTTTCAGAAATTTTCATTTATTTATTTATATATATTTTTTCGCCGGTCCGATTTGGTTTTAAACCGCAATTAAAATTCTCAAACCTAAACCAAATCGTTTTTGATTGGTTTGGTTTGGTTCAAAACCATTTCGTTGACGAGTCTACGTGGCACCAACCCGACGATTTCTAAAATGCGATTTCGATTCGATTTTCCGATTTGACGGTTTTTGCATACAGTCCTAGCGGGAACAATAAATGGACAACAAGCATCTTGCTTTTAAGAGCATCACATGTAATTTTAATAAATTTGATTCCAATTTATGCATTGGGTAATTAGCCCATAAAATCCCCACCTTTCATTAATATTGTGGAAAATGTCGGTACCTTTCCTTTTCGGCATTTTTGCATTTCATTGCGTAAAAGGCATTTTCATCAATTTTCTCAATTAAGTAAAACAAAAAGGAAAAAGAAAGAATTAATTGTAACCATAGTCACAATTTAAAAAAAAAAGTGCAAACAAGTCCCAAATAGATTATTAAAAGGGTATAACACAATGTCCATACATTCACTATTATTGTGAAAAACACTCACATATTTCTTTTTTTGACATTTTCACCCTTAATTAAATATTTAATTGCGTATACCATTATTTCTATCAAATTTATCAATAAAAGCTGGGAAATGATGAATATACACTTTTATTTACATAAAAAAAGGAAATAGTTTTTTAATAATTTATTTGGAACTCGTTTGTATTTTTTAATTTTCTAATAATTTATTCGGGACTCCTCTGCACTTTTTTTTTTAAAAAAAATTAATTTTTAATTTTTTAATAATTTATTTGGGATTCGTTTGCATTTGTTTTTTAAAAAATGGGACCATTATTGCAATTAATCCTTTTTTTTTTTAATATTTAAATAAGATGGTATATTCGTTGTGATGGTTTGCGCAATCAAATTTGTAATTAAGGGTAAAAATGAAAAAAAAAAAAAAAGGGCATGTACGTTTTTCACAATAATAGTAAAATGTAAAGACATTATATGCTAATTATAATTTTACTAATTTATTTGGGATTCGTTTGCACATTTTAAAAAAATTAAGACTCGTTACAATTAGCTCTATCTTTTTCTTTTATTTAAATAGAATGAATATCCAAACATTAAAGTTCAAATTTATTCAACATTTAGAACTTGAGTGCTCTCTCTAGGGGTGGCAAACGAGTTGAGCTGCTCAGCTCGTGACTTGCCTTCTTTGAGTTTTTTATTTTTTTTAACTATCATTCTCTCAAAAAAAAAAAAAAAAATTGACGAGCCGCTTGCCAAAAACGAGCCGAGCAGGCCTGCTCGGCTCGTGCTCGGGCTCCTTTTTTGACGAGCCCGAGCGGCTCATGAGTCGCTACAGTATGAGCTGAGCCGACAAGCCGCTCGACTCGATTGCCACCACTAGCTCTCTCTCTCGTCCCAAAGCAACGAAATTGTGATTTCTGAATACAAATTAAATGCCATTCAGACTTTTCCCTAAACATAAATCAAACACATTCATTCTCATTAATCTCTCTCTATCTGGTTTGTGCCCAACCCAACAATACTAAATGCCATTCAGACTTTTCCCTAAACATGAATTTTTCTCCAAAATGGGAATCTCTCTGATGAAAATCTGTCACGTCTATTTAGAAGCCCAGATCTCTTTTCCCATCTGCAAGATTTAAAGCTTGATGGAGGAGAAAAAATTGTTGGCTTTCAATGGCTCGGACCACACTTTCTAACTATCCTCGTGTATGCAACGAGACTTTGTAGTTTATACGATGGTCGGTCACGTCTAGTCATAATCCGTGATCTGATGAAACGTATTCATGATTCAGTCTCCGAGTGCATCTTATACGGAGAGACTGGACATTACAAAAACCTTTTGGAAATCATTCTCTCTTTCATGCCACAGATTAGAAAGCATTTAACTATTGAGAGTAATGCTCATTTTTCTTTCAAATTAGATACACTTAAGGATATCTTTATCGATTTTCTTCTTGAAACTATTGGAGAGTTGCTTGTCGAAGTTCTTCTGAAGGAGCTGAAATTTCTGCTCACTTTTCTTGTTGATACAGCGCAAAGCCACAAGTCAAAACAGAACAAGAATACATCAATAGAAATTGAAGCTGTATTTAATGAAGCAGGACTTTTCTTTTGTTCATTCATTTTCACCATGGACCTTGTTACTGTGGCCAAAATGGATTTGGCAATTTCTGTTCTACTAGAAAGGATTGAGATTGTGCGAGTGATGATCAAAGATCACTGCATTGCAGTCTCAATGAAGCTGGATCCTGGAATTAGAAGACTACAAGTATTAGAGTGTCCCAGTGATGTCTCATCATCCCAAGATAAAAGTGTTCCCATGGCAGAAGAGATCGTTGTGGGTTTCGAGGACATGACAACACAAATTGCAAGAAAGCTTCTTCAAGGACAAGAATACCGTCAGATTATTTCCATAGTTAGAATGGGTGGACTTGGCAAGACGACTTTAGCAAAGAAAATATACAATCATTCCAACGTTCGGAACCATTTTGATAAGCTTTCTTGGTGTGTTGTTTCTCAAAATTATCAAAAGAGAAAGCTGTTATTGACATTTTGAGCTCCGTGAGTCACCATAACAGAGACAACATTTCAGAAATGGAAGATGAAGAGCTGGCCGGACATCTTTACAGAACTTTAATAGGTAGAAGATACCTCCTTGTTATGGATGATCTATGGGACATACATGCCTGTGATGATTGTTGGGAACCTACTTAATCATGCGCAGCGGAAGTAAAGCAAATTTATATTCCAAAATAAGGATCTACATTGTGTTTAGATAGAAACTGTGTTTAGAATAATACCTTAGATGGATTCCGCAAACTCTTTTGCTGATTCACGAACTCTAATGATCACGATCTACAATCCAAGCTGTCCAATTGTCCAGCCTCCAATGGTGATCCACACAGAGAACAAGAACTAGGATTTTCTTTTCTCGTGCTAGCAAGAATAATGAATAACTCTCTACAGTTTTTCAAACCCTAACAGCCTATTAATACAAGTCCAAACGGGCTTGGCCCATCTCTTAACTTAATCCGGTCCAACATTTAATTAATCAAATTAATTAAATCTGGTCCATGAATTAATTAATCCAATTAATTAATTCGGGCCTATTAATAAGCAACCCAATTGATTAATTATCCAACACTTATCAATTAATTAATTGGTAAATCTCATTCTTCTTGTTCTCTTTTGTGGGGTGACCCATTAGGTTCCCGATCACGATGCCTAACGACGTGAATTATTACTTTGATCTAATCAAAATAGATAAATTAAAATACCCCTTTTAATTTATCATCAATTCACATTCGTCGTCCCAGATTGACATCTAGCAATGTGTCAGGGCAATACATGTGATGAAATGTCACGTGGCATGACAAAACCAAATTTGTTCGTTTACCGTGAAACTATAATCTCTTCGTCAATGTGATCCGATCAATTACGAGATATGGACGTGTGTCAATCTCAATTATCGATCATATCTTTTATCCTACTGTTAAGTCATTGTAAGTCGAAAACTCCTTTTCGACTTATGAGTTCACCTTGGCCAAGGATTTCATTATCAACTTAACTGGATGAAATGTAGATCATAATCTCTTACTATCTAAGAGTGACAAATCCTCTATTGATCATTCACAACCTTCATATGATTCTTGACATACCCGAACGATGCCGTATTAGCGACCCTTGATAGAGCAACATCCGACATCACCAAAGTATGGCTGTCCTCATATAAGGCACTATGATGACCTCAAGTCAAATGACCAATTCCACTACCAAACGTTAAAGATTAACCACTGACACTCAGATAGTCTTCCATGTGGAATCTCTCAGCAGGTCTCCAATGTTTTGTTCTGTAACAAAACATTCACGTGTTCATTCAAGTGTCACCACACTCTAACTTGTGAGATCAACTACTTACTTCATAAGTAAGAAATGTCACACGTGATGGTCTATCCATAATAACGATATTCGTATCTCGTTATTACATACGACCACAGACGATTTAATTCAATCATACGTAATTTATATCTCACAATCACAACTCCTTGTGATTAACAAATCACCAAAACTTGAATCTACGGATTCTATTATTTAATTAATTAGAATGTTAATTCAATAAATAATAGATCTTGCCATAAATATGTATCGGTTATATATACATTAAAAGTGCTTATGTCCAAAGTTGATTGGACCTAGGACATAACACTTACAATGGATCGAAAAGGTACTTCCCACATGACAGTATTAATGGGAGCAGAGTATTGTTCACCAGTCAGCTGAAAAATGTGGCATTAGAAATTTCACATATTATCATTGAACCAACTCCCCTGTCACCAGGTGAAAGTTGGAATTTATTAGAGCAGAAAGTGTTCAAGAACGAACACAGCCCTCAAGAGCTTGAAGATATTGGAAAGCAAATTGCAGAAAATTGCCATGGACTCCGGCTTTCAATCATAACGGTAGCTGGAGTTCTTTCAAATATGGAGAAGAAAGAAAGCTTATGGCAATGAGTTGTAGAAAGTTTAAGTTCTTACATTTTCCAAAAAGCCGATGACTACATTCCCACATTGAAACTTAGTTACATGCATTTGCCAAATCACTTGAAACCATGTTTCCTCTATCTTAGTGCATTTCGGGAAGACGAGGAAATTCGAGTTCGGCATCTATTAGCACTATGGATAGCCGAAGGGTTTATAGAGAAACTGATTAATAGGAGTTTGGTGCAATTTGCCAAAAGAAGAAGATCGGACAATGGAATAAAAGTATGTACTCTTCACGATCTAGTACTCGACATGTGCAACAAAATAGCTGTAGAAGATGAAATATTTCTGCTTCAACAGTAAGTTAACTCACTCTTTTTCTGATTCCTTCTCGTTTACTTTTCTTTTCCAATTTAGCCTACTAATTTGTGGCAAAGATGTCAAAAGTTCAGCGTTGAAAATTCTTGAAGAAAAACAGAACGGTGAAGAAGAGTTCGAGTTGACCATCCCATAGAGCATTTGGAATTAAAGAGAGCATATGTTCTACTCGTATACAGGATGTAAGTTAAAGTTCATCTCATACTTCTGGAAAAAAAAAAACATTTTTTATTGTTTATTTGATCAAACTTTTTTTTTAAAAAAATTTCCCAGCAGGAGATTCCTTGACATTTCACACCCACGTGGTGAGAAATGATTCCAGCTGCATGTCAATTTCTAGTTTTCTTATTTAAATTATTTTCTTTGTATTGAACATGAACCTGTGCTTCTTATTTGCAAGTAAAATTAAATAATGGCCCAGTTGCAAATTGTACTGTATTATGGTTAATTTGACAAGTTGTCAGATTTAGATCTCAGCCTCGAATATTTTTCTTGTAATTTTCTTTCTACATAGTTCTCCACTATTGTATTTTTCTGACATCAACCTTTATAAAACTTCTTCGTCTAATTTTTTTTTTTTGCATCTTCCCCCATCTAAACTTCAAAATATAAATATATATATGAAAATCAAGCATTACATGTATTGTGATCATTTTAGCATTGTTTCGAAGATAAGTAATTATTTTGTTGCCTTGTTTCAGCGATATCCCAAAACTTACGGCCTCTGTTTTCATTCAAGTTTTCAGAATGTCAATTTTTTTCTTTTTGTTGGTTTTCGAACACCCTTACCATGAAGAATGACGCGAGAACACTGTAATTAATATCATAACTTTGATCTATGATTTTACTTTTCTGAGCCGAACATTTTTAGAAGAAGGTACAATCTTAGTCAATTGAGTCATTGACTCAATCAAGTGACTTACTTGATTAGTAAAGAATCTAACATGAATGTTAGATGTTGTTGTTGTTCCTAATCAAGGACTTACAGCACTTAGGTCTAATGTGACCTAAAACACTACAATTATGACAAGTGGTGATGAACATAAGGCCAACTTTAGGTTGAGGAACCTTGTGTTGCACATATATTTTAGGTCCTGGGGCTTCTCGCTTAGACTATACAGAGGTAGGAGCTGACTTGGTGTTGGAAGATGAAGCAACAAGTGCATTAAGTGTATTAAATCCTAAAATATTGTCAATCTTCTTAGAACCACTAATAAATGATTGAAGTTGGGCACTAGATTTCTCAAGGTCACTAGTAAGAGTCTTAACTTTAACTTCTAAAGACTCTTTCTATATCCTTAACTCATTCAATCTATTACAAAACTTCTTAAGTTTGTCTTTTAAACTCTTATTTTCTAACTCAAGTTTATGCAATTTCTTAAAGGTAGATCTATTCAACTTTTTCAACTTAAGGTACTCCTCAAACAATTCATCAAAGGCCTCATAAATGTCACACTCATCTTTTCATTCTTCCTTTGAAGCATCAGATTTTTCTATTTCCTCAAGTGACTCAATATTAACCATAGAAGTGAGCACCATATAATTCCATCATTTATTAGGATTGGAATTCTCACTTTGATTATTGGAGTTGGACTAGTCATTAGTGAGAGTAGCATTCATAGCACTACCTAAGGTTTTCATATAACTTAGGCCCTTAGATTTAGCATGACCAAAATCCTGGCACTCATGACACCTCATAAACCTCTTCCACGCATCTCTAGCATCACTCTTCTCCCTTTTATCTTTCCTAGAAGTACTAGATTCACCCTTTAACTTATAAGGAGGTCTCTTATTGTTCCTAAGGAATTTTTTAAATTTCTTAACAAGGAAGGCAAGCTCCTTATCCTTAGGTTTGTCGTCATTATTGGTGTCAATATCTGCTTCCTCAACGTTTTGAAGGCTAAAAGATTGTTCTTCTTCACTGTCTCAAATATGTAACTTGTTAGATAGCTGTCTTTTAAGTTATAAAAAGACTCACTTAATGACTTAATTTAATTTCCAAATTATTCAGCAGGTAAAAAAAAAAAAAAAGACACAAGTTGAAGCACTCTGTGGAAAAGAGCCAAAACCGAACAAAATTTGGCCAAGAAAGTAAAATTTTGAGAATTTATGAATCATTGTCAATGATTTATTATGGGAAATTTCATGTTTATGGGATGGTTTTAAATATTTTTTTTTTTTTTTTTTTTTGTCGGATGGATATTTGAAGTAGGATGGCAAAAGCATAGAAAAGAAAACTAACAAACATGTTGTAGTTCTATTGATTCCAAATGAATAGTGCAATTCAATAACCATCAAGTTTCTGTTGATTCCCAAAATAAAATTATTTGAGAAGCCAATTATAATTAGAGATGTATTAATAATGCCAATATGATTAGGCAAATGTCTACTTTCCTACATTTCTCGTGTTGTATTTTTTGTCTATAAATTTTCCAACTTGACTATTAACAAAAGAAAAACAAAATCATTCAATATGTAATATTCTTACCCACTCCACCACCTGTCTTTTGATTCTATTACTTAATTAAAGTATCTTAATATTCATTAGGTAAAAGTCAAATTTCAATCAACAAAGTCAATTTTAAACCAACTTTCCCTAAAAATAAAATGATTTTAGAAGTCAATTATTTTTAGAGATGTAATAAAAAGCCAACTTGTTTAGTTTAGGTAAAGGTCTATTTTCCTACATTTTTGTGTGTCGTATTTCTTGCCTTGATTCCAATCATTTTCGAATTAGTCTCATAAATTGGTAACCTATCGGTCTTTGTACCTTTTTAATTATTTAACATACCTTCTATGACACTATGTTGCAGTAAGCATGATAAATTATGCGTGAAATATGTTTCTAAATCTCAAACAATTTATTAATTTATATTCTTTCATTTTTCATTCAATTGAAAAAACTCTAGATTTGACTTCTTCTTTAATTTAGCACCGGAATTACAAGATGGCTGGTCATCATTTTCTTTAAAAATAATTTATCTTAATATGGCTGGTAATCACTTTCTTTAAAATGCCAAGGTAAATGTCTGGCTTCATCCAACTTGCTCCAAAAATAAAATGAATTGAGAAGCCAAATATAATTAGGGATGTATTAGTTGTCCATGATTACAATTTCTCTGAATACACTCATTTTTCTTTGTTCAAGTGGAGATATCCTTAACCGTCCACAAAAATCAACGTGTCGTAGTCCTATTTCATAATACATTATAAATATAACTTCTCCAAATTTATCATTACTTTTTATTTTTATATTGAATAGGTAAAATATTACTTTTTTTTTTCCCAGAATTATTAACCTTTTAAGGTTTTTTTTTTTTTTGGATAAATGAAAGAATATTTTAACCTCATACGCTAAAAAGTTAATTTGAATTTCCATGTCGCTCCTACGTGAGACACCAAATTGATAGTCATGGATCTCACTTGCATCGCTTATTTAAATGTCACCATAATTAAAAGATTAGATAATTATAAGGTACACAGAGAATTTTCCATCCAGGCATGGCCCTAGTCAATTTGGGTTATGCCTTGTGTATCATTTAAAACAATTTATACATGTAGGCCAGGCGCCCCCCAATAGGGGGCCGCCACTTGTCGATTTGATAATCCATTAAGTAAATTATTAGGTACGTGTTGCTTGGTCCGTGCTTGGATACTCTTAGAAACTTTACTTGTAAGTATTACTATTAATCAAATTGACAAGCATTATATCTATTCTAAAGAATTCTTACATTCTAATTTAATCTAAAAAAACTGTCTTATAAACTAATATTTTTGAAAAATAAAATATAAGTACTTATAGCAAGATCAAGGGCGGACCCAACACTCGGTCAGCCCCCGCGGCCGGCCGTGCTGGATCTGTCGGGAAATTTTTTTTTTTTCTATAAATTTTTTAGCTTATATAACTATTATTTCATTTCATTTTCAAATGCTTCCTTTAGTTGAGTTAGTTAGAGCTTACATTTCTTATGAGATGTCTTTGGTTCAATTCCCTAGCTTGCAATTCATATATTTTTAGTTCTTCAATTTTTACCAAAATTAAGGACAATAGGGAGGGGGCGAGGGGGGTGAACCATTGACTATCCTTAAAAATTATTGGAATCTTTACCATTAGGACACTTATTGAGTTTGATATTATTGTTAACATAATAATATATATTATGTTTTAAATATTAATAAACGATATCGTCCTTACGATCACTGATTGTCAACGTTGACCAGTCAACGTCCGCCCGGGCTAAATTTCAATGTTGGGTCCGCCCCTGAGCAAAATTAGATTAAAATAACAGTGTGTAGAAATCAATTGAGAGGACTTCAATATTTGTAAATAAAACATTTATATTTCTCAATATACATAAAAGTTATAAGTTGATAAATAAATATAAAATTTTACTTTATTTAATTAATTGTTTGTCTTTGAAGGGACGGATTATCGATCACATAGCAAACACTCATATGACAAAATAGACAAACGAAAGGACCAAACCAGTAAGTGAAGTAGCATGAGATTTATGTTTCACACTCATATGATCAGCACTTGGATGAAGAACCATTTCAGTGCTTTTAGCCTCTTCATTAACATTGTGAGCTCAATCGGAACTTGTAGGTTGACTATTTCCGGTTTGGCAAATTCAGAAGCCAAATTCTTCAAATTTAAGGTGTTTTTGTGAGTGTGTTCAGGGACAGGGAAGAAGTAGAATACTAAACTTGAGATTATATGGCAGATGCTACTGGTGTTTGTTTATGAAGATGTGTGTATCGACTTCGTTTAATTAGGTGCGACTTGGCGAAATAATATTCAATAAGATTCTGACGTTTTCAAGAAAAGAATTATTCAAATGATTCAAATTAATTATTTAAAATGTCAAAAACGAAAGAATTATTGAAAATGTCAAATGATGAATTTGATTTTCTGTTCTTCTACGGGTAAGAAAACTTGGATGTGTAAACAAAATTTAGCATGCGCATTGAATTGGCAACAATAGTCATTTTCTATTCAGAAAAAATGTTTTGTTCTTATAAAGGTAATTCGTAAGTAGATTTCAAGTAAGAGAATTTGTTGTTAATTCTTCGTTTTGCTTTTCACCAAGGTTGAATGGAAACGAAAACAAGAAATGCAACTTGAAATCGGACACAATTAAATTTTTTTATGAAAAAATTAATACTATGGTGTTTATATAGAAAACGATAGTTGAATCGAGACTCCAGGGACTTCAATCTTCTATAAATATGGTATCTACACTTTTAAAACTGTGAACCAATTAAGGGAGAAAAGCTATTTGAACGTTAAATAGTCAAGTGACACAATATGATGTCCAACTGAAAAGATAAAATTGTCCAAAATTGTTCAATGTCCAAAAATGACGTAATTGTTCAAGTGGGAATCAAAAGTATGCCTGACTTGAGGTACTTGAAAATCACATTGATGTTGTCATCAATAGGCAGACTCCAAAACCTAGAATTTCTTGTTGTAAGACTGGCATTTTATATACCAACATACATTCAATATGCCTAAGTTGAGACATCTAAATGTCGCAAGTCTATATTCCCCTGGATATTTTTGGAGGACTTGTGATAGCTCTCGAATAAATAGCCTACAAACCCTTTGCTATGTTGATATTTACTATTCGGAAGACGAAGAAATCTTGAGATGTTCACCAAATCTTCGTACGCTTAAATTCAGATCTACAACGAATCGTTTTCCTGATCTCAACTTTCTTACTCAGCTCGAATCACTCACAATTCTTTATAAAAATAATTTCGAAGGTGACTACTCAGTACTTAACTTCCCCAAGAATATCAAAAAGCTTAGTCTTTATGGAATCAATTTGCCTTGGGAAAAGACATCATTAATTGCGACATTGCCCAACCTGGAGAATCTAAAATTAGAATGTGTTAGACAAGTGTTTCAGTACTGGATACCATATAT
The DNA here is from genome assembly GCA_019097785.1 of Fraxinus excelsior. Classification (NCBI taxonomy): domain Eukaryota; kingdom Viridiplantae; phylum Streptophyta; class Magnoliopsida; order Lamiales; family Oleaceae; genus Fraxinus; species Fraxinus excelsior. The sequence goes on from CM032630.1 coordinate 36,070,325, forward strand.
GTAAGATAGATACCGTATATGCAAGAGTTACCGTATATGCAACAATAACCGTATATGCAAGAATTAGTGTGTATGTAAGAATTACCATATATGCAACAATTCAAACACCAGATTTCCACATACCATTTTTTCATATAATAGATTCAATTAAATATAACAGATTTAATAATCTAGCAATTGAAAAACAAATTAAACAGTAAAATTTTAACCCGATGTCTATGTTACACACAGTTTCCTTAAAACAGATTCGCCTCCTCACTGTACGTGCTTAAGGTATAATTTGAGCGTCTGCTTCCCAGGATACAACGGAAGAACGGTAGAATTTGAGCACCACAGATTTTACTCCGGCGAACTGAGTTAGTGCCTGAACAATATCATCACAAAGACTGAAATAAAAATTGAAAACGTAGACAAACACATACTGTATACAGATGAAGTTCGTGTGTTGAAAAGAGGAAAAATGAGACATATATACTGGCTCTTGAGAGTGTAACTTGTCCATTCAAATAATGGCAATTACCATAGGAGTTTCAACTGTTTCATAAATGAAAAGTCAGTTGAATAAAATAAAATTGTTGCAAAATATAGACACTCCTAAGGGGCCAATTTTGCTCCTTTCGGTCCAACATTCGTGTACGCAGGTCGCGCCCACACACAAGTTCAAGGTCCAAAGCCTATTTCGGTCCATGATTTGCACTCCCTGCGCGTGCACGTGGAGAGAGCCTCTATGTTACACATGATTACATCATTCTAAAATGTAATCCTTTATAAAGTGATTTTAGTTTTCATCAACTTCCTATGTAGGACAAACATATTTTTTTAGTTTCCCACAAACATAAACTCCTTTTAAGTGTCACACTTTGAGCTTTAATTTTTCATTCACCCGAGCATCAATTTTGGCAAGTAAATGTATGATTTCGATGTACTCACAGAGGAGAACACAAATCAATCTTGATTTTCCAAAATAGCCAAACGGGTCCCACTCAAAAATCATGCCAAAGTCAACTATATGCTCATTTTTTTTAACAATCCTCCACATGAATGAAAATTGGGAACTACACATGAACGTGACACAAAAGACCTGGTGATAAAGCTCAATGGTTGAAACATGCAAAGGATATGTAGGTATTACCCTTTGAACCTTCCTTTGTGAAAGCATATTTACTTTACTAGCTGACCAGTAGACACGATATCTTTGAACTGTTCTGTCATTTATGTAGATGATGATATACTTCACACAGGATTCTTTCTAACACATTTCAGTTCTCATTATTATGTTCGTTTTGGCCATGAACATACTCCTGGTTCTATGAGAGTTCACAAGAATTTTCCCCACACAATTCCCTTAGAAGCAGCCCCAATTATCTCTCATATAGGTGATTTCTTATTGCAAGCAACCCGCATTACTTAACTCGAATTTTGACGCATAAGAATCATTAAAAACCTATTGCTTATTCTTCATCTTTACGAGCATCACTGTTATATCATAGGAATGGACATGAGGTAACATCCCCCACAGTGATTTTATTAAGTCTTTACAATTAGGTTGTCCATTTGAACCTAGATCTTGGGATCTCCAGACAACTATGTTGGGTTTCCTTTGTATTAATTTATTCATTCAAGGGCTTAAGTCATATTCATTTCGATGATTTTTCAACTAACTCTCTATTTAACCCTTTGGTTAGCGGATCCGCAATGTTATTCTTTGACTTTACGTAGTCAATAGTGATAACTCCAGTTGAGCATAGTTGCCTTATGGTATTGTGTCTACGACGTATATGTCTAGACTTACCATTATACATGTTACTATGTGCCCTTCCAATTGCTGATTGACTGTTACAATATATGTAAATTGCTGGCACATGTTTTGACCATCTTAGAATATACTCTAAGAAGTTGCGTAACTACTCAGCCTCTTCACCACATTATCTAGAGCTAGAAACTCAAATTCCATTGTAGATCTGGCTATAACAGTTTGCTTAGAGAATTTTCAAGATATGGCTGCACCTCCCAATGTGAACATAAATCCACTAGTGGATTTTGAATCTTTTATATTAGGTATCCAATTTGCAACACTATATCCTTCAATAATCGCTGGATATCTGGTATAGTGCAGTCCAAAATTATGAGTATATCTCAAGTATCTTAGTATTCTTATTATTCATTTCCAGTGATCTTCTCTTGGATTACTTGTATATCTACTTAGTTTACTGACGGTATAGGCTATGTCTGGTCTTGTACAACTCATCAAGTACATTAGACTTCCAATAATTCTCGAGTATTCTACTTGAGAAACACTTTCACCTTTATTCTTGAATAGATGTTGACTTGTATCTATCGATGTTCTAGCCATGCCAGTATCATCCTTACTGAACTTTTCTAGAATTTTGTCTACATATTGTGACTGACTTAGAACAAGTCCATTTGTTGTTCTGTTAAATTTAATTCCAAGTATGACATTAGCTAAACCTATATCTTTCATGTCAAACCTTGAATTTAACATATTTTTAGTAGATTTGATCATCTTATCGTTGCTACCAAGGATAATACTAGCAAACTTCAAGACCGGCAAACACGAAAAAGACCAAAATCTTCTTCAAATCAAGCAAATCCAAGAGGATCAAAGCCTTCTTCAAATCAAATCAAGATCAAGTCCAAGTTTTCGAAGTACAAATCCAAACTCCAAAATTCAAGCGACGAACAAGTGAAGTTCTCGACAAATGAAATTCTCAACAAATCTCGAAGTCTATGATTCAAGCTACGTGGCTCTTCGTCTTCAAACATTCAGATCATTAATCAGAGGGTTTTTGCAATTATAAGAAAATTTCTATCCATTTGTATTTTTCAAAATACAATTTGTAACAATTTATGTATTTTAATACGCGAAATCCGTCGTACAATATCTATTGAAACACCAGCTTGCATAATGGTTGTTAAGTCCACATATTTGACATGGTCCTCTGTTTTCGTTTTGCCTGCCAACTGCAACTCTGATTCTACCCCTTGCTCTACCTCTGAAGTTCAGTGATCTACCACTGTTAACTCCTCTAAAACCTCTGCCAGCAACTGAACAAGTTTTATGTGCCAATTGAACACTTGAATAACTAACACTCATTTAGGGATGGCAAAAAAGCTCGTCGGCTCGGACGGCTTGGGCTCGGGCTCGGCTCGAAAAAAGCTCGAGCCTAGCCAGGTTCGGGCTCGGTCACAACGAGCCAAGGCTCGGGCCGAACCTCATTTTTTTGGCCAGGCTTTGCTCGACTCGACTTGAGTCCAAAAAAGCTCTGCACAAAAAAGCTCGAGTTGAGCCCTAACTTTTTTCTTTAATTTATAATACGTATAAACCATACAAATTTTAAATTTTTTAAGTAAAAAATGTAGATTTGATATTAAAAAAATAAAAAAACTGAGCCGGTCAGGGCCCGGCTCGGCTCGGCCCGCTAAGGCTCGGACCAAAAGCTCGGGTCGAGCCTTATTTTTTTTGACCGGCCTAGGCTCGGCTCGGGCCAAAAAAAAGCTCGGAACAAAAAAGCTCGAGCCGAGTCCGAGCTTTTTTTCTTGCTCGGGCTCGGCTCGACTCGACTCGTTGACATCCCTACACTCATTGATGTAAAGTTGTTCTTGACTTGATTAAGATGTTCAAGTCGACTATCAAATGTTATGAGCACATATGATAACTCATGCCAAAATATATTATCCCTAATATTGATTTGTACAACTATGGGTGTGTGTTCTTCATCCAAACCTGATAGAACTTGTGTTATGAGATCACTGTGATCAATAATTTTTCCAGCCATTTCTAGATTGTCAACCAACTGTTTGATGGTAGTGAGGTACTGATCCATATACATAGACCCCTTCCTGGTCCTTTGCAGTTCTCCAGTAAAGAACATAACTCTTGACTTGTTTAGTATTCTAAAACTTTCTTCCACTGCAGTCCACAACTTGCTCGAACTAGTGCAATCCATAACTTTCATTGCTATTTCTGAAGTCATAGACGAGAACCAAAAACTTGTTCGTTAAATTTCGCAAGTGTACGGATCGTGACAAGTAATAAAGTAAATTTATTAAGTCTGAATATCGTCCCACAGAGACTACTATCTACTATAAAGTTTAAATTAATCTAACTTCAATTTAAATTAAAATGGTAACTAATGATCAAATCAAATTTTGTTTTTTAAAGGAAATTCTAATAAATAAATTAACAACTCGAATTAAAACTGTAGATTCTGTTATGTGATTGGATATTTAGAATTTTTGATTTCGACCTTGTAGAACTGGATAACGATGAGGTTCGTGCTTGTGCTCGATCTTCTTTCGCTTGGTGTACGTTTTCTTCTTGCGCTTCTTAGTGCCGCCATGGAGACGAAGTAGAAAAGAATTGGGAAAATCCTCTAAAATGGTGTCGTTATGGTTGAGGATGGGAGGTTGCGACACGTGTGCCAAGAAAGGTAGCCTCTTTTATTTTATATAAGGATAAGATTGATGATTATTCGTAATTGACTTCAAATGCCGAACTAGTGAGTAAATTGCCCAAATAAGCACTGAACTTTAAGCCATGCTTCCAAATGGTCACTGAACTTTAAAAATCACCCAAGTGATCACTGAATTTTGTAAAAGGTTTTCACGAAGTCACTGAACTTTAAAAATCACCACATTCATTACTAAACTTTGCAAAAGATTTCTACGGGATCACTACACTTTGCAAAAAGTTTCCTAGGAGATAACTGAATTAATGACCCCTAAGAAATCTTTTGCAAAATTCAGTGATGAATGAGGTGATTTTTAAAGTTAAGTGACCTCGTAGAAACCTTTTGCAAAGTTTAGTGATAATTTGAGTAATTTTGAAAGTTCAGTGACCTCTTAGAAGCATGGCGTAAAGTTCAGTGACTATATCCGATTCAATCCAATAATTCAACGGATATTTGATTATTAAATCCATATCCGATTTGTTATATTATCGAATATTCAATCCAATAATCCAATCCAAAATATCTTACACATTTTTTTTTATTGGAAAGAGGAGATTCACAATCTCAATACAAAATTTACTATGATATTTATTAGTTTTATATTGGAATTTGATAGGTTTGACATTCTTCATTAAAAATCATAAAATATAATACAAGTTTCAAAATGAAAAAAAAAACGTTTAATAAATTATATATGCAGCAATATATAAAATGTATTATATTATAATAACAAATCAGATCGGGTTATTAAGGATTGACCTATATCCATATTTGCTCTATTTAGTTAACAGATTATTGGATTCGAATTATGATTGAGTTATCAGATTGAGATCTTAAATACATCTCACATTAATTTCATCGAATTCGAATGGGGCTTGGATCAAAATCCAATCCATAGACAACTCTATGTTTGAAGTTAAAAATTTGAGGGATATTCATTGATCACTAGCTATCCAAATTTATTTATTTCCTTCGTTTAAGATTTATGTTGGGCAGCGGGGACAATAAATGGACAACAAGCATCTTGCTTTTAAGAGCATCACATGAAATTTTAATAAATTTGATTCCAATTTATGCATTGGGTAATTAGCCCATAAAGTCCTTACTTTTCATTAATATTGTGGAAAACGTCATTACCTTTCATTTTTCGACATTTTCACCTTTATTTTCAAATTTTATTGCGTAAAAGGTCATTTTCATACATTTTTTCAATTAAAAGTCGTGAAATAACAAATATACCTTTTTATTTAAGTAAAACAAAAAGAAAAAAAAAGAGTTAATTGCAATCATAGTCACAATTTTTTTAGAAAGTGCAAACGAATCCCAAATAAATTATTAAAAGGGTATAGCACATAATGTCCATGCATTTCACTATTATTGTGAAAAACATCCACATGTTTTATTTTTTAATATTTTCACCCTTAATTAAACATTTAATTGCGTAAATCATTAGTTCTATCCATTTCTATCCAATTTCTCAATAAAAGCTGTGAAATGATGAATATAAACTTATATTTACTTAAAAAAGAAAATTATTTTTTTAATAATTCATTTGAAACTCGTTTGCACTTTTAATTTTCTAATAACTTATTCGGGACTCTTTTGCACTTTTTTAAAAAAAAATTAATTTCTAATTTTTTTAATAATTTATTTGGGACTCGTTTGCACTTTTTTTAAAAAAAATGGGACTATGATTGTAATTTGTTCTTTATTTTTCTTTTTATTTTTTATATTTAAGTAAGAGAGTATATTCGTTATTTCATAACTTTTATTGAGAAATTGGATGAAAATAGATAGAATTGATGGTTTGTGCAATCAAATTTGTAACTAAGGGTAAAAATGGAAAAAAAAATGAAACGTATGAATGTTTTTCACAATAATAGTGAAATGTAAGGACATTATATGTTAATTATCATTTTACTAATTTATTTGGGATTCGTTTGCACATTTTTAAAAAATTGAGACTATAATTACAATTAGTTCTATCTTTTTCTTTTACTCAGATAGAATGATATATTTGTCAATTCACACTTTTAATTGAGAAAATAGATGAAAATGACATTTTGCATAATGAAATGTGAAAATAAGGATGAAAATATAAAAATTGAAAGGTATGGACGTTTTCCACAATAATAGTGAATAGTAGGGACGTTATATGCTAATTACCATTTACTCATTCGTTGGATGGGTTAGTTGATGTATTCCGGCTTTTAATTTAGGGTAATTGGCGGAAAACGTTCCTACCTATGACGGTTGTTGTGGAAAACGTCCCTACGTTCAATTTTTTGGTGCAGAACATCCCTACCTTTGCATTTTCTTGCGCAAAACGTCCTTTTGGCCAATTTTTAACATAAAATGACCATTATACCCTCTTACATAAATAAAACAATAAAGAAAAATAAAGAATAAATTGCAATTTAGTCCAAAACATTTTAAAAAGTGCAAATCAATCCAAATAAATTATTAAAATATTAAAAATAATCAAAAATACAAATAACAATTTTTCTCTCATATCCCTCTCCTCCACTCTGTCAGCCTCCTCCCACCACCACCGAAAATCAGACTACCATACCAGTGCCTCACACCATCTACAATCCCACACAAGCAACAACCCAAAAAATCAAAATATGATCAAAATTTGGCTCCAAAAACAGGGGCTGCTCAAAGTTTGCCTCTAATTTACGGTCATACCGATGACATTACCGATCGTCGCCCACCACCATCATGTTCCCCTCATCAGAGCGACAAATTTCATGGACCAACTTCAACTAAAACAGGTGGTCCCCCTCCATTAGTGCACAAGACGACGTCGGAAATCGATTTTTTTTCTAGTGGAGTTGCGAGCTTCGCGATAGGAGAGTTTTCAAACAGAAATTGTGCTACCTTGAGAGATGATATGGATGAATTGCAACCATGTACAATTCGTCTAGATGTGGGGAAGGTGTCAGTAGGTGTCCGTGACCATAAGTGTGAGCACTGACGTCGGAAATCTCATTCTTCTCAGTTGAGTTCGCTGCCGTCGCGACTGGAAGGGAAGTTTATGCAAAATTAAGCCGCTGTGGAGTATTTTGTAGCGAATTGTTGGCATGGTTAGGTTCGTCTAGGGATGTGCAGTCAGCTAGGGGTAGGTTCCAACCATGGCATTGATCGGAATTTTGATTTTCGACAATTTGCATTTTTCCTGGCAGTTTTTTTTACTCGATTTTTGGTGGTCAAATTTTGGAGCCAAATTTTGATCAAATTTTAGTTTTTTAGGTTGTTGCTTGTGTGGGATTGTAGATGGTGTGAGGCGCTGGTATAGTAGTCTGATTTTCGTTGGTGGTGGGAGGAGGCTGACAGAGTGGAGGAGAGGGATATGAGAGAAAAGTTTTTATTTTTATTTTTGATTATTTTTAATATTTTAATAATTTATTTGGATTGATTTGCACTTTTAAAAATGTTTTGGACTAGATTGCAATTTATTCTTTATTTTTCTTTTCTTTTCTTTTTTGTTTTATTTATATGAGAGGGTGTAATAGTCATTTTATGCTAAAAATTGGTCAAAAGGACGTTTTGCGCAAGAAAATGCAAAGGTAGGGACGTTCTGTACCAAAAAATTGAACGTAGGGACGTTTTCCACAACAACCGTCATAGGTAGGGACGTTTTGCGTCAATTACCCTTTAATTTAAGTCAATTTGTCTCTAGAAGAAAGCATAGCAATCTATTATTTAATTTATTTTTTGGTCCATTACGTATTTATCTCAATATGGACGGCAATCATTTCTTAAATAATACAATGACCACCTTGTCCTTAAAATAAAATGAATGATTATATTTGACTAGAGATGTCAATCTGTCTGTGGATCAATATATTATTCAAAATATAAAATTAAATAATTAATTTTATTCAATATTCTAATAATTTATGTATTTTATAATTGAATAGAGTACATTTTGAACTTGAGTCGTATTATTTTCTATAGTCATTGTGTTCAATATGTATGGATTCCAACTTGATTTGGTAAATGTAATCAAACACATTCACTCATTAATCTCTCTCTCTCTGGTTTGTGCCCAACCCAACAATACCAAATGCCATTCAGACTTTTCCCTAAACATGAATTTTTCTCCAAAATGGAGGATCTCTCTGATAAAAATCTGTCACGACTATTCAGAAGCCCAGATCTCTTTTCCCATCTGCAAGATTTAAAGCTTGATGGAGGAGAAAAAATTGTAGGCTTGCAATGGCTCGGCCCACACTTTCTAACTATCCTCAAGTATGCAGCGAGACTTTGTAGTTTATATGATGGTCAGTCACGTCTAGTCATAATCCGTGGTCTGTTGGAACGTATTCATGATTCAGCCTCCGAGTGCATCTTGTACGGAGAGACTGAACATTACAAAAACTTTTTAGAAATCATTCTCTCTTTCATGCCACAGATTAGAGAGCATTTAACAATTCAAATATACGAGAGTAATGCTCGTTTCTCTTTCAAAAAAGATACACTTATGGATATCTTTATCGATTTTCTTCTTGAAACTATTGGAGAATTGCTTGATCGTCGAACATGTTCCAGTGTTCTTGTGAGTAATCAATTCGAAGTTCTTCTCAAGGAGCTGAGATTTCTGCTCACTTTTCTTGTTGATACAGCGCAAAGCTACAAGTCAAAACAGAACAAGAATATATCAATAGAAATTGAAGCTGTATTTAATGAAGCAGGACTTTTCTTGCGTTCATTCATTTTCACCATGGACCTTGTTACTGTGGCCAAAATGGATTTGGCAATTTCTGTTCTGCTAGAAACGATTGAGATTGTGCGAGTGAAGATCAAAGATCACTGCATTGCAGTCTCAATGAAGCTGGATCCTAGAATTGGAAGCCTACAAGTTTCAGAGAGTCCCAGTGATGTCTCATCATCCCAAGATAAAGGCATTCCCATGGTAGAAGAGATCATTGTGGGTTTCGAGGACACGACAACACAAATTGCAAGAAAGCTTCTTGGAGGACCAAAATACCGTCAGATTATTTCCATAGTTGGAATGGGTGGACTTGGCAAGACGACTTTAGCAAAGAAAATATACAATCATTCCAACGTTCGGAACCATTTTGATAAGCTTTCTTGGTGTGTTGTTTCTCAAAATTATCAAAAGAGAAAGCTGTTGATTGACATTTTGAGCTCCATGAGTCACCATAACAGAGACAACATTTCAGAAATGGAAGATGAAGAGCTGGCCGGACATCTTTACAGAACTTTAATAGGTAGAAGATACCTCCTTGTTATGGATGATCTATGGGACATACATGCATGGGATGATTTGAAAAGGTACTTCCCAGATGACAGTATTAATGGAAGCAGAGTATTGTTCACCAGTCGGCTGAAAAATGTGGCATTAGAAATTTCACATATTATCATTGAACCAGCTCCCTTGTCACCAGGTGAAAGTTGGAATTTATTAGAGCAGAAGGTGTTCAAGAAAGAACGCTGTCCTCAAGAGCTGCAAGATATTGGAAAGCAAATTGCAGCAAATTGTCATGGACTTCCGCTTTCAATCATAACGGTAGCTGGAGTTCTTTCAAATATGGAGAAGAAAGAAAGCTTATGGCAACGAGTTGTAGAAAGTTTAAGTTCTTACATTTCCCAAAAAGCCGATGACTACATTCCCACATTGAAACTTAGTTACATGCATTTGCCAAATCACTTGAAACCATGTTTCCTCTATCTTAGTGCATTTCAGGAAGACGAGGAAATTCGAGTTCGGCATCTATTAGCACTATGGATAGCCGAAGGGTTTATAGAGAAAAAGGAGCAAAAGTGCTTTGAATATGTAGCTGAGGAGTATCTAATGGAACTGGTTAATAGGAGTCTGCTGCAAGTTGCCAAAAGAAGAAGATCTGACAATGGAATAAAAGTATGTACTCTTCACGATCTAGTGCTCGACATGTGCAACAAAATAGCTGTAGAAGATGAAATATTTCTGCTTCAACAGTAAGTTAACTCACTCTTTCTAATTCCTTCTCGTTTTACTTTTCTTTTCCAATTTAGCCTACTAATTTGTGGTAATCTTGTCAATGATGCTGCTCTTGCTGATGCTGTTTGATGTGGTTAAACTGATGTTGATCCTCCATGTTGTAATATTCTACTTCTTTAGTCAGTTCTTGATAGCTAAGCATCGTCATCGCTTGTGTATGGATCGATCTCATCATCTCTCTAAGGCCTTATCCATTCTTTACAATTCCGAAAAAACTAGGATCTTGGATGCAAGAAATGACGTAATTGTTCTAGTGGGAATCAAAAGTATGCCTGACTTGAGGTACTTGAAAATCCCATCGATTTTGTCATCAATATGCAGACTCCAGAACCTCGAATTTCTTGTTGTAAGACGGGCATTTGATATACCAACATACATTCTCAATATGCCTAAGTTGAGACATCTAAGTGTTGCAAGTCCACATTCCCCTGGATATTTTTGGAGGACTTGTGATAACTTCCGAATAAATAGCTTACAAACCCTTTGCTATGTTGATATTTACTATTCGGAAGACGAAGAAATCTTGAGATGTTCACCAAATCTTCGTACGCTTAAATGCAGATCTGCAGACAATCGTTTTCCTGATTTCAACTTTCTTACTCAGCTCGAATCACTCACAATTCTTTATAAAAATAATTTCGAAGGTGACTACTCAGTACTTAACTTCCCCAAGAATATCAAAAAGCTTAGTCTTTATGGAATCAATTTGCCTTGGGAAAAGACATCATTAATTGCGACATTGCCCAACCTAGAGACTCTGAAATTAGGATATGAATCCTTTAAAGGAAAAATCTGGGACACCAAGGATGATGAGTTCCAAAAACTCAAGTTCCTTAAATTAGATAGCCTAGATCTTGAACAGTGGAATTCCTCACCTGATCATTTCCCTATACTTGAACGATTGCTGTTGAAATATTGCAAAAAATTGGAGATGATTCCTTCTCAATTTAGCTCTATTTTAACACTACAGAAGATTGAAGTACTTTATTCTGGCAAAAATGTCGAAAGTTCAGCTTTGCAAATTCGTGAAGAACAACAAGATTATGGTAACAAAGATTTTGATTTGACCATTCATGAGTCAGATTCTGAGTGAAGTGAGCCTCTGTTCTGCTGTTGTGTATCCAAGTAAGTCAAAACTCATCTCATACTTCTTTTTCTTTGACAAAAAAATATCATTTTTTGTTATTTAATTAAGTTATTTTTAATTTCCTAGCAGGAGATTCCTCAACTTCCCACGTGGTGAAAAAAGATATGTTCTTATTCATAGTATTTTATTTGTGGTGAACGTCAAGTTGCATTGTCTTGTCTTTGTTGAGAGTCAAATTAAATAATGGCTCGATTGCCAACTATAATATGTTAAGTTAATTTGGCAAGTGGTTGGATTTGTAAATCTATGACTCGAGTCTTTTGACTTGATACTTTTCTTTTATATAGTTTTTTTTTTCCTTTTTGACGCAGTTCTCTACTTTATTCGGCCAAGCGTGAAACAAAATTAAGTTGCTTTTATTCATCTGGTTTGTTGTGAATAAAGTAAGATAATTGTAAGATGAAATAAATCAGACAATCAAAAGAAACCAAGATTTTACCTAAAAATCCAATATGGGAAAAGCTAAGGGTCCGTTTGATAACCCTCATTTTTCATGGAAGTAGGAATTTTTTTTTTTCCATTTTCTAGTTTTTGGCTTTTTTGATAGTACAAAATTTCCATGGAATTTTTTTTTTTTTCCCTCTTACACCCACACGTGGACATTTTCCATGAAATTGGAGAAATTGTTTTCCCACCCTTTTTTTTTTTTGACAATTGGAACAAATTTTAGACCCAATGGTAGGAAAAAAATATCACTTTAATGGACAATTTTCATAAAAAACGAAGTCAAACGAATACCAAACTTTCAACATTTTTCATGAAAAATTATACAAATCAAACACAATTAATTAAAATTCCGAGTAAAACAATTTCTAGGCAAATCAATTCCTTGTAAAATATTTTCTTTCCATCAATTTTCCACATTTGCAATCAAACGGAATCTAAGAGCAGAAGAGGAGAATCCACCATATCAAAACCAAGATCAAAGATCATTGTTACAAAATTTTATGCACTCTCAACCAAATCTAATCTCTCTCTAATGTTATGAAGAGGCTACAAGTCGTGGAATATATATATATATATATATAACCCTAAAAATAGTGTTTTGAATTGAATAGATATCATAATGCACATAAAAATCGGAAACAAGCCTAGACCGAATATACTTGGTATTCGTATAGCTTATACATTTGGGAGAAATATACTTGGCAATTTCTCATTTATAGCTTATACATTTGGGAGAGCAACACATTATGCATATTTGCATTGAATAGTTTCCTAAATTTGTATTTCAGCTTTTGTAGCACGCTTGGGTGTGCCCGTCTCCAGTAGATTTGGAAGGTGCAGTTTCCTAGTTAGTGCCTTGTTGCCTTGTCAGGGAAATATTGAAATTGAATATTGTTGCCTTGTTGGCAAATTAGTTAATTATTGTTGTATTTTTGAAATGTTGCCTTGTCGCTTTAATGAACTATTGTTGTTATTGACATTGAATTTTAGCCAATGCACCCAAACTTTATGGATGCGCCTGTAACACCTCGAAAATTTTATAGAATAAAATTTCTACATGATATATATTAATATCTTGTAAAGTTGAATGATTAAAATGAAATATGTTTTAAATTCTTTTTATTTTGACCAAATAATTGACTCTTTTAGAAGTTTATAATTAACTAGAAGTTTTTGACTCAAGAAAAAGTTAATTTGGATAAATTAGGCTCAAGATATTGAAGTTTATAGAATTTATCATTATTAGTATTTAATTTAAATTAAATATCAACATTTAAAGATGGCTATCACGTGCATGGAGATAAAGCAATTTTTAGCCACGTGTAAGACCTATTTTGCTTTGATAAGTTTAAGAATTAATCTACTCAAACAAGGAACCATAGACGGGAAAAAACAGACAAACGTGCCGATATGTGATTCGTCTGTTTTTTTTAAAAAAATTTCCATCTCCCAATGAATTGTTGCCAAGTGTATCTGTTTGCAAATTTCTGTCCATTTTCTCTATTTAGTAGTCATAATTTTATTATTTGAAACCAATGTCTATCCAAATTACTTGTGATACATGGTTACACTATTCTAATTGCACCAAAATGCACTACACACACACACACACACCCACCCCCCCACCCCCCGCATATTCAATTTAGGTATTGATTTCCGGTATAGATAATGAGCAAAGGGTCCCCTAAATTCACCCCACACACACACAGAGTAGATAGTAGAAAAGGAGATAATAATTTCGAAAAGCTAGTCACGATTTTAGTGACGTAGTCGAGAAAGTAGAAATGATATTGGAATTCTTATACTTTTGTTCAAGTGGTTCGTTTTCTTATGCTTTTATATTCAGTAAATATGCGTGAATTGCTATCGGACCTTTGGGTTCTTTATAAAAAGATATGTACTCCTTTGTGAATTTAGCATGACCTAAGGTACTGATATACTTAATAAGAGAAGAGTGGTATGAAGTGTCTATTTTATTGTTATATAATTATGTATGAAAATTGCACATATCTTATCGAGTATTATTAAATACTTTTATAATAATTTACAGGTTAGTTCGGATCGATTGGAACTAATGCGGATGGTGATGCGAGCTGTCAGAGGACCTGAAGATATGAAAACATTAAGCTTTTTCTATCTTTTAGAAATTTGTTATTTAGTTTAATTATGATTAAGGACATGTTTATTTGATAGTTAGTCGATTTTGTTCAATTTGAATGATATAATTTTCATGTTTTGAATTAAATTATGGATACTATTTATTTTTCAACAAAGAAATAAAATGTTCGTTTCCGCAATGAATATGAATTGAAATTGAATTTTTTAGTAACACTCTAGGGTTATAAAAACTTGGGGGGTTACACCGCCTCTAGTTACAAGCATCTATAATAGCCATGTACTCTACCTTAGTAGTAGATAATGCCACTGTATTCTATAATAGCCTTCCAATTGATAGCACAACCCCCATGGTAAACGCATACCCTGTAATTGATCTCCTTTTATCAAGATCTCCGACGTAATTTGAATCAACATGCCCAATGACTTCATATGTATTTCTCCCATGCAAACAAGCATTAGTAAAGTAGCACAAGTATCTGAATGTCCACTGTTCTACTTTCCAATATTCTTTGTCAAAATTTGCCATGTATATGCTAACTACACAGACTGCATGTGTTAAATCTAAGCATGTACAAAACAAAGCATACATAAACGACCCAATTGCACATGAATAAGAAACTTGAGACATGTAATCAATGTCTTCATCTAACTATGGACACAAAGCAGATGGCAACTTAAAGTGGGGCAGCTAAGGGAATCTAACTATAACCATTAGCTATTAATCTTGCCATGCATCTAGAATCTTCAACTTCTGATGTATCTTCCTTTATTTTGAACACCTACTTACGACGAATAACCTTCTTCTCATGGGCTAATTTCATTAAGTCCCATGTGCCATTCTTATGAAGTAATTCATCTTCTTCAGCATATCAATCATCTAGCTGCTAGAATCATTGCACCTTAATGCTTTTGTGTATGTAGCTGGCTCATAACTTGAATCAATATTTTCATCTACATTCAATACATATGCAACCAAGTTAGCTTCTCCATATTTCTGGAAAGTCTATTCACCTTCTAGGTCTATATTTAGCACTTGTTCGTGAAATTCCGCAAGTGTATGGATTGTGACAAGTAATAAAGTGAATTTTTTTAAGTCCGAATATCGTCCTACAGATACTACTATCTGCTATAAAGTTTTAAACTAATCTAGTTTCAATTAAAATTAAAATAGTAACTAATGATCAAATCGAATTTTTATTTTCTAAACGAAACTCTAATAAATAAAATAATGAACTATTAAATAAAATAACGAACTCAAATTAAAACTGGAGAAAAGATTATGTGAATTGATAGTTAGGATTTCCCATTTCACTAAAGTTATTTATCATACATTTAATTCCAATTTATTCTGTCATTTTTCATACATGTCAACGATCGAATTAACCTGATATAGTTAGTGATCTATCACGAGTAACAGTAACCCTATTCATACGCCCAAACTTACTATATTTCTATGTAAATTCACACACATGTGAACGCATTAAAGTAGGATCAAGGTGCGTAACGAACGCTAGTTCGCCGTTTCCTTCTCCATGCATGATTTCTTCCTCTCCTATTGCAACTTGAACTCCTTCAAGTCTTCTTCAAGTCTGACACAAATCGCCAACTCCCAATTTAATTCCAATTCGAATTCCCAAATAGGCTCAACTAGATTTCCCAACTAGATTTCAAATAATCTTTCAAATAGAATTCGGTCACATCTTAATTTTAACAATTTTTGTACCGAAGTAAAAGTGGTATTTATCAAACAAAGATGACATGTATGAAACATTTTCTAGCTTTGAATGCTTTACTTGAAGGTTACTTCAATACTAAAGACAAAATGGACGGAGAATATAAGGGAGAGAACTAAATTTTATAAATAACCTTGCACGGTGGATAATGCTAAAATAGAATCACATGCTGACGCGAAACAAGTGTTTTAACAAAAAAACTCCAAAACAACGCCTTATTTCTATACAAGCAGAACAAAAGAAGAACAACGAACTAAGACAATCACACTCCATCATTATAAGAATTTTAAAATTCCATAAATAAAATATAAATTTAAACTAATTGGATTAATTCCTTTCTCATTTTATTTTCATAGTCTTCTCATGGACACAGAAATTCCATGACTAAAAGCAATAAACATGCAAAAGAAGTATTTTTAGACATTTATATTTCTCCGTCAAATGTTTATTAAGCTCAATTGTTTCATCCTAATTTTGTGCTTGATACTTTATGCGGACCATCACTACACCAAAAACACCATTTACAACACATAAAAAGGCAACATTCAGTAGTTAAATGTTGCTAAAAGGGTCTATCGCAACATTCTAATACTTGAATGTTGCCATTGCTTAACAAAATTGAGATTTGACAACATTTTTTGAGTGAATAATGTTGCCTTTTTGCAACGTTTTTTCAGTGTTGCAATTTTTTTTTATTTTTTCACAACGTTTTTTAAACGTTGCGAAAGATATTTTCATAGTTTTTTTTATTTTTTTCTGATTATTTTGCAACATAAATGTTGCAAAAAGACCACCCCTTAAATCAAATCCTTAACTTTTCCTCTCTTTTCCTTCCCTAACTTTTCCTCCTCTTATCTCCTCTCCTCTCCTCTAGTCTCCGTCTCTCCTCTCTTCTTCTCCTAATCTCTTTCCCGGCATAGATATTGAGGGGAAGCATAATTGCTGCAAGAGTGGCAGCTGAACTCGGCAAAACCCTAAAAGAAGGAGAAAGAATTCTTGCCCCAACTCGACGCCCAGGTTCCCTCGGCAAGCCCATTCGAATTCGGGTGGGTTATACGCCTAAAGATGAAGTCGCCATTTATCAAGAAAATGGAGTCCACGAAGGAGGTACTGCCCGGGTATGATCCTGCGGCGATGAAAGCCAAACCTTATTCCAAATTGACTAAAAAGAATGAGAGAAAGAAAGAAAAACGTTAACAGGTAATTAATTTAATTTAAAATTTCATTTTCGTTTTCTCAAATTTTCTGTGGAACAACAGAGATGAGATTTAAGAAATTTCTAACAGTTAAATAATACATGGATATCCGATAGTGGCTTGAGAGATTCAAGAAATAAAACACCTTTGATATTGTTGGGTTGTATTTGGACAATGGATTTGAGTATGCACTACTGATTCCGAATTTTTAGTTTCAAATTCATTCCTGATCCTATGATTGGTTAATAATATGAACTGGCAAAGGCTTTTTGAATTAATAGATTTCGAATGAGGTGTGTCTAGACTCATGAATCTGGGTTGGCTTGATTTAAATCCACCAATTTGAAGTCCACTCATTGAATGAATATGAAAATCCATCTGTTCAATAACAAAAGCCATGAAGATTATGAGCTTATCTTGTTTAGTACTATTTTGTTTTGAATCTTGTTTTGTTGTTAGATGCTAGCTTTTTATGGTTTAGTTAAAGTCTTTTTAGGTTTTTGATACTTGGAGAGCTGAATTCTTTGTTCTAAGTTTGAAGTTTATGTGGATTTTACATATTCAGATTTTGTTGCAACTAGGGAGGAGCTAGTAAAGGAGGCTATTGAACAGGGAACCAAATTGGTACAAGCAGTTGCTGATGCCATGTTTAATTTACCGTTAACTGAAGATCCACGCCTACAACAAAATTGTTGAGAGAGAAGCTTGTATGATTTTCATTCTCATTAATTTTTAGAATTGCGAAAAGAAACCAAAAGTGGAAGAAGAGTAAATGAAAAAATAGAGCAAACTTTATATCATTCAGAAATATGAATTGCGTACCTTTTTTTACTTTCGATTTTGGTGATGCTAAATACCACAGGTTATCCAAAGAAGGGAATGAACTAACTTCATACCTGCCTTTGTTATCTATTCATTTGGAAATAGTCCAAGATTTATGGAGAGGTGTACATTTATCATGTAGATTGGTAGCAAAAAGACAGCTGATGGGATTTCATTTTTAAAACTTTTTGTAATTTTTTTTAGTTAGAGATGAAGTAATGCTATTGCTTAGGTAAAGTCTTAAAGATGTCTAATGTCACCTAAATGTGTGCAGTTACTGTCAATGACAAGAAATTGCAATGCACCTTGCTCAATAGACGTAGCATGGAATAAGTGTGTGGCAGGTGTAAGATAAGGAGGTTAAGCAACTAGTGTAAGGTTTGGAGCCTCAAGAATTCAACGGAAGCAGTAAAATATATTCACCAAGAATAAAAAAACCAAAAACGGATTTACACCAAGTAAATTCAATTACAATAAGGGGCTCATAATATCAAGATCATTGTACCCTTTTGTACAATCAAGAACGGCTGACAACAAACCTAATCCCTAAGAATATTCAAATGGCTACTACAATAGACAATGAACTGGATTGAACAAATCAACCTCCAACCCGAAAACTCTCCTCTCAGATCACAAAGATAACATCACGAAGAACATCCAATTAAAACGGTCCAACATGGTATATATAGACAAACCATCAACCATTGATCTAATCTCCATCCAACGGTCCAGAGCAACACATTTTATTATCTTATTGGGCTCGGGTTGTGGGCCTGAGTCTTGATTGCGTTATTGGGCAATGTTTTCCTTCAATAAATATTTCCAGCAATTGGGCTTTGCCCATTTCATCATTGCCCCAAAATATTAGAACACAAATGACATAAATGACATCAAATTCTAACAAATCTCCCCCTTGATGCCAATGCCATAAACCACCAAATATATTAGTGATTCATAACAACAACACCAAGGAGGTTAGTACCTGCAAAACACAAAGTTAACCGGTATCAATACTTAGAGTTTGCAAACATGATTTAAACTTGGAAAGAGGTAATACCTTTGTTCCCATATCCGTGGGATTGAATTGTGTAGGGATTTTCTCAAGCAAAATAGATTCTTTATGAACTATATCTCTAATGAAATGCAACCTAACACCTATATGTTTGGTCCTATCACGAAAAACAAGATTTTTACACAAATGTATAGCACTTTGACTATCACAATACACCATAACAGGTTCATGCAATTCATTTAGTTCACATAACAAGCCTTTAAGCCACAAAGACTCTTTTATAGATTCAGTAGCAGCTACATACTCAGCTTCAGTAGCAGCTACATACTCAGCTTCAGTAGTAGATAAGGCAACAATAGACTGCAATTGAGACTTCCAACTAATGCAAGTACCACACAAAGTAAACACATATGCAGTTGTAGATTTCCTATTGTCCTTATTACTAGCATAATCAAAATTCACATACCCTTTCAACACAACACCCTCTTTACAATGTTTAAAATGCAATCCTAAGTCAGCAGAACCTTTCAAATATCTTAAAAGCCATTTTAAAGCAGTCCAATGATCAGGACCAGGGTTTGCCATAAATCGACTCAAAATGCTAATAGCATGCGCAACATCAGGACGAGCACACACTATAGTATACATAACAGATCCAACAGCATTAGCATAATGCACCTTTTACATGTATTTAATATCAGATTCATCATGTGGACATTGTTCTTTTCTCAACTTAAAAATGATAAGCAAGAGGCAAAGTAACAGGCTTAGAATCATGCATAGCAAATTTAGATATCACCTTTTTCACATAGTCAGATTGGGTTAAAAGAAGAGATAGTTGTGATCTATTTTTTTTAATATCCATACCTAAAATCCTTCTAGCATGTCCTAAGTCTTTCATTTCAAATTCAGCACTCAAAGCCTTTTTAATGTCATTAATATCACTCATTTTATGTCCAACCAATAACATATCATCAACATACAAAAGTAAGTAAACAATCACATCATTCTTATCATTTCTTTTAAAATAAAGACAATGATCAAAAGCACTTCGCACAAAGCCAATAGAAGACACATAATTGTCAAATCTAATATACCATTGCCTAGGTGATTGTTTCAAACCATACAAAGATCGATTAAGCAAACAAACATGATTAGGCCTTTTAGAATCAATAAAACCATGAGGTTGTTTCATATAAATCGTTTCATCCAAGTCACCATGCAAGAAGGCAGTTTTAACATCCATTTGTTCAAACTCCAAATCATATTGAGCAACCAAAGCAAGCATGACTCTTATAGTAGTATATTTCACAACAGGAGAAAAAATTTCATTATAATCAATACCAGGTTTCTGTGTAAACCCCTTTGCAACAAGTCTAGCCTTAAACCTAATGGGCTCTTTAGAAGAACTACCCTCCTTAATACTATAAACTCACTTACAGTCCACCAAAGACTTATCCTTGGATTTAGGAACCAAAATCCAAGTATTATTTTTCACAAGGGACTTCATCTCTTCTTTCATAGCACCTAGTCACTCTTTAGATTGTAGACAACTCACAGCCTCCTCATAAGCTTTAGGCTCCTTAAACACTAAGTCTTGATAAGACAAAACAACAAAGGATTGATAATTACCCATCCTCACGGGTTCCCAAATCTCCCTCTTAGCTCTATCACGAGCAAGTTGATAATCACTCAGAGGACCAACTACATCACCTACTAAGTTTTGATCACCACCTTCAACAGGTTCATGAGAACTAGTGACACCATCATTCTCTCCTTCAACCTCATTCTCAACTTGTTCCTCCTCAACAAGTCCAGGAGAATGATCCAAACTCACTTGCAATCTAGTCCCCTCATCCTCATTCCTCTCGGGAACATCACTAGAGACTTTCTTACTCAAACATGGCATATCAACTTCATTAAAAGTCACATTCCTACTAGTTATCATCTTAAAACCTTTCTCATCTCTCACCCAAAGTCTGTATCCTTTCACTCCCTCGGGATACCCCTTGAAAACACATTTATGAGATCTAGGCTCCAACTTGCCTATACTTTGGTGAGAGTATGCAGCACATCCAAAAGTCCTCAAAGTATTATAATCAGATAATTTCCCTGACCATACCTCTTCAGGTGTCTTACCATCCAAGACACTAGAAGGAGTTTTATTCACAATATAAACCGCTGTCATAACAGCCTCACCCCAAAGAACTTTAAGAACTCCGGAACTAATCATCATGCATCTAACCTTATCTAATAAAGTCCTATTCATTCTTTCAGCAACTCCATTTTGCTGAGGAGTATAAGCAATGGTTTTATGCCCGAGGATCCCATCATCTCTACACAACTGATCAAATTCAAAATTGGAAAATTCCAGACCATTGTCTGTTCTTAAAACTTTGATCTTTTTATCCATTTGACTTTCAATTAAAGTTTTCCAGTTTTTAAACTTCTCAAAAGCATCTGATTTTTGTTTTAAAAGTAAAATCCATACTTTTCTTGAAAAATCATCAATCAGTGATAAAAAATATTTGTTACCACCTTAAGTGGTAGTAGATGATAGACCCCACATATCATAATGAATATACTCAAGGATAGAGGCAGTCTTATGCTGACCAGTCTTAAAATGAACTCGATGTTGTTTTCCTAAAGTGTAATACTCACAGAATGGAACCTTATAAATTACATCCTTACCAAATGCCCCTCTCTTATTCAAAATATACAAGCCTTTCTCACTCACATGAGCCAACCTATTATGCCACTTCAGAGTAGCATCAATCTCAGCACTAGAGGATTCAGCAATGTGACTTTGAACTACACTGGCTCTAGTGACATATATACCATTCATCTTGGTACCTTTAAAGATAACCAAAGAACCTTTAATTATTTTCAAAAAACCATCACAAATCCGGCCTTGAAGGCCAATGTCATCTAGATTACCCATTGAAATCAAATTTCTATTCAAATAAGGAATATACCTTACTCTTTCTAAGGTAAAGGTATATCCATTGTCAAACTTCAAAGTCATACTGTCAATTCCTTTAATGCTACAAGCTACATTGTTACCCATAACCACCTCTCCTCCATCAAGATCCTTAAAGTTCTCTAACCAAGGTCTTCTAGAGGTCATATGGAATGTACACCCCGAATCCAAAATCCATTCACTGTCCTGATCACTGTCATCCACATAGTTGACAGTATTCAGATCAGAAGTAGGATCTGTCACCACATACACATCAACAGTGGTCTCATCTAGGGGTTCAACAACATTCCCCTTATCCACTCTCGTCTCTCTCTGTTTATTTTTCTTCTTGTAACAGTCCTTGATATAATGACATGTCTTACCACAGCCATAAAACTTCCTATTTCCATTTCCACTTCCACTTCTAGACTTAGATCTAGATCTCTCCTTTTCCTTCTTCTTGAAATTGTTATGATTGTTCTGTTGATAATTCTGACCACTGACTTGCCTAGTCATAGGTCTATCTCTCACAGACAAACTCTAAAAATCCTTCCCAGCTCTTTCAACTTTAAGCTCTAACTCCTTACTTCTCAAGGAATTGATCACTATGTCAGGTGTTAAGGTATCTCTGTCATACTTAATAGCAAACTTAACATCCTTATAGACATCAGGTATAACATTCAACAGGATAACAGCTTTGTACTCATCAGAAACTTTATCCCTAACATTAGTGATATCTTGAACTAACTTATTGAAAGTATCAAGATTATCATCTAAGTCCTTAGACATATCTATCTTAAAGCTAAAGAACCTCTCTAAAAGGAAGAACTTATTAGGCAGACTCTTAGACATGTATTGTTCTTCTAGTTTATCCCACAAATCCTTAGCACTTTATTGCTTTCCTATCTTTCTCAACACTTGATTAGATAAACAGAGGATAATATAAGTATATGCGAGTTCATCAGATTCACTCTTTTGATCATCAGTCATAGTAGCAGGATATTCACCAGTAATAGCCTTAACAACTTTCTGTTGAACTAAGACCCCTCTCATTTTTTGTTGCCAAATGGGAAAATCCTCTTTTCCATTAAAAACTCCAAGTTCAAATGTTGCCGTTGTCATTTGAAGTTTTTAATCAACACAAAGAATTTTTGAGGCTACAATTCCATAGAAAAACAAACAGGAAAGAATTATTCCAATCAACAATTTAATATCACACAAATCATCAAATCATGAATGAATAATATCAAATTGAAAATAGGCAATCAACATAGTGAAAATAACTATCCATGATGTTAAGCAGTTTTAATAAACTCAAAGAATCAGCAACGAATTAACAGTGAGATTAAAACCAGACTAACAAACACAAGAATTCACACAGAATAAGGTATTGTATCAAACTAATTGAAAAAACTGAGATCACAACAACTAACAGTGGTTTAAGACAATTTAAAGATTGCAGTGAATTGAAAACAAATTCAGCAGAATGTTTAAACAGTCAAACAATTTCAAGTACTTACATAGAATTAAAGAACTAACACCAATAACAAATGATAATGGGGAAACAGGGAGAAATCAACCAAAGATCAAGATCTAATGATAATAGAATAAGTCGAGGGAATAGAAATTTTATCACCAAATGGGTTCACTCAGAACCACTCTCTGGCAGTGTCAAGAAATCAGTCACCAACTAGCTCGAAGCCAAGCTCCAAGCAACAATTCACAAAGAATCAATTTTCCTCGCAAGAAACACAAGAAGAAAATTAATTAGTAGCCAATTTCGAAAAAAAAGGGTTAGGGTTTCTGTAATTGAAAAAACGCTTTTGGGAATTCAACTGGAAATCAATTAGCCAGTGTCAAAACCACCAATCGAAGCCTCCAAACATGTCTCACAGACGCTCTGATACCACTTGTAAGGTTTGGAGCCTCAAGAATTCAACGGAAGCAGTAAAATATATTCACCAAGAATAAAAAAAAACCAAAAATGGATTTACACCAAGTAAATTCAATTACAATAAGGGGCTCAGAATATCAAGATCATTGTACCCTTTTGTACAATCAAGAACGGCCGACAACAAACCCAATCCCTAAGAATATTCAAATGGCTACTACAATGGACAATGAACTAGATTGAACAAATCAACCTCTAACCCGAAAACTCTCATCTCAGATCACAAAGATAACATCACGAAGAACACCCAATTAAAACCAGAGGTTTTAATTTAATCACAGAGATCAGAAAATAGAAGAAGAAGACGGGCAGAACCCGAGGAGAAAACTCTCTCGCACGCAGCAAAAGGAGGAATGAATTCAAGGCCCAAAAAAGACGGTCCAACATGGTATATATAGACAAACCATCAACCATTGATCTAATCTCCATCCAACAGTCCAGAGCAACACATTTCATTATCCTATTGGGCTCGGGTTGTGGGCCTAAGTCTTGATTTTGTTATTAGGCAATGTTTTCCTTCACTAAATATTTCCAGCAGTTGGGCTTTGCCCATTTCATCATTGCCCCAAAATGTTAGAACACAAATGACATAAATGGCATCAAATTCTAACAACTAGAAACCAATGAAGCAACAGATGCACAATGGAAGAAACAACAGTAGGCTTTGACCAGTTAAAATGCATTATTGAAGTTAATTGATCAATTATGTTTGAATTTAGCAGCGATGAAGATGTTTATAGGGATGCACGATCATACAAAAATATAAAAATAAGAAATGAGGATATATGATAACAAGGGAATGTGGCACCAATCTGAGGTTGAATTGAAGATGTTGTTGTAAAAGGCATGACCTCACTGGAACTTACAATAGATGCAAGGTTGAATTGAATGAAATGCAGAAAAAAGATTTTTATATAGAACTCTTATGATACTGACAATAGTACTTAATATTAGGTTTTGTCTACATGGGAGAATTCTAACACGAATAGGATGTCTAAGATTAGATATAGCAGGGTGAATATTAAATCATGAAATTTGGATTTCGTACTTGTATTTAATGCTTGATCCCCTTCTGAATTGCTGCCGGCCTGCCATATATCCTAAATTTAAGAACATTTACCAATAGAGAGCTCGATGATTGCCTGAATGAAATCGTGCCAAAGGAAATTATAAATGAGCATTATGTGATGTAGAATTGATAAGAGAAAAAGCTTGAGTAACTATTTCCTTTTTCAGTAAAGGGGTTATGATTAAGTTATGATGGCTGATGATCAGATGATTTAAGATTTATTACTATTAGTAGTATATAATTATGAGTTTGAAATTTTCTTGTCCTCGTGGTTTTCAGCTTCCCAAACGTTGACCTCCAACAAAATGGGAATTGTTTGCTCAAAAGAAAGGTTTGTTTATCATAAATCGAACTGCTTCTTTGGGTTATTTATCTTCTTGATTCTGCGAGTACAAAATTAGCTTTTTATATAATTTTCTTCTTGATGAAAGACATTTTATGTCATTATTATATAATACATCTTTTTGAATAATATGCCATTTCTCAAATATCAGGACAAGGCAGAGCTTTCTGTTGAAGGTCGTTTGCCTGATACTACAAATGGTGAGTCGGATTACTACTTTTCTCAACGGTGTTGGTGAATAGGAATCTTAATCTCGACCTGATTTCTTAGTTTTATCAAAATGTTTTTCACAGGAAAGTGTTTTCTTAATTTATGATTTGCAGGATCTGATCACTTGAGGGATGTTTTCATCAAGCAAATGGGTTTGAGTGATTGATTCAAAAATCCAAATGTTGTATTGATTCAAAAATCCAAATGTTGTGCCCGCTAGAAATCCAAATGTTGTATTGATTCAATATTGTATTGTATGATATTCTAATGTTGTATTGATTCAAAAATTTGTAATGAAATTATCAATTTTTATGCAATTCCAAAATTTGTTCACAAAGTGTCATTTTCAATTTTGTCGATCAATTACCATATAAAATTGTGTAAAAAAAAAAAAAAAAAAAAAAAAAAAGTCTACGGCAACGTTGAAAAAACGCTGCAAAAGGGTTTACCGCAATGTTTAAAACACGCTACAAAAGAATTTTTCGTAATGGTGAATAAACGCTTAAAAAAGTCTTCCCTCAACGGCAATACTTGAAAAAACGCTGCAAAAAGTCTTTTGCAACGTTTTTTGACCGCTGCAAAAGCTCTTTTTTTTGTATAGTGCATGTTCTTCCTATAGTCAACGTCATAACAAATATCTATTACATTCGAGAAAAAAAATAGTAATAATCCTATCTAGGAATTTGTTATGGTTCAAAATATTACTAAAAATAAAATTTTAGTAATCATAAATTAGTCAACATAGCATATTGTTTTCGCGCATTTTTGATTTTAGTGTGTCAACACATATTTACAATTAAGAAAACTGAATGCACCCTTTGACAAGAAATAGGCACATAAACCTCGCAACACGCCTTTTTGCCATCATCATCATTTTTTATCAAGTATGAGGCTCGTCACTTATCAACATCCCCAAAGGTGGTAGAGCAGAAGGAAATGTAAGCATATTAATTCGCAAATGTAAAAATAGTAAAAATTATAACTAGCTAACCATTGGGATTTCAAAGCGCACTGGTCCTGAAGGAGTCCATTACTGATCTGATGATGGTCATGGGCCATGGACTAAGTTGAGTTTCTCAGGATCAACATTTTTTTTAAAAAAAAATTTGTATTACTGTGCTAACCAAAGAATTTAACGAGAAAGTATTGACTACTAATTAGAAAGGAGTCTCATTTTTGGTGTGCTTATTTATGTTGGAAAAAATAAATAAATTGAAGGGCTGAATTTGGCATAAATTTTGAGTACAACCAGTTTGTTTATTTTGGAAGCTCTCTCCACGTGTGCGCGTATGGGTGCAAATCACGGATTGAAATAGACTTTGGTTATTGAACTTGTGTGCGGACGTGACTTGCGTACATGAAATTAAGAAGGTCAATGTTTTGCCTTTATTTTATTATTTTAACATCCAGATTAATGGTGGTTAATGGCATAACTCCTTACCTTTATTTTTATTTTATTATTTTAACATCTGAATTAATGATGGTTAATGGCATAACTCCGGCTTGTTAATTCTTCATTACAGCATATTTATTTAGTCATCTTCCTCCTTTACAAACACACGAAAAGATTTATCTTCTCTACATACAATTTTATCTCTTGTCTGCATACGTAATTTATTTATCTTCTATCAAAAATTTTGGTGGTGGTACTGTTCATTTACTATATCAGTTCGCTGGAGTAATATTTGAAGTGCTCAGACTCTACTGATTTTCCATTGTATCCTGGAAAACAGACGCTCGAACTAAAACTCAAGGATCTAGGTGAGGTGGCGAATATGTTTTAAGGAAATTATGTTCACACAGACCTCGGTTTCAAAGTTCATCCGACTTTTTTTGTTATTTCCTTCAATTTAGATTACTTGTCCTGTTTTTATTTTAACGTAATTAATAAAATTATTTAATGTGTAATATTTTGGCTAACAATTAAACTAATAGTTCAAATCTCATGAGCACTAATATTGATTATTCTGTTTATTTGGTTCAAGTTTTTACATTTAGAGGGTGTTTGGTGAAGATTAAAATTAGATTTTTAGTAGATTGTGCTATAAATTTTTGAAATGTGTGGTTGAAAAGTTGTGGGACTCATAAAAGATGGGATTAATATTGGTTGTTTAACTTTGAGTTAGATTAAAATCTTATTTTATTCATACCAAACAGGCCGTTTGACATAAGATAAATAAGTTAACCTATTGGTAATTGATTGTTGAAGAAGGAAGCATGAACATGGAAGCTTCCCATTTTAATGGAATCCGTCCATAAAATCAATGCAATTCAATCCCAAACTGCAAGTAATTAAAAAGGTAAACCAAAAAAAAAAAAAGCACAGGAGAAATTATTTTCAAAACACATATTTGATTTGGTTTGTCAGAGTTGAATCGGCCACCACAACTCTTTTTATAGTCGTTATACCAAAAACATTCATTGGAGAAATCTTTCATGCTTGTTTATAAGAACAACTTTATTGCATAGCAGAGAAAGGCTAAAAAAATGTAGCCCGTTACATGGAAAGATTTCAATAATTTCACTTTAATCAAGTAACAAATCCCTCATATGCAAATTGAGATCTCAGCTTGTAACTTCACGTGATAGTTTTTCCATAGAAGGAACCATTTCTACCCTTCTTCATGTAATATTTGGATAGACAAAACTCCACAGAACTGTAATTTAGTAAATGCAAAAGTAAGAATGTAGCTTTTCAGATGAGAAACAGGAAGCAATAAAAGAGACTAATGCAAGTTAACGTGATCAAATATGCCTATATTATTCGTTATACTCACTGTCCCCAGACGGTGTAAATTTTTACTTTTATTGCCATGTGTTTTATTTTTGCCAGTAGTAGCATATATTTTTTTAATAAAAAATGTTGTATGACTCATTATATGGAAATTTCATATGAAATTGAATTATAAACGACTGATACATCTCTAATAATAAAACTTAAAATCACTTATCAGCCCCGTTGAATGCATTTGCTTATGCTACCCCATTCAATAAATAAAAACAAAATTTATTGGAAAGAATACTCATATGTTAATTTATCAAAAGAGATTAATGTGTTTATGTCTAAATTATCTAGTAAATATCTATGATTTTCAATTAAATATGAGATGTATATGTTAGAATTTTGAAGCCACGTATTGTTATCCTATTTCACTACCTATGTAATCTAGTGTGCTTTGTGTATTCATGACCAATCGATAATATAATTTTATTTAACTATCTCTCCAAAAGTAACTTAAACATAATCTAAGCACGATCCGATCATATTCTTATTTAAATTCATATGCAAAGTAACACACTAAATCACACGATTATCTATATGATTGCGCATGGAATACACATTATCCCTATCATCTATTGCCGTATGTTGAGATTGCAAAGTCTTAAACTTATCTTAAACCTTTTGAAAATATAATAAGAGACTAATTAATTAAGTGGTACACAAGTATCTAAATAATTCAACAAGGCATACAAGATCAATCAAGAACACAAATTAACTAAATTACTTGGTCTTTGAATTAAAATAATCAACAAAATGTTCCGTTTTCATCCCAATACAAGAAAGATCTAGCATAGCATGTTTTTAATTATAATACGACTAGAACAATGTAAAAAATCACCTAGATTATATGCAAATACAATTTCTTGTCCTTGATCTTTAATCTTGAGCCTTGAATCTCCAATTCTAGATGTTATTTTTCATGGATTCATTCCTAGGTTTCTTCCTCTCCTTCAATTGTGGTGCATTGGCCTCTCGTAATGAAAGATTTTTATGTTATGATATGATATGGAGTGGTATGAGATGTGCCTTCAATGGATTGCCCACGTTTTGTACTTAAAGAGGCTGGAATTAGGTCAAAAAACACATCCAAAGTCCTTTCCATAAAGAGTTTTAACCATAGAAGGAAAACTGCCCTTGTGCCGAAAATACTACCATGTGATCGCATGTTATGTTTCCTTGAGGTCGAATGGCATTGCAATACTGTTCTTGGGTCATCAAAATTTTGGGGTTACAATCACATAGAATCTACACCATGCAGCATGGCATTGCAATGCTGTTCTCACGTAATCTAAATATTGCGATCGCAAGGAACTTACTCCATGCGAGTGATCGCATAGAGTAAAAATCTTTTGCGATTGTTGATTTTACTTTCTTCCTTCGTTCAATTTAAGTCGTTTCTTACGAATTCTTCATTCGTCATCTTTCAATTATATTCAATTGATTCCATATAGTCTTCAATCATCATTCTTTGGTCCTAATCAACTTTTGAATAATTTTAATTTGGTCCTTGAACTTTATAATTCCTCCTTTTTAGCTCCTTTTTTGTTCTTCAAGATTAACATCCAAACATCAATTTCACATAATAAACAATATACATGAGATTAAGCTATAATTCATCAAAAGTAATTTTAAAAATATTTGTAACGGTATAGAATACACTTATCAAAAATTCTAAAATGATTTTCTTTTTAATTTTTGTATGTGTTAGAACTTTATTGCTTTCCATACCACTAGTGAAAGAAAAAGTAGAACCTTTCTTCTTCTTCTTCTTTACTATGATGTAAGTGTGATAGAGATAATGAGCATTATAGTATTATCATAGGCATTTGTAGAGGCACAAATATTAAAACAATTCAACTTGAAAAGGATGCAAAGATAATATAGACAGCTACATAATATTCCATCATTTAGATAAATAAATGATTTTCGAATATTGAATGCAAAGTTCGAAATTTACAGTCTTGGAATCAAGTGTCTTTGCCACATATTTTTTGTCGTTTCATGTTCTCGGCCTTTGTGACTACAACAAAAAAAGACCTTTTGCAACATTTGTGCATGTGTTGTGGGCTTCAATGTTGCCGTAGACCATAACGAAACGACAACGTTTATACACAGTTGCAAAATGTCAAATCCAAACGTTACCCTTTAGTTTTGCAATGTTTAAAAAATTTTGCGGAAAGTCATTTGCAACATTTATTAAACATTGCAAAAATGCTTATTTCACAACGTTTGAAAAACGTTGCAAATGACTTTCCGCAACGTCTCCATGAGTGGTCGTAATGTTTTAACAACGTTTTTTAAGTGTTGTTACTTTTATTCTGAACTTTTTGCAACGTTTTTTTAAATCTCGCCGTTCCTCTTTTGCAACGGTTTTTAAATGTTGTCATTCCTCTTCTACAACATTTTTAAAATGTTGTCGTTCCTCTCTTGCAATATTTTATGAATGTTGTTTTAACCAATTTATAAATTGTGTCCACCTTTTCGCAACATTTGTTTAACGTTGTCATTTCTTTTGTCCTTAGTTTTTGCAAAATCTTATAAACGTTGCTAAATGTCTTTTTGTTTTATTTTAATCGTCATTTTTTTATTAACCAATATATTTAAACACATTTTTGTAGTTAAATACACAAATTTAGTAAACAATATCATGTGTACAAGAAGAATAATAATAAACATTATTCATCTAATCTAAAAAATAATAATTATGACCAAGTTTATTAATCCCTGGTAGAGCACATAATAACGAGGCTTGTAGAAAACTAAAGCAACGGCTCACATTGATTTCACCTTAATTTGTTGCATAGAAACTACATATGAAAGGTTAAAGTCTATCCAATATATATTAGGGCATCTCCAACGGAGACTCCTTTGCACCAAAATGCACCAAATTTTGGTGCAAAGGTATCTCCAATGGAGCACCATCTTTTGCACCATTTTTCCAAATGGTGCAAAGTCCAATATACCTCTTCTTTTAATTTGCCAAACTACTTTTCGGGGGTATTTATTTCATTCTCATTATATAATTTATAATACAATTATTATTATTATTTGCATTTAAATTAAATCTGAAATGTTAAAAATAATAATTATCGAATTAATTAAAATAAGAATAAAAAAAATCTAAAATATAACTAACACGATTATTCATTGTTAACATGAAATATTTTACAATAATCACATACCTACATTAAATGAGTTCTATTTAAAGAAAACAATACATAAAAACAAATGCATAATTTAGTAATCTGGAAGATCGCTTGTGGGAAGAACATACGAATTCCGAGAATTAAATTGTCATTATATTTCGACTTCATATTTAGTAATTTAATATATTTATTTAATGAATTTAATATTTTCCTTAATTTCACATAATTCTTTATTTAGTGATTTATATATTTCTAAAATGAATAAATAATTAATATTCCGAATAAATAAATTACCAAGAAGAAAAAAATAGAAGAAAATGATTAAACACTGTTCATTTGGTGTAAGACTTAGTGTATTGGTTGGAGATGAATTTTAATTTGGTGCAAAATGGTGAAAAATTTGGTGCAGCACTAGAGATGACTTTAGGCCAATAAAGAAGAGTAATTAAAAATTTCATACCATACATCAACTGCATAGTAAACAAGAACTTCAAAATGATAATCATCTGCAAAATTCTTCCACAATCAAAAGTAGATCCACCCTTTCCTATGTAGGCTTGCTACCTGCATCATTTTAATTGTCATTTAGCATACTACAAAGCGCCACAATATACTATAGCTAAAATGATAATAAGAAATGATTCTAAAGCTTATACAGCTGGGAGATGAACAAGCCTATTTTATATATCCATCAAATAAACATTCATAATGAGTCCTGTAATCTCATCACCACCTACTTCATTCTTTCTATTTTTAAATGCGCCTCCATCATTAGTCCAAATACATTCTTTACTTAATCATAAATTTCAAGTTCAGATACACCCTTGTTTCTTTATAACCTCCATCTTTGTAGTAGATATAAAAAAAAATTAACAAGCAAACAAAACGGTCAAATCAAAGGTAATAGTAGTGGAAGGTTTGTGATCACCTGCAAAAAAAAAAAGCAAGCCATGTAATCACATCCGTTGCTTGAAATGCAAAATGCCCCTCTATAACATGATTGAGTAGCAATAGCTACTCCCATAAGCTGATGTCACCGACAAGTTACATAAAAATTTAAATCAAACAATTTGTACTCCATAAATTATGTATGCACCTACAAGTCATGTTCTAGCTTTGCTCATTAGTTCAGTGGAAATCAAGACTTTGCTCGCTTTTACTTTATTCTGTGTAAATTTATCTTGAGTATTCAATAATTTGCATACATAAATCCAATCCTCCAAAGAAACACAAAAAGAATAAAGTTACCAAAAGAATTCATGTGAAACAACAAAAGACTCTAATGAAGGCACTAGGCAGGACACATTGTAACATCTACTGCCAGGGAGCCCTTCGGTTAAGGAACAACAAACCATAACCTCCAAACAAGTCTCCTCACCAGTTTCCAACCAGACCTTTTCTCAACTTAACTAATCACTAAAACTAAGTGAACACCCAGAACAAACCCAACAAATGGAGAAAATATTAAAATATCACATAACATTATACCAATAGAGAATATACAAAAGAATGCATAAAATACCTAGCAAACCAGTGTGCATTAGGATTTAGGAATGTCGCGATGATGATAAATCCACGGGTGGCATGGCTATAAGAAAATGCATATTTCTGCCCAAAATGTTCAAAGATTCTACTATATGCAATGTTCATCAGCTTTAACCAAAAAAAAAAAAAATGAGAGAAAAGATAAAAATGGAAAACAGAAAAAGAAAATGGCGTGCTTGGTCTACAATATGCATGCCAATTATAGAGGGTGGACTTTGGGTACGTGATTTTGCTACAGTTCAAAGATCTTTCCATATGAAACTTGCATGGCGTCTTTTGACTACTAACAGTTTGTGGTCTAGTTTTCTCCATGCCAAATATGTAAAGAGTGGACATATTTTACTGAACTCTAATAATAAAGGATCCAGTTTGTGGCAATCAATTATAGAGGTTCTACCTGAGGTATATGAGAATCCGAAATGGAGGATTAGGTCGGCATCCTTTTGGTATGATCGCTGGTTAGCGAGTGGTCCTTTAAGTGAGTATGTTTTGGAGGTAACTAACCCAAGACTTCAGGTTAGAGATTGTTGGATTGAAGATGGCTGGGATTTCACTTATCTCAAAGAGCTAGTGGGTGAGACGAAGGCAGCAGAAGTAGTTGAAACTATTGAGGCTAGAAAAGAAGGAAGTGATATGATCATCTGGAAGCCGAACGATAATGGAGAATTCTCAACTTCAAGTGCTTGGGATATTGTAAGGGTGATGAGTCCAGAGATTCCTTGGATGAAATGGATATGGCATAAATTTCTACCCAAAAAAGTGTATGTTTGCATGTGGAAAGCTAAGTTTAACTGTTTAGTGTGGACTCTAGGGTGAGATCAACAAGGGTTGCTCTAGTTTCATGTTCTGATAAGGGACAAGTGGAAACACTTGATCATGTGCTCAACTCTGGTGATATTGCTAAAGAAGTTTGGAAATGGGCTTCTTTGGCCTTGGGAGTGCACTACTTGGAGGCACAATCATGGTGGACAAGAATTAATCGATGGTTTACATGTGCAAAAAATGTTTCACAACGTGGAATTTTAATTGGGCTATTACCAAGTTTGATAACATGGAAGTTTTGGGGACGTCGATGCAAGGCACGTATGGAAGGGAATAGAGAATCTGCGAATGAGGTATGGCTTGCTATAAAGGCTTGGTTGCGTCTCCTTGCTGAAAAAAATAGTTAAAGTTTCAAAGCTAAGCAAAACAGATTATGAACTTCTCAAAGCTTTAGAGCTGCCTATGGGTTCTAATGTGAGTAAACCAACTCTTTTAGTTTCTTAGAGGAAACCTACTGCTGGTTGGGTAAAACTCAATGTAGATGGGAGTTATGTTGGTAATCCGGGACCTTGTGGAGGTGGGGAAGTGATTAGGGATCATTATGGTAATTTGGTTGTTGGTGTCTGTGTTAAATATGGTTATGGAAGCAACAATGAAGTGGAATTGCGTGCTGTCATTACTGGGGTAGAGCTATGTAAAGAGATGGGTTTTCAACGGGGAAGAGATTGAGTGTGATTCGGTAGTAGTGGTAAATTGGTTAACATACAGTCTATGTAAGATTTCGTGTTTGTGGGATTATTGGGATGAGTTATTAAAATTGCTTAGCGACATTAGTTTCACTATCTCTCATTAGTATAGAGAAGCAAATAGAGCAACAGATCTTCTAGCCAAACAAGGGCAGATGGTCTCACGATGAGGTACATGCACTTAGACCAAATACCAAAATTGCTAAAAGGTATCATTCGTATAAATAAGCTTGGTTTTCCTAACATTAGGCAATAGTAGTGAGGTTGATGTGTTAGTTTTTATTTGCTTGATTAGGGCCTTTATGACTTTTTGGCTCTTATGTTATTTTGTTGGATTTGTTGCTACGGTATTCCTCCGCTATAAGTGAGGTGTTTGAATAAAAATTTCATTTAAAAAAAAGGTTTCTATTATAGGACTGCATTCCAAGGTGAAAGTAAAACTACACTTCGGAAGTTGAACAATAAATTTTGTATTTTAGATGATCAACAACAGCCGAGGCATTTTGTGAATCAGCCTCAAGTTCCATTACGAGTTTTTATCTTTGGAACTAAACCAAAGAAGTGTAGGCATTCTATTTTCTCCTATATAAGGCCTAACAAAAAATTCCAGGCCTTGAGAAGAGGCATATCTATGAAAAGTTGTTGATTCCTGTTTTTCTTGAGACTTTTTTATAACGAAATATCTTATTTTTGTTCAGAAGTTCGTATTTTTGAGTACCAATAGAAACAACAAGATAATTTAATGAAAAAATTGTAACTGTCTACATTATCTAAAAACTCTAGTTCTTTTTATACTTAAATCTAATGAATTAATAGCAAAAGAATTACAATAATGAAATAAACAAGAACACCAAGATTTATGTGGAAATTCAAGATGGGAAAAACAAACATGTAGAGGAGGAGAATTCCACTATAATAAATAATGAATGTGTTTACAACAAGATCTCAATGCTTTCAGTTGTATATATATATAAGCCCTAAAATCCAAGTTGTAGATGAATAGAAGTCCAGAAATTGCGTCAAAACGTGAAGCGGGTCAAGTGCCAGGCTAGCACCAAGTCTTGGGAGAAAATTTGAAGGCGCTGCTTCAATGGCAAGTTGACGAAAATGCAGTGACTTTTCTTTTCGGTCCATAATCTTAATCTCTACAAGACCACTTCAACCAAAACTCCAATGCCCACTAAAATTTGGGTCAGACTACAACATTAAGATTTCTATCAAAACAAAAAGTTAGCAAAATATCAATCAAGAAAATACTATCTTAAGATGAACAGTATGTAAATAGAGTAAATTCAAATAAATCATAGTCTGTTCTTATCTCTAAGCCTAAAAAAGTGCATTTTTTTGGAATTAATTTGTTGTCGCGATCTAGTTCATCTTATGCTGAAAAGAACTAAACTTTAGTGAATTAAGTTCCCAATGTGGTTCCTCCAAAATATAGACGAAGGCTACAAAACTCCTTGTTGAAAACCGGGCCAAATAATAAAGACAAGAATAATATAAGCAATATAAAAATAATGGATCATACAACAACCAAGATTTTGTGGAAGAAATGGAAAATTTATTATTCCAAGAAACTTTAATTCTCTTTACAAGATTTAATTATCTCAATCTAAATCTAAATCAACAACGATCTAATTGTTATTTTGAGTATATGAAAAGCTTACACCTTATGGAACATTTATAGGAGCCAAATCTTGAAGTTATGAATGAAGTAAAACATAAAAACCGCTTCAAAAAACAATAAGGAGACATTTTCTCCCGCACAGGTGGCATTGCGGCGCTAGCCTTCTGTTTCTCTTTTTCGCTCACAGTGCTTAGGCTCCCTGTCTCAATCCCAATGCATCCAAAACACTTCCTTATTCATTCTAAAGTCCTTATCCCAATCAAACTTTCAGTCCATGATGAAAGTCGATTTCTTATCAAATCGGACTTCCAAACCAACACTAACTAGGTTTTCCCTATGAATCAAACTTTCAAATCACGTAGAGTTTGAGTCACAAACATAACAAACTCCACCTTGACACAAATTTTGTAGCAAGAAATTAGGTCTTCATTCTTCAAGTCATTCTCTAACTCTTTCATCATGCCCCTTTTGAGAACACAATCCCCTTGTCGGGCATACTCAGCAACTGCTTGAATCATCCCATTTACTTCCAACTTTAGTTGAGTCAACATACTTGCTCGAATCACCATGAGCACTTCCCAACTCTACATGAATTGTCAAACCTGCTTGAATCACCCCGAGTAACATGATCAACAAGATCACAACTAGTTCCACTTGAACTACAGGAGATTCTCCAATATTATTGTCTGTTTATCAAACCATAAGTTGTAGCTGCATCCACACTGATTGTCAAACCTTCTAACACATATAGCCCCTGTTTGGGCCATCTTTTTTCCATTATTTTAGAAAAATAATACTCGTTATACAGGAAACCTGCCAAAGGAAGTCAAATACTGACATGTTGCAGGCAACTTTGCTTTTTCTTTTGTATTTGCTCCACACGACTATGCCCATAATACCCTTGCCCCAACATTTACACTGCAATCAATTTCAACCTACACTCTCTCTCTTTCTCTCTCTCTCTTCCGGCTTCACGACCGACATCTACCGTGAGCTTCGAAGTGCTTCTCAAACAGGTAATCGTTAATTTGACGCTCTGATTTCCTTATGAAGTAGTGTGGAGCTGCGATTTGTGTTGTCGGACCTGAATAACGTACGGGTCGAAAATTTTCAACCGACTTCGACGGCTCGGCCTCGAAGTGTATTCATCTTCTCCGATTTTGTTTTGCAATTGCCCGGTACGTCGAATTCCCTTATGTTTTCTAGTACTACCATTTGTTGGGAATTAATTCAAATTCGGGTTTCTTGTTTTGACTCAGTATCTTATATTGTGTTTGTTGCTATTGTTTAGGAAATAAGTTGGGTTTTTTTCTGTTCTAGATTTGAGGTTAATCTGGTCTATATAGATCATGCCCACTAAATATTTGTTATTCCGTGTCAATGAGTCTGGTAGAAATATCAGGGAGTAGTGGTCATGTGGTTGTAACTACCAAGTGCTGATTGTCTATTTAATCGCTTGTGTTCTGAAATAAAATCTCGTTCAGTCAGGTTTCTTCACAGTTTCATATATTACTTTGATTTAGATTTCCGCACTATCACCATTTTCTCCACCGTTTTCTCCCCTCTGCGTCTTCGATTGCGTGCTTTAATGTCTGCTTCTAGTTCTGGGCTATAAGGGGTTAGCTTCGATTTTGAAATGTGCCTTAAATGGGGTAATTGCTAGCTATTTTCGTGTGTCCTACAAATTCCATTTATGCAATGACAGAAAAATTGTAGATCATTTGTGATGTCATTCTCTGTTTACCCAATTAAACTAGTCGGTCATGATTGCTTTCTAGTAATACGGATGCGCAATGGAAATATATTTTTGTGAAAATTGTGTAAGGCTGATTACTCCATAAGATAGTTTTTGTCACGCTAAATTTAAGCTTAACATAGAATTGGCCTTCTATGGAGTAGGGAACTACATATGTTGCCCCGTTTCTTAATGGCATTATGGAAACGTTCTTGCATAATGATGAGTAGGGAACTACATATATTAGTGGCTCACTAGGAGATCTGTTCGTAGAAACTTGAAACTGCCTATTTTTCCACTTCAATGTATTTGAAAAAACAATGCAGTTACTGCATTTATGTGATGAGAATAGAACAACAGATAAGCAACTTACACACCGTTGTCAATTCTTTATAGATGTAGAATTCTGCATAATGACCTGCGACATTGCTTATCTAATTGACGTGAACTTCATTTTCCTTTTTTTGTCGATTCGTTCCTTACCCAGCCACGTAGTCTATTTCGCAGCTGGACCAAGTTGCCTGCCCTTTGCACAGTAAGCTCATATCTTGCACTTCCACAAACAGAGACACACCAGCACGAAGACTGACTCTTCACCCCAATTGTCGCGAACATGGATCCATTCCATCCATAGGTACAAATCACCTACAGGGGCAAGACCTCATTTCCTATCTTTTTCCATTTCAGTTTTGTGTTTTCCCCTTTTTTTCGTCTTCCGTTGCATCTTATTTAACTTTGCTTTTTCCATCTCGCAGCTTGGTAGCGTTCAACCACCTGTTTCATCGGGAGCTGTTGATGACCTATCAAGTGCTGCATCCTCAAAAAAGCATGCAAGATGGAAAGAAGCAGAGAGAGGGACCTTCATTGCAGCCTGTGAAACTGCAATTGCCGAAGGCCATCGTCATGGGAAGTGTTTTACGAAAGTTGCATGGGAACGTCTCGTAACGTTATTCAAATCCATATCCGGCCACAATTGGACTAAAAATCAACTTCGCAACTAGTGGGACTCAATGCGTCGTGAGCACAAACGGATCACCGAACTGCTCTCCTGTACTGGGGTCGAGTACCGGCCATCAGAAGGTCGGATTGTAGCTTCAGAAGAATGGTGGAAGCGAAAAATTAAGGTAATTTCGTGTTTAGCGTGATTTTCGTTTCGATCGGGATACCTCGTTCGTAATTATCAGCACCGTATGTACTTGGCATTGCAGGAAAACAAGGACTATAAGGACTTCGAGCACAAAGATATCAGCGAGATATATACTCGATATCATCAGCTTTTTGGGGACAGCTATGACGGGGATAAGTATGCAGTGACTCCCACGAAGTTATATAGTACTGGAGTACGTATGTTCGAGGATAGTGCAGCTGATGACGATAGGGATGCAATCCCTATTGATGCGGAGAGCACTAGTTCGAGTGACGAAGGTCACGAGGGAAACTGTACCTTCAACACAAAATTGTCTGGCCTACGCAGCGGCAAAAAGAGGAAGTCGGGTACGTGCTCCCATACAGGAAAGAAGAAGAAGAAATTTTCAGCAAATGATGTGTCTTACTCCGTCGATCGCGCGAGCAGTGTCGCCGAGGAAGTGGCGGCGAAGATAAGCAAAATTTTGACCCCAGAGAAGAACGCTAGAGTTGCCTGCGTAGATGAGTTGCTTGCGGCGGGACGGCTTAAACGACGGACGCCTTTGCACTTCTTTGCTTGTACTTTTCTCGCACATAAGCGATATCGAGACATGTTCGCTAGACTACGGGACGACGATGAAAAGTTCGAGTGGATTGAGTGGCAGTACAACAAGCGTAACAAGTCCGGTCATTACGTTATGTATTATTTGAACTTTATTTTATGAGCTTTTCGTGGTAGACTTTCCCTTTTATATTTTTTTTCCTTGCGCCCTTTTGTTTATCTTAGATGTTGTGGTTCTGTACTATGTTATTAGCTAGTTTCTGCACTTTATGTTATGATACTTTTTCTTGTGCTATTTCACAGCTTTTTATGCATGCTTGTGCATAAAAAACTGAGTGTCTAACCTCGTGCTAATATTTTAAACCTTGTGCTACACATATTTACTACACACATATTTACTACAGGTTGTGCTATTTCACACATATTTACTACACACACCTTGTGCTGATATTTTAAACCATTCACAGTTGCTGAATAAGGTATGAAGTCATCTACAAATTTTGTTTTCTAAAGAACCAATAATAGAAAATATTAGCACAATAAGACATTTTTGTTTTCTCTAGCAGACTTTCATTTTTGATATAGGACCCCAATTATTCACATCCACAAAAAGTTCACATGCAGTATAGTGTATTCATCTTGTACCTGTCATATTCTTTTGCATACCACTTGTGCTATATATACACGTTACATTACCCTTATGATGCACTCAAGAGCAGTACAACATCCAACATTTTTCATTGCTTTATCGTATTATCTTAGTACCCGAAACCAATTTCTAAATCATTTCAAACCATACGGTTACACAATGGAAAATCTTAACTTCAACTGTGTGCTTATATCCGGATCCGAAGACGAAGATGACGTGGACGAAGAAGAGTTCATTAGGCAACTATCAGAAGATATCATGAAATGGGTACACTATTATCTAATTGCATCAAGTGACGCGATGCGATACTATCGCACACAGCAACATCGCATCAGACGATTTTCCGTTCGCAAGAAACGGACACATGTTTATGAAGGAAGCGATGGAGGAGAACTGGCAAATGTGTTTTCAAGAATTTCGAATGTACCCACAACAACTGCGTAACTTTGCACACACCCTAAGGGATGAGTACGACTTACGTAGCAGCCAGCAGGTCGATCTATATGAACAAGTCGGCATGTTCTTGAGCATATTAGCGCACGGCAAGGGATACCGACAGGTGACAACGATTTTCAACCATTCCTTACAAACTGTATGTCATTACTTCAGGGTGGTTCTTCGTGCCATTGTTTCGTTTTTCGCGTGGATGCTACAGCCCAGCCCGAACTACAACGACGGTGCTCACCCTTACAAGCCGAACCCGAATAAACATCCACTGTTTCAAGATTGCATCGGTGCAATTGATGGAACACATGTGAGAGCAGTACTTCTGCGGCACGAGTGGGTGAACTTCATTGGACGGAAAGGGATGCCAACACAAAATGTTTTGGCGGTTTGTGATTTTAATATGTGCTTCACCTTTGTACTCGCCGGCACAACCGGGAATACGCACGACGCTCGTATACTTACTCGAGCTATATATAGTCCAGAAATTCATTTTCTAGTACCAGCGCAGGGAAAGTATTATTTGGTTGACTCCGGGTTTGCACATCGACTGGGATATATGGCCCCGTACAAGGGGTCGGACATATTGTACCATTTCCAACAGTTTCGCGACGATGGTACGGGTCGTCGTCGTCGTTTTCGCAATGCTCGCGAAAGGTTTAACTACAAACACTCATCATGCAGGAACGTGATAGAACGTACATTTGGTGTGTGGAAAGAAAGGTGGCAAATCCTCGATCGGATGCCTAGCTATCCGTTTCGAACTCAAGTAGCCGTTGTTATTGCGACAATGGGTATTCACAATTTTCTACGGCGTTCCGGAGTGGTGCACGAGGCATTTCGTACAGTAGAGACCGACGACGATGCTTACGAGGTGGAGCTACCAACCACTGAGGACGAAATGCATGCCGAAATTAATGCGCCCGAAATGCAGCGTAGTGAATGGGATAGAATTTGCGATTATATGGCTCAACAACCGTGAAAATGTACTCTTTTATTTGAATTGGCGATCTCTGTGGTGTCACGAACGAAGTCGATCAATTTATATGTTGGTGTGTAGTATCATGATTTCCGAACAGTGGGACTCAATGCGTCGGAGTTATTGTGACAAGTTTTTAAATAAAAAATAATTTTATTTACGTTCAAATAAATGTTCGTCGTACGCTGACAGGCATCGGAAAAATATTTGTCCAATTCCAACACAAAGGAATTATTGACACTGTCCACAAGTATTCTCGTGAGCAATTGAAAGAATGGAAGTCAGTAAAGTCATCATTATACACTAGAGACAAAAGGGAGGGCTAAAATGGAATGTGGACTTAACAAAATACAATCCCTGCACACCATGCAGACTAGCCTCCTATTGATGATTGGACTCAAAGTCAGTAACGTTCCTTTTTTTCTAAAAATGAAATTGGAAAGATGGCCCAAACATGGGCATAACAAGGACTTTCTTTGCCATCTTAACACAACCCGAGCACCCTTGCTAATTTTCAAAACTCCACCTCCACTAATATACATGTACCTTTTTTAATCAAGAGTACTCAAAGAGATTAAATTTGTGTCTATACTTGGAACATGTCGAACCTAGCAAGTGTTCTAACCGTCCATCGAACATCTTGATTTTGACATTACCGTCCCAGTTATTTTACAAGGTTCATTATTTATCATCATCATGGAACCACTTGTAACTGCTTCATATAAAGAGAACAAATCCTGGTTTGAACACATAAGGAAAACACAAGCGGAATCAAGAATTCAATTCTCGTCATGTTTGGAGTCGCTATCAGTAATTGCCAAACCATTTCCATTACTGTCTTCCTCTACAAGATTGACATCAAGATTGGGAATTAGCATAAACAAATTGATTTCGGTATAACATGTATATAAAAAAGTTCACGTCACCAAATTAATTTCGATACATGTGTAGATGATTATACTTATAAAAATCGTTACCTTTTAACTAATTCACTTTAATTTTATGAGAGTCGTGTTGATAACATATTATAAATAAATTAGAGAGAAAAAGAGAAAATAAAAATCAATAGACTTATGTATATTATAATGAGAACCAAAATTCCATATTTATAGGAAAATATTAGGGATACAATGGTAATGATTTCTAGTGTTGGATGGGTACAATTGTTATTCTCTAATAAATTTCCCATTTACAGCAATAACCATATTAATTTTATAAATATTTAGTTGCAAATGACAATTATCTGTCTACGCAAAGAAGAGTTATTAAAAAAAAAAAAATTTGGCAGCTGGATTGGTGGATGAAAGTCTTACTCAAAATCAAAATATAAATAACAACAATCACTCTTTAACTTAAAATTTAATCTAAATCAAAGTTAACAATTAATTTGAATAACATATTTCGTGGAATTCATAACTGTTTAACTTTTATCAAAATTTACTAAAAATTTGATTTTAATCTCCACCAAACATGAGCAAAATCACAATAAATTTGATTTTTTCTCTTTTCTCTTGCTCTCTTTTACTATTTTCCTCATGCCTTTTAACAAAATCTTAACCCTCCTAATTTTTTAAAATTTGTATATAATCTCTCTACAAATTATCATATTTACTACAACTCTTCGCTTTCAAATCAAATTTTCAAGTAATTAGAACTTAAATTTGCATTTTCTCCTATCAAACTAAACTGTATATATATAGAATGTTTCAAA
Organism: Fraxinus excelsior; assembly: GCA_019097785.1. Lineage (NCBI taxonomy): Eukaryota > Viridiplantae > Streptophyta > Magnoliopsida > Lamiales > Oleaceae > Fraxinus > Fraxinus excelsior. Next base: position 36,113,627 of record CM032630.1, read on the forward strand.
CTCATTATATTCAATTTGACTTATATTTAATGAATTGTGTTTATTTGATTAATTATTAGTATTGAATATTAGTTATATATTTTTTCTTTCGATTACTTTAATTGACTGTTTGTATCAAATACGTTATAAGATTTTTAAACGTAAATATGCATTTTCTTGTGATGAACAAAACATTAATAAAATGACTTTTCAAAATCAAATGGGTGAAAATGATTATCAAAATATTAATGAAAAAATGTTTTTTTAAATGTAAATCTGCATTATCTCAAGTCAAGTATGAATCATTCAACAATTAAGAATAAAGTATTCGATTTGTACATGGTTTGATTGTGCCACCAAATCAAAATGTCTGCGTCCTCCCTTGCCAAGAACAAAGGTAATTTGGCGCTTCTGCTCTATGTTCAATCAAGAACAGTGCTACACGTATAGGGATATTTCACCAAAAAAAAAAAATTTACGGAAGACACGTGTGATTTCATTGGACAGTTGGGGAAACCCATGCAGGTGATTTCTTCCGCTCAAACCCTCATCTTCCCTCTTCCAAGAACAAAGGTAATTTGGGGCTTCTGCTCTACGTTCCAGCAGGAACAATGCTACACGTACGGAATATTTCACATATTTTTTTGTATGATGTGATTTCATTGGACAGTTGGGGGAAAAAATAGACCCATGCAAGTGATGCCAATGCAACACATGTATAAAGCCCGTATTGGCAGCACCTCTATACCTATATAAAGCCTGTAAGAAATTGTTAATAAAATATATGATTATGTTTTCATAGCTTTGCAACTGATCCTTTACCAATGAACATAGGTGATGTTGGCATTTTAGCTCCCTTAGAGCTGAAAAATGAACCAAGCTACCAACTCAAGAAGAGCTGAAATAACATGTGTTTCCTATGCCTCCAATATCATATTATTTCTTAGTTCATATTATGCCTATTTTCTTAGCAACGACTCATGTCCAGAAGCACGTTTGTCACTTTTATTTTAGTGAAGTTGTGTAAACAATTTGCACTCAGATTTAATTTTTGTTACGATGATTTCTTGGCTATATTTTGAATGAATTTTGACAAAATAAGTGAAAATAAATCTAACTTCACAGAAATAATAATCAATCCATATACTTTATTCAAATCCTTTTCACATAAAAAAAAACCCCCTAGATCCATTCTTCATATTGAAATCTGAAAAATTAACAGAAATATAATACATACTTGAATCCATGATAATTTCATTATTAGACTGAATGGATCACGATCTTCCAATTTGATTTGTGAACTTCACTCCAATTTTGATCTCTATTGATGAGGATGTAGAAATCTTGAAGAACACATTCAAATTGGGACCATAACCCATATATTCATAATATAATGACCATTTATTATCTTTCATTTGTTTTAAATCGGTCCCTCAACAATTTAAAACAAACTTTCGGTCTCTACACTTTAATTCCATGAAATCCAATACCCATTAGTCAAAATTCATCTTTAGTAGATCACTTTAATTGACTAATATACTTCAAATAATAGCACACACATTTTAATATGCTACATGTGGCCCCAAATATGTTAGAATATTCCAACAATCTCCCACCGGGTCATATGTGTTACCTTTCAAATGTGAGCTCAAAATTTTATTGTTGTTATTATTATTATTGTTATTATTATTATTATGGGTATTTCAAACAATCTCGTCCATCAGTTATATTGATATAGGATCAAAGCAATTTTCGTCACATTTAACGTGACTAAATCCATCAATAGTCACATACACTCATATAACCAAATTACAGATCAATCATGAGAGTGTAACATGAAAATTACATGTTATGTGATCCAAACATGTCTATTTCCAACTAGTCCAACCTTATTTCTTAAGCGAGATCAATACTGTACATAATAACAGAGTGTAATGAACTGAATAATTTATTTCTGTACAGAATAATATCTAAATACACAAATGTGTCCAAAACATAAAGCAACGAAAATACAGACTCCCTCTAAAACATGATATCATCATGATATACAACACACATACGAGCATTGTGCTCATGAAAGACCTTGGGTGTCAATCCTTTAGTAAGCGAATCTGGAATCATGAAGTTTGTCCCAATATGCTCTATGGAAATCTGTCCAGTCTATACTATTTCCTTCACAACTAGGAACTTGATGTCAATGTGTTTTGACTTAGATGAACTCCTGTTGTTATTGGAATATAGAACTGCTGAGTTATTGTCACAATATAACTTCAGTGGTCTTTCTACGCTATTCAGAATACGCAGCCCAGCGACAAAATTTCACAGTCATATTTCATGATTAGATGCCTCATAGCATGCTACAAATTTTGCTGTCATGGTAGAAGAAGCTATGAGTGTCTGCTTAGCACTCCTCTAGGAAATAGATCCTCCAGCTAACAGATAAATATAGCCTGATGTGGATCTCCTACTGTCTTGGCATCCAGCAAAATCAGAATCAGAGTACCCTATGATCTCTAACTGATCCGATCTGATATAGGTGAGCATGTAATCCTTTGTTCTCTTCAAATACCTCATAACCCTTTTGACTGCTATCCAATGATCCATTTCAGGGTTTCTTAAATATCTACCTAGCATTCCAACAATGAATGCTATATCTGGACGTGTACAAACTTGAGCATACATAAGACTCCCTACAGTAGATGCATAGGAAATCTTCTGCATTTCTTTAACTCCAAGGTCATTTTGCGGGCATTGTTTTAGATTAAATTTGTCTCCCTTAGCGACGGGGGTGTCACCTGATTTACAATCTTGCATGTCAAACCTCTGAAGTACTTTATCGATATAGCCCTTTTGTGACAATCCAAGAATATCTCAAGAGCGATCCCGATATATCTGAATCCCTAATACAAAAGAGGCGTCATCAAGATCTTTCATCTCAAAGTTCCTTGATAGAAATCTCTTGGTTTCGTGCAACATGCCTATATCATTAGTGGCAAGCAGTATGTCATCAACATACAAAACCAGGAAAATATGCTTACTCCCACTGAACTTGTGATACACACAATTATCAACAACATTCATATCGAAACCAAATGAGATAATTACTTGATGAAATTTGTGGTACCATTGACGAGAAGCTTACTTGAGCCCATAAATGGATTTCTTTAATTTGCAAATCATATTCTTTGGGTCTCCTGACACATAGTTTTCTGGTTGCACCATATAAATCGTTTCATCAATGTCACCATTGAGGAACGTCGTCTTAACATCCATCTGATGTAGCTCAAGATCAAAATGCGCAATAAGTGCCATGATTGTCATGAAAGAGTCTTTTGTTGAAACTGGAGAGAAATTCTCTTTGTAGTCAATACCTTCCTTTTGGGTAAAGCCTTTAGCTACAAGACGAGCCTTATATCTTTCCACATTACCATTCGAATCCCTTTTGGTTTTAAATATCCATTTGCAACCAATGGATTTCGCACCTTCTGGTAATGGGACAAGATCCCAAACTTTATTGTCTTGCGTAGACTTATACTCATTATTCATGTCATCAATCCACTTTTGAGAGTTTGAACCCTGCATGGCCTAACGGAAGTTGATTAGACAATATTCCATTAATCCATTATTTTTCTCATATTCATGGAGAAATACTATAAAATCATTCGAAATAGCATTTTTCCTTTCTCTCGTGGATCTCCTTAAAAGTATTGGTTCTTGAGGTTGTTGAGTTTGAACTTCTAGAATAATTACCTCATTTTGGATGGAAAGTTTTTCAACATTGTCTTGTTGAGATTCTGGATATACTTCTTGATTAATGACTAGTATACGAACTTGTACATTGTCAAAAGTAATAGTATCATCAACTTCTTCCTCAAAGACAATGTCTCTAACCTTATTTCTTCCCCCAAACTCAACATCCTCAAAAAATGTTGCAGTTCCGGTTTCAAAAATTGACTTAGTTGTGGGATCATAAAATTTATAGCCCCTTGATCGCTCAGAATAACCAATAAAGTAGCTGCCTACTGTTTTGGAGTCCAATTTCTTTTCATGTGGCCTAGCCTCAGCTGGATATCCCCAAATATGAAAATGCTTTAGAGTAGGCTTTTTACCTATCCAAAGTTCATAAGGAGTTTTGGCAGTAGCCTTAGTTGGTACTCTGTTCAGAATATAAGCTGCAGTCTTTAATGCTTTTCCCCAGAGTGATTTTGGTAAAGTAGAACGACTAATCATACTCCTTACCATATCTTTAAGAGTTCTGCTTAATCTTTTAGCTACACCATTCATGCTAGGTGTCCCTGGAACAGTGTATTGTGGGACGATTCCACATTCCTCTAGGTATTTAGCAAATGTCCTGGACATTGTTCACCTGAACCGTCGTTTCTGCCATAATACTCACCACCACGGTTAGACCTAACGCTTTTTATCCTTTTGTTGAGTTGATTCTCAACCTGAGTTTTAAACCCTTTGAACGTGTCCAGTGACTCAGACTTTTCATGAATAAGATATAGGTACCCATAACGTGAGTAATCGTCTATGAATGATATAAAATATTGTTGACCATTCCAAGAAGCCGTAGGGAATGGCCCACAAATATATGTGTGTATCAATTCTAAGACATCTGAAGTTCTATTCGCACCTAATCCTTTTGTTTTGGTCTGTTTTCCCTTGATACATTCAATACAGACATCAAAATCTGTGAAGTCAAGGGAATCCAAAATACCATCTGACACATGTCGTTCAACTCTAGATTTAGATATGTGACCTAATCATTTGTGCCATAATTTTGCTGAATTTTCTTTATTTAATTTGTGTTTAGTACCACGTGATTCCATATGCAGGTTTTCATTATATGATGCAACAGTATCAATCAAATACATGTTATCATATGCAAATAATAAACGAGTACCAATAATATTAGAATTTAAAGAAAGATTAAACTGATTGTTTCCAAATGAAAAACAATAACCAAATTTGTCCAACAAAGAAACAGAAACCAAATTTCGTCTAAAAGACAGTACAACTTTAGTGTCTTTCAAATTCAAATAATATCCGCTTCCCAACAATAACCTAAAAATGCCTATTACATCAACTTCCATCGACTTGCCATCACCAACATAGAGGTATCTTTCACCATCATTTGGCTTTCGGTAGCTCAAGCATCCCTGCATAGAAATACTTATGTGAGTAGTAGCACCAGAATCTAACTACCAAGTATTTCTAGGTACTGAAGCTAAATTAACCTCTAAACAGATCAAAGTAAGATTTGTACATTTCTTTGCACACCAAATGAGATATTTGGTACAATTCTTCTTCACACGTCCATTATTTTTGCAAAAGAAACATGCATCTTTGTTGTCCTCTTGCTGTTTCTTTTGTACTGAACCCTTAGGAGCAGCTTGAAATTCATTCTTTCTTTTCTTGCCCTTATCTTTAGAAGTGCTTGCCAAGTGAACATTTTCAGTTCTATCTTGCTTCAACCTTTCTTCCTCTTGTACACAATATGAAATGAGCTCATTTAGAGACCATTTCTTCTTCTGACAGTTATAACTGACCTTAAATTGACTAAACTGTGCAGGAAGCGATATCAATATCAAATGTACGAGCAAGTCATCAGACAGCTCGAGTTTTAGTGCCTTAAGTTTTGAAACAATGTGAGACATCTCCATGATGTACTCCCTTATGTTTCCTTTGCCTTTATACTTTATTGAAATCAAGTTTTGCAAAAGCGTGCTTGTTTCAACCTTATCATTTTTTTGCAAAATGTTTCTCAATTTAAAACAAGGAAGTTCTTAGCATGAATCACTTCTTCAGATACGGCGTCTCGAAAGGCTTCCGAAATGCCGTGCTTAATGATCATCAGACTCATGCAATTAGAGTGTTCCCACTTCTCAAAGTTCATTTTTTTCATCATATGAACTTTCATCCGTAAGAGGAGTGGGGTGCTCAGTCCGGAGCGCAAGATCTAGATCCATGCTGCCGAGAACAATTAACATGTTCTCTTTCCAATCCTTGAAGTTTGTCCAATGGAGCTTGGGAATAGAGTTGATATTAGCAGATATGGAAGTAGTAGATGAATTAGATGTAGAGAGAAAATGGAAGAATTATGCTCACATCAATATTAAGATTTAATAATCAATTAATTCAAATCATGGTAAGTCCCATCTCAAGATACCTAACACATCATTAATATCAAGTTTTTGGACAGTAATATTAACTATAAGTGGTACTCTTGGTGTAGTGATCAAACATTGACAATAAATCCTGTCAAATAATAAATCCATCTTTGGATTGATTTATTATTCGCATGGAAACCTTATAATTGTCACATGTTTACCACCACAAGTGTGTATCAAATTCGACCAAATATTAACCTTCCTTTGGACCGGCTAATATCGTATGAATTTCTTCTAATATTCATAAAAAAAGGTTGCTTTGGCAACATATTGCTTCAATCAATTCACTTTTGAATATTATAAACTCAAATGAGTCCTTTATACCATAGTTTGATAAGCACAATACTTAAACTTATTTATCTTGAAACTTTAAGGGCCTATGAGTTAATAATTCAATACTTTAGGGGTAGAAATTAATTAATTCAAAACTTTATGAGTCAATAATTAATTATTGAAAACTTTAGGGACCCTAAAATTAATTATTCAAAACTTGAGGGGTTAAATGTTAATAATTGGAAAATTTAGGATTTTAAAATCAATTATGCGGAACTTTAGGGGCCAAACTAAACCAATTATGAACATTCAGGGGCTTAATAATTAAATTCAGAACTTAAATGACTCAAATTAATTAATGTCAGAACTTCAGGGGCTGAATTATTAAAATCCGTAACTTTAAGGCCCAATTAGGATTAACTTTAAACTTTAGAGACCGATTTATAAAATTAAACTCTAATTTTAAATTGCAAGCAGGGGCTTAAGAAACTCTAATTTGCAGCCTATACCCCGCCTCCAAATATTCCAAAACTGCAATTCCTTAATAAAAGAAAATGCCCTTTCATCTTCTCTCATAACCGAAAACACTTTAATGTCCTTTAACAGATTCAAAAATCTCAATTTCAAAAATTCGGATTTTGAAGAAAATCGTAGATCCTTATAATTTCATGTTATATCCATATAATAAATTCAATAAACCATATTATAACATGTTCATCTTTATATCCAAAGTATTATATGAAAGAATTTCATAATATAACATGAAAACCAAATAACAATATTATAACATGATCAAAACCATAATAACATGCTATAATTCTTTGATGTATAACATAACGATCAAATAATCCATAGAAATCAGAATCTTAAAATTCCAATTTCTCAAGATTTCAATTATGGAAAGCTCTGATACCACTTTATAGAAAATTGAAAAGGAATAATCAATCCACATACTTTATTCAAGTCCTTTTCACATAAAAAGGAACCCTAGATCCATTCTCACATATTGAAATATGAAAAATTAACAGAAATATAAAACATACTTGAATCCATGATAATTTGATTATTAGACTGAATGGATCACGATCTTCTAATTTGATTTGTGATGAGAATGTAGAAATCTTGAAGAACACACTCAAATTGGGACCATAACTCGTATATTCATAAGATAATGACCATTCATTATCTTTCATTTGTTTTAAATCGGCCCCTCAATAATTTAAAACAAACTTTCGGTCTCTACACTTTAATTCCATGAAATCCAATACCCATTAGTCAAAATTCATATTTAGTGGATCACTTTAATTGAATATAGTAGACATAAAGGTGTGTATATCTATACGAGTTATGTTGTCACTCAATTTGACAAAAGTCTTGAATTTCCAAAAATTTGAAATTCTAATTTATTCAACAATAATGTGATATATATAAAGAAAATTTAAGAATACAAGGAAATCTTAAAATTTCTCATAGAAGTTTTTATCTTATCTAGCATCGAAAATACAGCATTCAAATAGGGCGGTAAATAAATCGAATATAGATAGGGATGTCAACGAGCCGATCCGAGCCGGAAAAAAAAAAGCTCGAGCCGAGCCCGAGCTTTTTTGGACCGAGCTTATTTGGAGCCGAGCCGAGCCCGGCTAAAAAAAATGAGGCTTGGCCCAAGCTTTTGATCCGAGCCTAGTCGGCTCTTTTTTTTTTCTTTTTTTTTGTGGCACCTTATAGGCTTATGTCGGATAACATGTTAGATTTATAAATGAGTAACTATCCATTATAACAAAGTAAGAAATCTTTTTAATGATCGATTTAAATTTTTTTACAAATTTTAGTAACCATTGATGAAATTAGCTCAATTTTTAAATGTAATTAAGCAATATATATCACTAATAATTTCACTTAGATATTTAGGTACTTAGAGTTTTAGAGAAATTAAAACAGTAATAAACTAATAATACAATAAATATTAAACAAACAAATATCACTCATTTTTCAAAATAATCTATGTGATACATTATGAGATAAATTTGTCACTTATAATTAGTTTATTAATTTCATGATGAGTGAAATAAATTGGCAAATTTTGAATTTTTTTTTGCGGGCCTACCCGAGCCACACGGGCCGGCCGGCTCGGGCCGAGTCCTCAAAATGAGGCTCTGTGGATCCAAGCCCAAGCCGGGCTCGGCTCGGGCTTTTTCCGAGTCGAGCCCAAGCCGTGCGAGCCGCCGAACTTTTTTGCCATCCCTAAATATGGATCAGATCTGCCTATATTTGATTCAATCCAATAATTCAACGGATATTTGATTATTAAATTCATATCTGATTTGCTATATTATCGAATATTCAAATTTCGAATCCAAAATATCTTACACATTCTTTTTTTATTGGAAAGAGGAAATTCACAATCTCAATACAAAATTTATTATGATATATATTAGTTTTATATTGGAATTTGATAGGTTTGCCATTCTTCATTAAAAATCATAAAATATAATACAAGTTTCAAAATGAAAAATAAAAATAAAATATGTTTAATAAATTATGTAGCAATATATAAAATATATTATATATTATATATTATAACAAATCGGATCCCGTTATTATCGGATCGGATTGACCTATATCCATATTTGCTCTATTTAGTTAACATATTATTGAATTCGGATCTTGATCGAGTTATCAGATTGAAATCTTAAATCCATCTTACATTAATTTCATCAGATTCGAATAGGGTTTGGATCAAAATCCAATCCATAGACAACCCTACGTTCGAAGTTAAAAATTTGAGGGATATTCATTGATCACTAGCTATCCAAATTTATTTATTTCCTTCATTTAAGATTTATGTTGGGCAAACCTACACCAAATCATTTTGAACGGTTTGAAAAAAACTCAAACCTAAACCTTTTGGTCCGATTTTAAACTGCCGATTTCATGGTATATTTTTTTGCCTGCACTTTTATGTCATTATTTCATTGAATTCAATATATATTCATATCTTACTAATAACAAATCTAAAACAACTAAATATATATACTATAAATTTAAATACCAACTAATCCAAATGAAATCATAATAATAGTTTTTTGTTCACCCCTTTTTAGGCTAAAACGTTACGATAACGTTACAATACAAGTCTAATAAACTATGTGAAAATTATTCATTTCCCTACTTTTCGAGATCCAAATTTTAAAATTAGATTTTATATTTTAATTTTCAAAAATCAGATATTTTAGATATAGATAGAGGTTTTTTATATTTAATTAAATATTAATAATAATAATATAAAAAATAATTTATATACACCCACCCCACCGCACCCCACCCCAACTTAAAAACCTAATTTCTCACCTTCAGCATAACTCTCTCTCTCTCTCTCTCCGACGGTGGCTTCTCACTTCTTCCTCTTCCCCCACCCTCCTGTCTCCACCCTATTTCACATCACGCGACGCTGCCCTAATTACCAACAGCGTCACGACGTTGCTCAGCGAAGTAGAAGGGGCTTCTTTCCGTGCCGCCACCATACCCTCCAGCACCATCGCCTTCTAACAACGTCGGCACCATTCCTTGCGGCGCAACCACATATCGCACAGATGTAATCGGTAAGATATGGTTTTCGGCTTCCGTGCGTGATATGTTCCGACTGCTATACGTGATTGTTGATCTGTGATTTTGTGGTTGGTGATTGTGCTGTGTTGGTGATTGTGGATCTGTGGTTTTGTGGTTGGTGGTGGAGGTGGTTTTTGGGGTTTTTTTTTGTTGGTGGTGGTGTAGGTGGATTTGGTGATGTTGGTGGTGGATATTGGCGGCGACGAGGTGGTTTTGAGGTGGATGATTTGTGTGGTTGTTGGCGATGGTGGTGTTGGCAGCGACGGTGATGCGGCTGGTGGCAGTGTTGAGGTGGTGGTCACAGAAGTCGGTGGTGGTCACATGGGTGTCACAGTGGTGGTCACGATGGTGGTGTTGTTGGTTCTGGCGACAATGACGGTGATGGTCAAGGGGGTGGTCACAGAAGTCGCTGGTGGTCTCGAGAGTGGTCACAAAAGTCGGTGGTGGTCACAAAAAAATCTAACTGTGACCTTAAAATTGTGATTAAAAATTAATCAGTGACCAATAAATTTGAAAATATATGATTGATAGATAACCGTGACCTGTAATTTTTGGATTCGTGACCAATAAAATAATATGTGACTTATAAAACTATTGATTTGTGACCGATAAAATTTTAGATTTGTGACCTCAAAAATAATATGTGACCAATTAATTATGTATGTGACCTCATTATATTTAATTAATAAAATAATCGGAACGGTCATCGGAACGGTAATCGGGATCGGAGAAGTTGTCGAAACCGATCGCCGGAGCAGTAGGGGTGGTGGAAGTGGGGTGGGTTGTATATATATATATATATATATATATGTCAAATATATGAATTTAGAAATTTGAAAGTTGTTTTCTTATTTTTGAAATAATATATAGTAAAAGTAGGAGAAATGAATTTTTCTCATAAACTAAATATAAGACCCAAAATACCTAGAAACTAAATATTTATTTGAAAACATATAGTTTTATAATACAATTACTGAGACATCAATAAGGCAACACCTTAAATGTAAACTTTACGCCTACTGGATCAAAAACCAAGACGTGGCTAACTGAATAGATATCATCCCTATTAATTCAAAACACTCCAAGAAATAGTTTAAAAAAATATCTAAGCATACAATAAAACACAACAATTAAATTGATACAAGTATAGCTGCCACTGGAGTCATTGTTGCTTTATTTTAGCTTATTCATTTACATAACAATTTGCACATTATTGACATATTTTATCATGCCTAATTCAGTCACAAAACAAGAGTATATCCACACAAAGAATAAAATCATGTACATAGTAGATAAACCCTTTCCATCAAAGTGAATAAATTTATTTCACAGTCATCCAATAGTTGAGAGAAATGCAAAACTTATATAATTTCAGATTTCTTACCTCAGTTTGCTCAAAAAATTTATTGATCTGAAACTTTATTCGTAGCAAATATTATCACTGAAGACCCATGATCTCTTTATCTCTGATTTGGTGTGGTACTGGTGGCTCAAGGCTGTGTCGGTGTCGGCTGAAGTTTATCTGATTTTCGAAAAGGAAAATGACTTTTGATATATTAGGTTAGTCTTGAGTAGAGATGACAACGAGACGGGGCACCCTCGCTTTGCCACTCCCCCACCCTGCCCCGCTCCTCGCCCTGCCCCACCTTAGACGAGGTGGGGCGAGTTCGGGGCGCGGGCTTGCCCAATTTCCTGCCCCATTTATTTATTTTTTCAAAAATTTCCAATTAAATATTTTTTTTATTTTATAGTTAATTATTTTTTTTATTCTTCACGCGGCTGGTTCGGGCCACTTCGGGGCGAGGCACCCAATCCCACCAACCCGTCGGGGGGAGTTTTTTTAGCCCCATTTGAGGCGAGGCAGCGACGGGGCAGGGCGATGTGGGTTTTTTTTTTTTTTTTTGCCATTACTAATCTTGAGATTATTAGATATAAATTAGGATTATTAGGTAATAATAATATATATGTAATAGAAAATTAGAAATTGACAAAAATACACACACTTGACAAAAATATTGAATTTTACATATTTGGATTTTTCAGAAATTATCATTTATTTATTTATATATATTTTTTCGCCTGTCTGATTTGGTTTTAAACCGCAATTAAAATTCTCAACCTAAACCAAACCGTTTTTATTGGTTTAGTTTGGTTCAAAACCATTTCGTTGACGAGTCTACGTGGCACCAACCCTACAATTTCTAAAATGCGATTTCGATTCGATTTAACGATTTTTGCATACAGTCCTAGCGGGAACAATAAATGGACAACAAGCATCTTGCTTTTAAGAGCGTCACATGTAATTTTAATAAATTTGATTCCAATTTATGCATAGGGTAATTAGCTCATAAAATCCCCACCTTTCACTAATATTGTGGAAAATGTCAGTACCTTTCTTTTTCGGCATTTTCACATTTCATTACGTAAAAGGTCATTTTCATCAATTTTCTCAATTAAAATTTGTGAAATGACGAATATACATTTCTATTTAAGCAAAACAAAAAGGAAAAAGAAAGAATTAATTGCAACCATAGTCACAATTTAAAAAAAAGTGCAAACAGGTCCCAAATAAATTATTAAAAGGGTATAACACAATGTCCATACATTCACTATTATTGTGAAAAACACCCACATATTTCTTTTTTTGACATTTTCACCTTTAATTAAATATTTAATTGCGTATACCATTATTTCTATCAAATTTATCAATAAAATCTGTGAAATGATGAATATGCACTTTTATTTACATAAAAAAAGGAAATTAGTTTTTTAATAATTTATTTGGAACTCGTTTGCATTTTTTAATTTTTTAATTTTTTAATTTTCTAATAATTTATTCGGGACTCCTCTGCACTTTTTTTTTTTAAAAAAAAATTAATTTTTAATTTTTTAATAATTTATTTGGGATTCGTTTGCATTTGTTTTTTTAAAAAATGGGACCACAATTGCAATTAATCCTTTTTTTTATATTTAAATAAGATGGTATATTCGTTGTGATGGTTTGCGCAATCAAATTTGTAATTAAGGGTAAAAATGAAAAAAAAAAAAAAAGGGCATGTACGTTTTTCTCAATAATAGTAAAATGTAAAGACATTATATGCTAATTATAATTTTACTAATTTATTTGGGATTCGTCTGCACATTTTTAAAAAATTAAGGCTGGTTACAATTAGCTCTATCTTTTTCTTTTATTTACATAGAATGAATATCCAAACATTAAAGTTCAAATTTATTCAACATTTAGAACTTGAGTTCTCTCTCTAGGGGTGGCAAACGAGCTGAGCTGCTCAGCTCGTGATTTGCCTTTTTTGAATTTTTTATTTTTTTTAACTATCATTCTCTCAAAAAAAAATTGATGAGCTGTTTGCCAAAAACGAGCAGAGCCGGCCTGCACGGCTCGTGCTCGGGCTAGTTTTTTGATGAGCCCGAGCGGCTCATGGGTCGCTACAGTACGAGTCAAGCCGACAAGCCGCTCGACTCGATTGCCACCATTAGCTCTCTCTCTCTCGTCCCAAAGCAACGAAATTGTGATTTCTGAATACAAATTAAATGCCATTCAGACTTTTCCCTAAACATAAATCAAACACATTCATTCTCATTAATCTCTCTCTATCTGGTTTGTGCCCAACCCAACAATACTAAATGCCATTCAGACTTTTCCCTAAACATGAATTTTTCTCCAAAATGGGAATCTCTCTGATGAAAATATGTCACGTCTATTTAGAAGCCCAGATCTCTTTTCCCATCTGCAAGATTTAAAGCTTGATGGAGGAGAAAAAATTGTAGGCTTTCAATGGCTCGGACCACACTTTCTAACTATCCTCGTGTATGCAACGAGACTTTGTAGTTTATACGATGGTCGGTCACGTCTAGTCATAATCCGTGATCTATTGAAACGTATTCATGATTCAGTCTCCGAGTGCATCTTATACGGAGAGACTGAACATTACAAAAACCTTTTAGAAATCATTCTCTCTTTCATGCCACAGATTAGAAAGCATTTAACTATTGAGAGTAATGCTCATTTTTCTTTCAAATTAGATACACTTAAGGATATCTTTATCGATTTTCTTCTTGAAACTATTGGAGAGTTGCTTGTCGAAGTTCTTCTGAAGGAGCTGAAATTTCTGCTCACTTTTCTTGTTGATACAGCGCAAAGCCATAAGTCAAAACAGAATAAGAATACATCAATAGAAATTGAAGCTGTATTTAATGAAGCATGACGTTTCTTTTGTTCGTTCATTTTCACCATGGACCTTGTTACTGTGGCCAAAATGGATTTGGTAATTTCTGTTCTGCTAGAAAGGATTGAGATTGTGCGAGCGATGATCAAAGATCACTGCATTGCAGTCTCAATGAAGCTGGATCCTGGAATTAGAAGCCTACAAGTATTAGAGTGTCCCAGTGATGTCTCATCATCCCAAGATAAAAGCGTTCCCATGGCAGAAGAGATCGTTGTGGGTTTCGAGGACATGACAACACAAATTGCAAGAAAGCTTCTTCGAGGACAAGAATACCATCAGATTATTTCCATAGTTAGAATGGGTGGACTTGGCAAGACGACTTTAGCAAAGAAAATATACAATCATTCCAACGTTCGGAACCATTTTGATAAGCTTTCTTGGTGTGTTGTTTCTCAAAATTATCAAAAGAGAAAGCTGTTATTGACATTTTGAGCTCCGTGAGTCACCATAACAGAGACAACATTTCAGAAATGGAAGATGAAGGCTGGCCGGACATCTTTACAGAACTTTAATAGGTAGAAGATACCTCCTTGTTATGGATTATCTATGGGACATACATGCCTGTGATGATTGTTGGGAACCTACTTAATCATGCGCAGCGGAAGTAAATCAAATTTCTATTTCCAAACAAGGATCTACATTGTGTTTAGATAGAAACTATGTTTAGAATAATACCTTAGATGGATTCCGCAAACTCTTTTACTGATTCATGAACTCCAATGACCACGATCTACAATCCAAGCTGTCCAATTGTCCAGCCTCCAATAATGATCGACACAAGGAACAAGAATGATGGCTAGGATTTTCTTTTCTCGTGCTAGCAAGAATAATGAATAATTCTCTATAGTTTTTCAAACCCTAATAGCCTATTAATACAAGTCCAAACGGGCTTGGCCCATCTCTTAACTTAATCCGGTCCAACATTTAATTAATCAAATTAATTAAATCCGGTCCATGAATTAATTAATCCAATTAATTAATTCGGGCCTATTAATAAGCAACCCAATTAATTAATTATCCAATACTTGTCAATTAATTAATTGGTAAATCTCATTCTTCTGGTTCTCTTTTGTGTGTGACCCATTAGGTTCCCGATCACGATATCTAACGACATGAATTATTACTTTAATCTAATAAAAATTGATAAATTAAAATACCCTTTTTAATTTATTATCAATTCACATTCGTCGTCCCAGATTGACATCTAGCAATGTGTCAGGGCAATACATGTGACGAAATGTCACGTGACATGACAAAACCAAACTTGTTCGTTTACCGTAAATTCGTCACGTGACATGACAAAACCAAACTTGTTCGTTTACCGTAAAACTATAATCCCTTCGTCAATGTGATCCGATCAATTACGAGATATGGACGTGTGTCAATCTCAATTATCGGTCATATCTTTTATCCTACTGTTGAGTCATTATAAGTCGAAAACTCCTTTTCGACTTATGAGTTCACCTTGACCAAGGATTTCATTATCAACTTAACTGGATGAAATGTAGATCATAATCTCTTACTATCTAAGAGTGACGAATCCTCTATTGATCATTCACAACCTTCATATGATTCTTGACATACCCGAACGATGCCATATTAGCGACCCTTGACAGAGTAACATCCGACATCACCAAAGTATGGCTATCCTCATATAAGGCACTATGATGACCTCAAGTCAAAGGACCAATTCCACTACCGAACGTTAGAGATTAACCACTGACACTCAGATAGTCTTCCATGTGGAATCTCTCAGCGGGTCTCCAATGTTTTGTTCTATAACAAAATATTCACGTGTTCA
The DNA here is from genome assembly GCA_019097785.1 of Fraxinus excelsior. NCBI lineage: Eukaryota > Viridiplantae > Streptophyta > Magnoliopsida > Lamiales > Oleaceae > Fraxinus > Fraxinus excelsior. Next base: position 36,129,703 of record CM032630.1, read on the forward strand.
TTCAAGTGTCACCACACTCTAACTTGTGAGATCAACTACTTACTTCATAAATAAGAAATGTCACACGTGATGGTCTATCCATAATAACGATATTCGTATCTCGTTATTACATACGAGCACAGACGATTTAAGATTCAATCATACGTAATTTGTATCTCACAATCACAACTCCTTGTGATTAACAAATCACCAAAAATTGAATCTACGGATTCTATTATTTAATTAATTAGAATGTTAACTCAATAAATAATAGATCTTGTCATAAATATGTATCGGTTATATATACAATAAAAGTGCTTATGTCCAAAGTTGATTGGACCTAGGGCATAACACTTACAATGAATTAAAAAGGTACTTCCCACATGAGAGTATTAATGGGAGCAGAGTATTGTTCACCAGTCAGCTAAAAAATGTGGCATTAGAAATTTCACATATTATCATTGAACCAACTCCCCTGTCACCAGGTGAAAGTTGGAATTTATTAGAGCAAAAAGTGTTCAAGAACGAACGCAGCCCTCAAGAGCTTGAAGATATTGGAAAGCAAATTGCAGAAAATTGCCATGGACTTCCGCTTTCAATCATAACGGTAGCTGGAGTTCTTTCAAATATGGAGAAGAAAGAAAGCTTATGGCAATGAGTTGTAGAAAGTTTAAGTTTTTACATTTGCCAAAAAGCCGATGACTACATTCCCACATTGAAACTTAGTTACATGCATTTGCCAATTCACTTGAAACCATGTTTCCTCTATCTTAGTGCATTTCGGGAAGATGAGGAAATTCGAGTTCGGCATCTATTAGCACTATGGATAGCCGAAGGGTTTATAGAGAAACTGATTAATAGGAGTTTGGTGCAATTTGCCAAAAGAAGAAGATCGGACAATGGAATAAAAGTATGTACTCTTCATGATCTAGTACTCGACATGTGCAACAAAATAGCTGTAGAAGATGAAATATTTCTGCTTCAACAGTAAGTTAACTCACTCTTTTTCTGATTCCTTCTCGTTTACTTTTCTTTTCCAATTTAGCCTACTAATTTGTGGCAAAGATGTCAAAAGTTCAGCGTTGAAAATTCTTGAAGAAAAACAGAACGGTGAAGAAGAGTTCGAGTTGACCATCCCATAGAGCATTTGGAATTAAAGAGAGCATATGTTCTACTCGTATACAGGATGTAAGTTGAAGTTCATCTCATACTTCTGGAAAAAAAAACATTTTTTATTGTTTGTTTGATCAAACTTTTTTTTTTGAAAAAAATTTCCCAGCAGGAGATTCCTTGACATTTCACACCCACGTGGTGAGAAAAGATTCCAGCTACATGTCAATTTCTAGTTTTCTTATTTAAATTATTTTCTTTGTATTGAACATGAACCTGTGCTTCTTTATTGCAAGTAAAATTAAATAATGGCCCATGTAGTAATATTGACCTTTGATTTCACCAAACCGGGCTCAGTTAATCACCAAAATACACAACAATCAACCAAATCGATCCCAAACCGAACACTTCCCAATGTTTGGTTGCTCCAACTGAAAACAGCCCACTTAGGACTATGGTGTGAAGATGAAGAACAACTATCTTTAACCACCAAGGCAAAGCGAGAAAGGAAGGAGAAAGAAGAATGTCCACCAAGAAGCACAAAGCAAGACAATGGAGGTCGGTTTCTCTCTTCCTTCACAAAATAGACGGGTTGCTCTCTTTTCTTCCACACTAATTGTAATTAACAAACAAACTTAAATAGGTTAAAAGTAGGTTTAGGGTTTAGGCTTTTAGGTCAAACAAACAGGGCCCAATAACAGATAGAATAAGTGGGCTAACCCTGAAAGCCATCCAAAACGTTCGGGTCGGGCCATGAGCAACACTAATACAATTAGGCTACTTCGAATGGTCCAAGTGGGTTACGTGATTCGATTGGTTCGATTGTGGTGTCAACATATCATTTCAATCATCGGCCGAGACCTATGAAATATTATCCAACTAAATATACCGATTTAACATCATAGCCCGGATTTATTGGGTATCAAAAAACCCAACAAATCTCCACCTTGATCCCAATAAATCTGCAAGTAGACAAAACACACAGTTTACACTTGCACAATCAAGGTAACTAATAAAATTGGCATCACAGACCTTACCTCGTGTCTCCACCTGAAACACATATCATATCTGTTCCATATACTCACCAGCGCTAAGGTCAAGAACACCCAAGTAGAAACAGATAAGCACAACAATCAATTAAGAGCAAATAAAACATGCGACGGAGATATCATATAGGATAACACAGAGATCTTATCACACACGTTCACACAGAACAACAGATTAACAAGTTAATCAACTACCAACACATACGCAACAAATGCATAATTGACCTCACAAAGATCTCACCACACTTATCTTATCCCATTCTGTGTTGCTCACTCACCTCGAGAACACATATCTCACCTCATCGTCCACCATGCTCACTAGACTAATCACTCAAACAAACATGTCTAACGGTAAGTCTCTATAGATCCTAAGTTCAAGGGATAATCCTCTATCACCACATCACCTCTCCAACATAAGTGGATAATGGGTCTCCACCTAATAGAAGTGATAGAAGTACCTCACTAGCACTCCACCTGATCAGGGTCTCTTACAGATAAAAGATTCCAACATTTGATCACCTCTCCACCGTGATCCAAATGTCACACACCACATCCCACGGTACAACCAATGTACCCCTAGGCATCTATACTCCACCTTACCATAAGACACACAACACACTGCAAATGCATCACAAAAACCCACACTTCATGCAAACAATTACACACAGTAATAAGATCACTTAAAACATGCTAATGCACATATCAAACAATTTGAAAATGTAACATATAACCACGCAACAGAATTAAGTAATCACACACATGCAGAAAAGGATTACACACAGATGCACATGCAGTAACTAGGGTTACACTCAGTAAACCTCACTAGGGTCATCAATCGACCCTATAGCCAGATTCGCATCACCTCTCATCTTACCATTCTGCCTATCCTTCATTTTGGGACAGTCCCTAATGAAGTGTCCAGACTTACCACAACTGTAACACCGTCTACCACCAGACTTATCCTACTTTTTGCACTTCTTCTTACCATCATCATCACTCGAATCGCTACTCGAATCACCACTGTTTTGATTTCTACCCAAACTCATTTGCTTAAATCTCATTCTACTCCTCATCATATGCAATTCACTGCTTTCCTTATCATGTTTTTCAGCTCTCATCTCCATCTCCTTACTTCTAAGGGAGTCAATGACAATTTCAGGCGTCAAGGTGTCTCTACCATACTTAATAGCATTTTTGACTTCACGATAAGTATCAGGTATAGCATTTAGCAAAATGATAGCTTTGTAAGTTTCAGACACCGACTCACCACAGTTAATAATATCTTGAACAAGTTTGTTAAACACATCCAAATTGTCATCCAAATCTTTTGAAGGATCTATTTTGAAACTGAAAAACCTTTCAAGCAAGTACAGTTTATTAGGAGTAGATTTGAGCAAATATAAATCCTCCAACTTTTTCCAAAGTTCTTTTGTAGAATCAAGTTTTCCAACTTTTCTCAAAACAGTGTCAGACAGGTGTAAAATAATAGAGGTGTAAGTAAGCTCATCAGCCTCTTCTTTTTGTTCTTTTGAAAAATCAGCGGGAAAACTCCCATCTATAGCTTTTGAAACCTTTTGTTGAACCAAAATACCTCTCATTTTCTGTTGCCAAATAGAAAAATCACCTTTTCCATTAAAAATTCCCAAATTAAATTTGTGCGTTGTCATTTTCAAACAAGAAACACAAAGTCACAATTAAACCACACAAAACAGAACCAGGTATCCTAGGGAATAGTCAATGCAACCAAAGACATATCAACAAAAAACAGTTTCACACACAAAACGATAATATGCTGTAGTTAATCAAAAGAGCAAACTTCAATCACGTAACAGCTACGAACAATTAATTCCTAATTTCTAGCACAAACAATGGTTACCCCTTCACGGTAACCCCAATCCTATTGTCACCCCACACGATGACGCGCTAGTGCTGAAAATTAACGGGATAAGCCAATTTACCAGAGCGGACTTATCTGAGTCCGTAAGTTTCGAGGAATACAATTTAACACTTTAGGGCCACCACTATTCGCCCTAAAGTTTGCAGCAACCGATTGAATGCAAAACGGAATTTCGAACGAGCAAGGGCAAAATCGTCCAACTTTATCTGTGAAATCTGAAACACTAAACAAAAAATATCAGCACGTTCACAAAATCAAGTAGAACAAACTGCCTGAAGAGACCGTCGCCTGAATCTTCCCCACGCGCCGCCACGCGCCCTTGCCGGAGTGCCCACGCGCCGCCGCCACCGGCGGCCGTCACCCCCACGCGCCGGATGCCCAGAAGCTCCTCGACCTGCACGTTCCACCAGTGGTCTTGGATTTTCCAAAAGGTCACTAGTTTGGCCGGAAAATGGGTTTTCAGGTTCGGTTTTTGTGCAAAAACGGGACAGATTTTTTCTTCTGGTTTTTGCTCGAATTCTGGACTGATTTTGGTCGGAAAAATCACCACCTAAAGCTCTGATACCATATGTAGTAATATTGACCTTTGATTTCACCAAACCGGGCTCAGTTAATCACCAAAATACACAACAATCAACCAAATCGATCCCAAACCGAACACTTCCCAATGTTTGGTTGCTCCAACTGAAAACAGCCCACTTAGGACTATGGTGTGAAGATGAAGAACAACTATCTTTAACCACCAAGGCAAAGCGAGAAAGGAAGGAGAAAGAAGAATGTCCACCAAGAAGCACAAAGCAAGACAATGGAGGTCGGTTTCTCTCTTCCTTCACAAAATAGACGGGTTGCTCTCTTTTCTTCCACACTAATTGTAATTAACAAACAAACTTAAATAGGTTAAAAGTAGGTTTAGGGTTTAGGCTTTTAGGTCAAACAAACAGGGCCCAATAACAGATAGAATAAGTGGGCTAACCCTGAAAGCCATCCAAAACGTTCGGGTCGGGCCATGAGCAACACTAATACAATTAGGCTACTTCGAATGGTCCAAGTGGGTTACGTGATTCGATTGGTTCGATTGTGGTGTCAACATATCATTTCAATCATCGGCCGAGACCTATGAAATATTATCTAACTAAATATACCGATTTAACATCATAGCCCGGATTTATTGGGTATCAAAAAACCCAACAGCCCAGTTGCAAATTGTACTGTATTATGGTTAATTTGACAAGTTGTCAGATTTAGATCTCAGCCTCGAATATTTTTCTTGTAATTTTCTTTCTACATAGTTCTCCACTATTGTATTTTTCTGACATCAACCTTTATAAAACTTCTTCGTCTAATTTTTTTTTTTTTTTTTTTGCATCTTCCCCCATCTAAACTTCAAAAAAAAAAATATATATATATATATATATATATATATATATATATATATGAAAATCAAGCATTACATGTATTGTGATCATTTTAGCATTGTTTCGAAGATAAGTAATTATTTTGTTGTCTTGTTTCAGCGATATCCCAAAACTTACGGCCTCTGTTTTCATTCAAGTTTTCAGAATGACAATTTTTTTTCTTTTCGTTGGTTTTCGAACACCCTTACCATGAAGAATGACGCGAGAACACTGTAATTAATATCATAACTTTGATCTATGATTTTACTTTTCTGAGCCGAACATTTTTAGAAGGTAAAATCTTAGTCAATTGAGTCATTGACTCAATCAAGTGACTTACTTGATTAGTAAAGAATCTAACATGAATGTTAGATGTTGTTGTTGTTCCTAATCAAGGACTTACAGCACTTAGGTCTAATGCGACCTAAAACACTACAATTATGACACGTGGTGATGAACATAAGGCCAACTTTAGGTTGAGGAACCTTGTGTTGCACATATATTTTAGGTCCTGGGGCTTCTCGCTTAGACTATACAGAGGTAGGAGCTGACTTGGTGTTGGAAGATGAAGCAACAAGTGCATTAAGTATATTCAATCCTAAAATATTGTCAATCTTCTTAGAACCACTAATAAATGATTGAAGTTGGGCACTAGATTTCTCAAGGTCACTAGTAAGAGTCTTAACTTTAACTTCTAAAGACTCTTTCTATATCCTTAACTCATTCAATCTATTACAGAACTCCTTAAGTTTGTCTTTTAAACTCTTATTTTCTAACTCAAGTTTATGCAATCTCTTAAAGGTAGATCTATTCAACTTTTTCAACTTAAGGTACTCCTCAAACAATTCATCAGAGGCCTCATAAATGTCACACTCATCTTTTCATTCTTCCTTTGAAGCATCAGATTTTTCTATTTCCTCAAGTGACTCAATATTAACCATAGAAGTGAGCACCATATAATTCCATCATTTATTAGGATTGGAATTCTCACTTTGATTATTGGAGCTGGACTAGTCATTAGTGAGAGTAGCATTCATAGCACTACCTAAGGTTTTCATATAACTTAGGCCCTTAGATTTAGCATGACCAAAATCCTGGCACTCATGACACCTCATAAACCTCTTCCACGCATCTCTAGCATCACTCTTCTCCCTTTTATCTTTCCTAGAAGTACTAGATTCACCCTTTAACTTATAAGGAGGTCTCTTATTGTTCCTAAGGAATTTTTTAAATTTCTTAACAAGGAAGGCAAGCTCCTTATCCTTAGGTTTGTCGTCATTATTGGTGTCAATATCTGCTTCCTCAACGTTTTGAAGGCTAAAAGATTGTTCTTCTTCCACTTAGGTAGGCTAAGTTCATATGCTTAGAGAGATCCTACGAATTCTTCTATGCCAATTGCTTCAAGGTCCTTGTTTTTTTCAATAACGGTAATCTTATGTCTAAATCTCTCAGGTAGAGATCTCATAACATACCTCACAATCTTAGCCTCAAGGACTCTCTCACATAGGTTGAATCTAGAATTCACAATATCATTTGATGAATTCATCAAAAAATTCATCCTCTTTCATCCTAATTTCTTAAAACCTAGTTGTTAACATCTGTAATTTAGATTTTTAAAGGTCATAGTTCCTTTATGTGTAGTTTCTAAAATATCCCGAACTTCTTTTGCAGATCACACATAGATATCTGTTTAAACTCTTCAGGGGAGATATCCATAATGATGGCATGGATACCTATACTATATTAGTTATAATCGGCTAACTTATCCTTAGTCCAATTAGAGATATCAGTAGGAGTAACTATTCCAACAACAGTGGTAGATGGGAGTGGTCCAACCATTTTCTACACTAACCCAAACTCATTCATCCATACAAGTAAGAAAGACTTGTGCCCCGGGGCACATCCGAGATGGCAAAGACAGTGCAAGGCTGGGCTTGCAACCCCAGGGTGGGGAGTTCGAATCACGGAAGGAGCAGCCAAATGTTGTAATACCCAAACCATGTGGTGGAGCAGCTTGGTGTTGTAATAACCGGTTGTAGGAGGGCTCCCTTGGGACCAGGAATATAAAGCTTTCATGGACACTGGCTTGATTGGGCATAACCCGCGATTTACCTCCGCCCAGAGTTGAGGCACCGGTGATGGGCGGTCCAGGAAATAGTCTAGTGTTAGCTGGGATACCTGGGTATCAAAAAAAAAAAAAAACAGAAAGACTTCCATTCTAACTTTCCAGTGCACATAATTACTAGCATCAAAATAAGGATGAACGGAAAGTGATTGACTCGTCAAGACAAATAAGGTCAAGGATCTCAATTAAGGCTCTGATACCATTTGTCGAAAATTCTCTTAGTACCAAATATGTGGAATTAATCCAACAACAAGCAACAAGTCACTTTTTTATTATCTTTAGATGATTAAGGTAATTAATCCAACTAACTTTTAAGATTTAAAAAATCATAAATGTATAGATTAAAACCAATAAAGTAAATAATACCAGATATAATCACGAAGGAAAATTCATAGAACTCTTCACAGGAATTAAAGATCTTCGGGCAAACTTGACAATAAAATTCACTAGAAAATTTAACTTACAATTAGTCTAGATAACGATAAATCTTAACCGACTCTAGTCACCTAACTTTTAAATCACTAAGTAACTCATTTTTATTGTATGACGTGCACTTCCCAGCAACTTTGGGCTACTTTTCTCTCCGCATGGATTATCAAAAACAAATTCATTTCGGAGCTCTGGAACTCCATGCACTTCTCCAATCTTTCTGAACTTTGAAGGATTATAGGTGAAACTAGAGTTTTGTTTGATGTTTGACGGAAGGATTTTTTTTGTATTTTGATCAGGGCAAACGCAAGAGATTTATGGATATATGGATTTTCATTAATCAAATTTTACTACTCATTCTAATTTTTCTTTCATTAATTAAATTCTACCACTCAATGATTTGCCTTTCGTTTTTCTTCACAAAACCCATTAGGCCACTTTATTTCTCTTTCATTAATTAAATTTTACTATTCATTCTAATTTTTCTTTCATTAATTATATTTTTCTATTCATTCTATAAGTCTCTTGCCTTTAGTTCTTCTTCACATACGTTTTGATATTATACAAGTCACTGTCTCAAATATGTAACTTGTTAGATAGCTGTCTTTTAAGTTATAAAAAGACTCACTTAATGACTTAATTTAATTTCCAAATTATTCAGCAGGTCAAAAAAATAAATAAAAAAAGATACAAGTTGGAAGCAGTCTCTGGAAAAGAGCCAAAACCGAACAAAATTTGGCCAAGAAAGTAAAATTTTGAGAATTTATGAGTCAATGATTTATTATGGGAAATCTCATGTTTATGGGCTGGTTTTAATTTTTTAAATTTTTTTTTTTTTTTCTGTCGGATGGATATTTGAAGTAGGATGGCAAAAGCATAGAAAAGAAAACTAACAAACATGTTGTAGTTCTATTGATTCCAAATGAATAGTGCAATTCAATAACCATCAAGTTTCTGTTGATTCCCAAAATACCAAAAGTCCAAGCATCAAGAACCTAAATTAATTATCTTAATATTGACATCATGTTCCTTTAAAATCAGTAGGTCAATTTTCAACCAACTTGCACTAAAAATAAAATTATTTGAGAAGCCAATTATAATTAGAGATGTATTAATAATGCCAATATGATTAGGCAAATGTCTACTTTCCTACATTTCTCGTGTTGTATTTTTTGTCTATAAATTTTCCAACTTGACTATTAACAAAAGAAAAACAAAATCATTCAATATGTAATATTCTTACCCACTCCACCACTTGTCTTTTTATTCTATTACTTAATTAAATTATCTTAATATTCATTAGGTAAAAGTCAAATTTCAATCAACAAAGCCAATTATAATTAGAGATGTTATTAAAAATACCAACTTGATTATGTAAAGGTCTATTTTCCTACATTTTTTTGTGTCGTATTTCGTGCCTTGATTCCAATCATTTTCGGAATTAGATTCCTTCTATGACACTATGTTGCAGTAAGCATGATAAATTATGCGTGAAATATGTTTCTAAATCTCAAACAATTTATTAATTTATTGATTTGACTTCTTCTTTAATTTAGCACCGGAATTACAACGAAAACTAGTTATACTCAACTTCATGGCCTATTTATCATTTTATTTTTTCTTGATATATAAGCGTGCATGAAGATACGACTCTCTACCACAATTCTCTTTAATGGTGAAAAAAAGTTTCATAGATTCCTTTATAAATGTTTTCTCAACTTCTCCTTCAATGGCCGACAGAGCCGGTTCTGGCCCAAGGTTACCTAAGCGGTGGCCTTGGGCATCAATTTGTAAGGGGCCTCAAGAAAAATTAAAATCCCAAAATGATTATTTTTTGTACCAAAAAAGGAAAAATGGAATTCGCCACGTCACTTTGTTAATTAAACTCCTTTTTAAAAATTAAGAAATGAACTAAACCAGATGAAGTCTTGCATTCAATACATGGAAAAGGGACTCGTCATATTCAGTCATTATAAGAAAAATAACATTTTGCAACAGACAGAGTTTGTTGTCATATGTCTTTTGCAACGTTCAACAATAATTGAATCCAAAGATATTAGTACTATGCTTGTAAAAAAAAAAAAAGATTTTGTCGCCTATCTTAATTGACCTCAAAATTCTCAGGGCGGGGTAATGGCCGAAGTTTCATGGTTTCCTATCTTAATTTCTCTCAAGAGATTTCTAGTGGGAATTAGAAATGGAATAGTAACATCTTACTTGAAATATTACCACTTATCTTTTTCATTAAAATTATCTTAGTATGGATGGTCATCATTTTGTTTAAAAATAATTTATCTTAATATGGCTGGTAATCACTTTCTTTAAAATGCCAAGGTAAATCTCTAGCTTCATCCAACTTGCTCCAAAAATAAAATGAACTGCGAAGCCAAATATAATTAGGGATGTATTAGTTGTCCATGATTACAATTTCTCTGAATACACTCATTTTTCTTTGTTCAAGTTGAGATATCCTTAACCGTTTTCGATTCGATAATCCATTCGGTAAATTATTAGGTACGTGTAGCTTGGTCCATGCTTGGATACTCTTAAAAACTTGTAAGTATTACTATTAATCAAATTGACAAGCATTATATCTATTCTAAAGAATTCTTACATTCTAATTTAATCTAAAAAAATTGTCTTATAAACTAATATTTCTTATGAGATGCCTTGATTCGATTCCCTAACTTGCACTTCATATATTTTTAGTTCTTCAATTTTTACCAAAATTAAGGACAATAGGGAGTGGGGGAGGGGGGTGAACCATTGACTATCCTTAAAAATTATTGGAATCTTTACCATTAGGACACTTATTGAGTTTGATATTATTGTTAACATAATAATATATATTAAGTTTTAAATATTAATAAACGATGTCGTCCTTATGATCACTAATTGTCGACGTTGACCAGTCAACGTCCGCCCGGGCCAAATTTCAATGTTGGGTCCGCCCCTGAGCAAAATTAGATTAAAATAACAGTGTGTAGAAATCAATTGAGAGGACTTCAATATTTGTAAATAAAACATTTATATTTCTCAATATACATAAAAGTTATAAGTTGATAAATAAATATAAGATTTTACTTTATTTAATTAATTGTTTGTCTTTGAAGGGACGGATTATCGATCACATAGCAAACACTCATATGACAAAATAGACACACGAAAGGACCAAACCAGTAAGTGAAGTAGCATGAGATTTATGTTTCACACTCGTATGATCAGCACTTGGATTATCACATAGCAAACACTCATACTTTACTTTATGTTTCACACTCATATGATCAGCACTTGGATGAAGAACCATTTCAGTGCTTTTAGCCTCTTCATTAACATTGTGAGCTCAATCGGAACTTGTAGGTTGACTATTTCCCGGTTTGGCAAATTCAGAAGCCAAATTCTTCAAATTTAAGGTGTTTTTGTGAGTGTGTTCAGGGACAGGGAAGAAGTAGAATACTAAACTTGAGATTAATGGGGTCAAATATGGCAGATGCTACTGGTTGTTTGTTTATGAAGATGTTCGTATCGACTTCGTTTAATTAGGTGCGACTTGGCGAAATAATATTCAATAAGATTCTGACGTTTTCAAGAAAATAATTATTCAAATGATTCAAATTAATTATTTAAAATGTCAAAAACGAAAGAATTATTGAAAATGTCAAATGATGAATTTGATTTTCTGTTCTTCTGCGGGTAAGAAAACTTGGATGTGTAAACAAAATTTAGCATGCGCATTGAATTGGCAACAATAGTCATTTTCTATTCAGAAAAAATGTTTTGTTCTTATAAAGGTAATTCGTAAGTAGATTTCAAGTAAGAGAATTAGTTGTTAATTCTTCGTTTTGCTTTTCGCCAAGGTTGAATGGAAACGAAAACAAGAAATGCAACTTGAAATCGGACACAATTAATTTTTTTTATGGAAAAAGTAATACTATGGTGTTTATATAGAAAACGATAGTTGAATCGAGATTCCAGGGACTTCAATCTTCTATAAATATGGTATCTACACTTTTAAAACTGTGAAGCAATTAATGGAGAAAAGCTATTTGAACGTTAAATAGTCAACTGACACAATATGATGTCCAACTGAAAAGATAAAATTGTCCAAAATTGTTCAATGTCCAAAAATGACGTAATTGTTCAAGTGGGAATCAAAAGTATGCCTGACTTGAGGTACTTGAAAATCCCATTGATGTTGTCATCAATAGGCAGACTCCAAAACCTAGAATTTCTTGTTGTAAGACTGGCATTTTATATACCAACATACATTCAATATGCCTAAGTTGAGACATCTAAGTGTCGCAAGTCTATATTCCCCTGGTTATTTTTGGAGGACTTGTGATAGCTCCCGAATAAATAGCCTACAAACCCTTTGCTATGTTGATATTTAGTATTCGGAAGACGAAGAAATCTTGAGAAGTTCACCAAATCTTTGTACGCTTAAATGCAGATCTACAACGAATCGTTATCCTGATCTCAACTTTCATACTCAGCTCGAATCACTCACAATTTTTTATGAATTTGATTTTCAAAGTTACTACTCAGTACTTAACTTCCCCAAGAATATCAAAAAGCTTAGTCTTTATAGAATCAATTTGCCTTGGGAAAAGACTTTATTAATTGCGACATTGCCCAACCTGGAGATTCTGAAATTAGAATGTGTTAGACAAGTGTTTCAGTACTAGATACCATATATGCAAGATATATACCGTATATGCAATCGATATCGTATATGTAAGAGTTACCGTATATGCAACAATAACCGTATATACAAGAATTACTGTGTATGCAAGAATTACCGTATATGTAACAATTCAAACACCGGATTTCCACATACCATTTTTTCATATAATAGATTCAATTAAATATAACAGATTTAATAATCTAGCTATTGAAAAACGAACTAAAATTGGAAAACAAATTAAACAGTAAACTTTAAACTCTAGGTCTATGTTACACACAGTTTCCTTAAAACAGATTCACCCCTCACCGTACGTGCTTGAGGTATAATTTGAGCGTCTGTTTCCTAGGATACAACGAAAGAAAGTAGAATTTGAGCACCACAGATTTTAGTCCGGTGAACTGAGTTAGTGCTTGAACAATATCACCACAAAGACTAAAATAAAAACTGAAAACGAAGACAAACTTGTACTGTATACAGATGAAATTTGTGTGTTGAAAAGAGGAAAAATGAGACATATATACTAGCTCTTGAGAGTGTAACGTGCCCATTCAAATAATGGTAATTACCATAGGAGTTTCAACTGTTTCATAAATGAAAAGTCAGTTGAATAAAATAAAATTGTTGCAAAATGTGGACACTCCTAAGGGGCCAATTTTGTTCCTTTCGGTCCGACATTTGTGCACGCAAGTCGTGCTCGTACACAAATTCAAGGTCCAAAGCCTATTTCGGTCCATGATTTGCACCCCCTGCGCGTGCACGTGGAGAGAGCCTCTATGATACACATGATTACACAATTCTAAAATATAATCTTTTATAAAGTGATTTTAGTTTTCATCCACTTCCTATGTGGGACAAACATATTTTTATAGTTTCCCACCAACATAAACTCATTTTAAGTGTCACACTTTGAGCTTCAATTTTTCATTCACCCGAGCATCAATTTTGGCAAGTAAATATATGATTTCGATGTACTCACGGAGGAGAACACAAATCAATCTTGATTTTCCAAAATAGCCAAACGGGTCCCACTCAAAAATCATGCCAAAGTCAAATATATGCTCATTTTTTTCTAACAATCTCCCACATGAATGAAAATTGGGAGCTACACATGAATGTAACACAAAAGACCTGGTGATAAAGCTCAACGGTTGAAACATGCATAGGATAGGTAGGTATTACCCTTTGAACTTTCCCTTGTGAAAACATATTTACTTTACTAGCTAACCAGTAGACACGATGTCTTTGAACTGTTCTGTCATTTATGTAGATGATGATATACTTCACACAGGATTCTTCCTAACACATTTCAATTCTCATTATGATACTCATTTTGGCCATGAACATACTCCTGGTTCTATGAGAGTTCACAAGAATTTTTCCCCACACAATTCCCTTAGAAGCGGTCTCACTTCTCTCATATAGGTGATTTCTTATTGCAAGCAACCCACATTACATGGCTCGAATTTTGACGCATAAGAATCATTAAAAGCCTATTGCTTATCCTTCATCTTTACGGGCATCACTGTTGTGTCATAAGAATGGACATGAAGTACATCCCCCACAGTGATTCTATTAAGTCTTTACAATTACGTTGTCCATTTGAACTTAGATCTTGGGATCTCTAGTCAACTATGTTGGGTTTCCTTTGTATTAACTTATTCATTCAAAGGCTTAAGTCATATTCATTTCGATGATTTTTCAACTAACTTTCTATTTAACCCTTTGGTTAGCGGATCAGCAATGTTATTTTTTAACTTTACGTAGTCAATAGTGATAACTTCAGTCGAGAGTAGTTGCCTTATGGTATTGTGTCTACGACGTATATGTCTAGACTTACTATTATACATGTTACTATGTGCCTTTCCAATTGCTGATTGACTGTCACAATATATGCAAATTGCTGGCATATGTTTTGACCATCTTGGAATATCCTCTAAGAAGTTGCGTAACTACTTAGCCTCTTCACCACATTATCTAGAGCTAGAAACTCAAATTCCATTATAGATCTGGCTATAACAGTTTGCTTAGAGGATTTTCAAGATATGGTTGCACCTCCCAATGTGAAAACAAATCCACAAGTGGACTTTGAGTCTTTTATATCAGATATCCAATTTGCATCACTATATCTTTCAATAATCGCTGGATATCTGGTATAGTGCAGTACAAAATTATGAGTATATCTCAAGTATCTTAATATTCTTATTATTCATTTCCAGTGATTTTCTCTTGGATTACTCGTATATCTACTCAGCTTACTGACGATGTAGGCTATGTCTGGTCTTGTACAACTCATCAAGTACATCAAACTTCCAATAATTCTCGAGTATTCTACTTGAGAAATACTTTCACCTTTATTCTTGGATAGATGTTGACTTGTATCTATCGATGTTCTAGCCATGCCAGTATCATTCTTACTGAACTTTTCTAGAATTTTGTCCACATATTGTACTGACTTAGAACAAGTCCATTTGTTATTCTGTTAATTTTAATTCCAAGTATGACATCAGCTAAACCCATATCTTTCATGTCAAACCTTAAATTTAACATATTTTTAGTAGATTTGATCATCTTATCGTTGCTACCAAGGATAATACTAGCAAACTCCAAGACCGGCAAACACGAAGAAGATCAAATCTTCTTCAAATCAAGCAAATCCAAGAAGATCAAAGCCTTCTTCAAATCAAATCAAGATCAAGTCCAAGTTTTCGAAGTACAAATCCAAACTCCAAAATTCAAGCGTCGAACAAGTGAAGTTCTCGACAAATGAAATTCTCAACAAATCTTGAAGTCTAGGATTCAAGATACGTGGCTCCTCGTCTTCAAACATTCAGATCATTAATCAGAGGGTTTTTGTAATTATAAGAAGATTTCTATCCATTTGTATTTTTCAAAATACAATTTGTAGCGATTTCTATGTTTTAATACGCGAAATTCGTCGTACAATATCTATTGAAACACCAGCTTGCATAATGGTTGTTAAGTCCACATATTTGACATGGTCCTCTGTTTTCGTTTTGCCTGCCAACTGCAACTCTGATTCTACCCCTTGCTCTGCCTCTGAAGTTCAGTGATCTACCACTGTTAACTCCTCTAAAACCTCTGCCAGCAACTGAACTAGTTCTATGTGCCAATTGAACACTTGAATAACTAACACTCATTGATGTAAAGTTGTTCTTAACTTGATTAAGATGTTCAAGTCGACTCTCGAATGTTATGAGCACATATGATAATTCATACCAAAATATGTTATCCCTACTGTTGATTTGTACAACTATGGGTGTGTGTTCTTCATCCAAACCTGATAGAACTTGTGTTATGAGATCACTGTGATCAATAATTTTTCCAGCCATTTCTAGTTTGTCAACCAACTGTTTGATGGTAGTGAGGTACTGATCCATAGACATAGATCCCTTCCTGGTCCTTTGCAGTTCTCCAGTAAGGAACATAACTCTTAACTTTTTGGTATTCCAAAACTTTCTTCCACTGCAGTCCATAGCTTGCTCGACCTAGTGCAATCCATAACTTTCATTGCTATTTCTGAAGTCATAGACGAGAACCAAAAACTTGTTCTTTAAATTCCGCAAGTTTACAGATCGTGACAAATAATAAAGTAAATTTATTAAGTCTGAATATCGTCCCACAGAGACTACTATCTACTATAAAGTTTAAATTAATCTAACTTCAATTTAAATTAAAATGGTAACTAATGATCAAATCAAATTTTATTTTTTAAATGAAATTCTAGTAAATAAATTAACAACTCGAATTAAAACTGTAGATTCTGTTATGTGATTGGATATTTAGAATTTTCGATTTCGACCTTGTAGAACTGGATGACGATGAGGTTCGTGCTTGTGCTCGATCTTCTTTCGCTTGGTGTACGTTTTCTTCTTGTGCTTTTTAGTGCCGCCATGGAGACGAAGTAGAAAAGAATTGGGAAAATCCTCTAAAACGGTGTCGTTATGGTTGAGGATGGGAGGTTGCGACACGTGTGCCAAGAGAGGTAGCCTCTTTTATTTTATATAAGGATAAGATTGATGATTATTCGTAATTGACTTCAGATGCCAAACTAGTGAGTAAATTACCCAAATAAGCACTGAACTTTAAGACATGCTTCCAAATGGTCACTGAACTTTAAAAATCACCCAAGTGATCACTGAACTTTGTAAAAAGCTTTCACGAGGTCACTGAACTTTTAAAATCACCACATTCATTACTAAACTTTGCAAAAGACTTTTACGGGATCACTACACTTTGCAAAAAGTTTCCTATGAGATAATTGAATTAATGACCCCTAGGAAACCATTTGCAAAATTCAGTGATGAATGAAGTGATTTTTAAAGTTCAGTGACCTCGTAGAAATCTTTTGCAAAGTTTAGTGATAATTTGAGTGATTTTGAAAGTTCAGTGACCTCTTAGAAGCATGCCGTAAAGTTCAGTGACTATTTGGACAATTCACTCCCGAACTAGTGGATCAATGTTTTATTTAAAATATAAATATAAATAAATGATATTTTAGTCATACTATTAATTAAGTCTTTTTTTTTAATTGAATATAGTAGACGTAAATGTGTGTATATCTATAAGTTATGTTGTCACTCAATCGACAAAAATTTGAATTTCCAAAAATTTGAAATTCTAATTTATTCAATATATATATATATATATAATTGAATTATATTTTATGAAAATTTTCGGGGTATTACATTCTCACCCCCTTAAAATATTTTCGTCATCGAAAATTTACCCGTCACTTACCAATACTAAGTCTAACACATGATATACATATATTATCGTAATACATATCATACTTTAACGATAAAATGAATTGCATTATTACTTAAAAAAGAGTAAAGATTTAAGTCATGCAAAAAGTTTAAGTTTCCGTTTGTTTCTCATTAAAAACCCATAAAAATGAAAAATATGACAATTATCCATCACATCAATCTATCAATTTTGAATTTCTATCTCTTGTGTGGGGTCCAATAACGGTTATATTTTTCATTCTCATTCTACATTAATGAAAATCAAACAGAGCCTAAGTAAACTCATCTTCTTACCCCTTAACATACCTTGAGTTTTCTGTTTTTGATTTTGGGTTGGAGATGACAGAGAGAAGCACTTTATTTAATTATTTATCAATTACATAAACATTACATCATTAATTATTTAATTAACCAAAAAAATTACATCTTTATTAATAAAAATTAATTCTTAAATAAAACTATTAAATATAAACTAAGCAAACGTGTATTGCACGTTGCTTGCACCTAGTATATATAAAAAGTGGCTATTAAACGGAATATGTTGGTTTAACGGAAAAACTAACGGAATTTTTTGGTTTAACGGAAAAACTAACGGAATTTCTTGTTTTAACGGAAAATATTTTTTCACCCCCCCCCCTACTTTCAAAATTATAATTAAATAATAATAAAAATAAATTAGCTTTTGATAATTCCTTCAAATTAAAATATCTTGGAGCTAACTTATCCGAATCGACTTTTTCTTAAATCTAATTTATGTATCTAATTACGATTTATCCAACGAGACCAATACTCATATATTTACGATAACTCTATCAATATCTAAATATTTGACACAAATAAAATATAATTTGATAAATGTATCATTTAGTCCCTACCTTTCAAAATATTAAAATATAGTATATAAAAATTGAATTATATTTTATGAAAATTCTCGGGGTATTACATTCTCACCCCCTTAAAATATTCTCGTCCTCGAAAATTTACCCGTCACTTACCAATACTAAGTCTAACACATAATATACATATATTATCATAATACATATCATACTTTAGCGATAAAATGAATTGTATTATTACTTAAAAAAGAGTAAAGACTTAAGCCATGCAAAAAGTTAAAGCCTCCGTTTGTTTCTCATTAAAAACCCATAAAAATGAAAAATATGACCGTTTCCATCACATCAAATCTATCAATTTTGAATTTCTATCTCTTGTGTGGGGTCCAATAACGGCTATATTTTTCATTCTCATTCTACATTAATGAGAATCAAACAGAGCCTAAGTAAACTCATCTTCTTACCCCTTAACATACCTAGAGTTTTCTGTTTGTGATTTTGGGTTGGAGATGACAGAGAGAAGCACTTTATTTAATTATTTATCAATTACATAAACATTACATCATTAATTATTTAATTAACCAAAAAAATTACATCTTTATTAATAACAAATTAATTCTTAAATAAGATTATTAAATATAAACTAAGCAAACGTGCATTGCACGTTGCTTGAACCTCATATATGTATGTATGTATGTATGTATGTGTGTGTGTGTTTGAGCGCACCCGAACTAGCAGATCTATGTTTTATTTAAAATATAAATATAAATAAATGATATTTTAGTTGTACTATTAATTAAGTTTTTTTTAATTGAATATAGTAGACATAAAGGTGTGTGTATACACACACACACATCCGAACTAGTGGATCAATGTTTTATTTAAAATATAAATATAAATAAATGATATTTTAGTCATACTATTAATTAAGTTTTTTTTAATTGACTATAGTAGACATAAGGGTGTGTATATCTATAAGTTGTGTGTTCACTCAATCGACAAAAGTCTGAATTTCCAAAAATTTGAAATTCTAGTTTATTCAACAAAAATATATAGGCTCCGTTTGGTATGGATTAATCCAATTGAAAATATGGTCGTTATTGGGTCCCACTCGTCTAATAAAAGTCAATAATAACGACTAATTTTTCAATTTTAATCTGATTTTAATCCCTACTGAACGGGCTCATAATGTGTGTGCTTGCGCTCATCCAAACTAGCGGATCAATGTTTTATTTAAAATATAAATATAAATAAATATAGTTTAGTCATACTATTAATTAAGTTTATTTAATTGAAAATAATGCATTCAAATAGGGCGGTAAATAGATTGAATATGGATCGGATCTGCCTATATCCGATTCAATCCAATAATTCAACGGATATTTGATTATTAAATCCATATCCGATTTGTTATATTATCGAATATTCAATCCAATAATCCAACCCAAAATATCTTACACATTTTTTTTTATTGGAAAGAGGAGATTCACAATCTCAATACAAAATTTACTATGATATTTATTAGTTTTATATTGGGATTTGATAGGTTTGACATTCTTCATTAAAAATCATAAAATATAATACAAGTTTCAAAATGAAAAAAAAAATATTTAATAAATTATGCAGCAATATATAAAATGTATTATATTATAATAACAAATCAGATCGGGTTATTAACGGATCGGATTGACCTATATCCATATTTGCTCTATTTAGTTAACAGATTATTAGATTCGGATCATGATTGAGTTATCAGATTGAAATCTTAAATACATCTCACATTAATTTCATCGAATTTGAATGGGGTTTGGATCAAAATCCAATCCATAGACAACTCTACGTTCGAAGTTAAAAATTTGAAGGATATTCATCGATCACTAACTATCCAAATTTATTTATTTCCTTCGTTTAAGATTTATGTTGGGCAGCGGGGACAATAAATGGACAACAAGTATCTTGCTTTTAAGAGCACCACATGAAATTTTAATAAATTTGATTCCAATTTATGCATTGGGTAATTAGCCCATAAAGTCCTTACCTTTCATTAATATTGTAGAAAACGTCATTATCTTTCATTTTTCGACATTTTCACCTTTATTTTCACATTTCATTGCGTAAAATGTCATTTTCATACATTTTCTCAATTAAAAGCTGTCAAATAACGAATATACCTTTTTATTTAAGTAAAACAAAAAGAAAAAGAAAGAGTTAATTGCAACCATAATCACAATTTTTTTAAAAAGTGCAAACAGATCCCAAATAAATTATTAAAAGGGTATAGCACATAATGTCGATGCATTTTACTATTATTGTGAAAAACATCCACATGTTTTATTTTTTAACATTTTCACCATTAATTAAACATTTAATTGCGTAAACCATTATTTCTATCCAATTTCTCAATAAAAGCTGTGAAATGATGAATATAAACTTATATTTACTTAAAAAAGAAAATTATTTTTTTAATAATTTATTTGAAACTCGTTCGCACTTTTAATTTTTTTTTTTTATTTTCTAATAACTTATTCAGGACTCCTTTGCAATTTTTTTTTTAAAAAAATTAATTCTAATTTTTTTTATAATTTATTTGGGACTCGTTTGCACTTTTTTTTAAAAAAAAATGGGACTATGATTGCAATTTGTTCTTTTTCTTTTTTATATTTAAATAAGAGAGTATATTCGTTATTTCATAATTCTACACCACCTTGTCCTTAAAATAAAATGAATGATTATATTTGACTAGAGATGCCAATCTGTCTGAGGATCAATATATTATTCAAATTATAAAATTAAATAATTAATTTTATTCAATATTCTAATAATTTATGTATTTTATAATTGAATAGAGTACATTTTGAACTTGAGTCGTATTATTTTCTATAGTCATTGTGTTCAATATGTATGGATTCCAACTTGATTAGGTAAAGGTCTATTTTCAGCCAATATGTATTAGTCGTCCATGCTTACAAATTCTGTAAATCAAACACATTCACTCATTAATCTCTCTCTCTCTGGTTTGTGCCCAACCCAACAATACCAAATGCCATTCAGACTTTTCCCTAAACATGAATTTTTCTCCAAAATGGAGGATCTCTCTGATGAAAATCTGTCACGACTATTCAGAAGCCCAGATCTCTTTTCCCATCTGCAAGATTTAAAGCTTGATGGAGGAGAAAAAATTGTAGGCTTGCAATGGCTCGGCCCACACTTTCTAACTATCCTCAAGTATGCAGCGAGACTTTGTAGTTTATATGATGGTCAGTCACGTCTAGTCATAATCCGTGGTCTGTTGGAACGTATTCATGATTCAGCCTCCGAGTGCATCTTGTACGGAGAGACTGAACATTACAAAAACTTTTTAGAAATCATTCTCTCTTTCATGCCACAGATTAGAGAGCATTTAACAATTCAAATATACGAGAGTAATGCTCGTTTCTCTTTCAAAAAAGATACACTTATGGATATCTTTATCGATTTTCTTCTTGAAACTATTGGAGAATTGCTTGATCGTCGAACATGTTCCGGTGTTCTTGTGAGTAACCAATTCGAAGTTCTTCTCAAGGAGCTGAAATTTCTGCTCACTTTTCTTGTTGATACAGCGCAAAGCTACAAGTCAAAACAGAACAAGAATATATCAATAGAAATTGAAGCTGTATTTAATGAAGCAGGACTTTTCTTGCGTTCATTCATTTTCACCATGGACCTTGTTACTGTGGCCAAAATGGATCTGGCAATTTCTGTTCTGCTAGAAACGATTGAGATTGTGCGAGTGAAGATCAAAGATCACTGCATTGCAGTCTCAATGAAGCTGGATCCTAGAATTGGAAGCCTACAAGTTTCAGAGAGTCCCAGTGATGTCTCATCATCCCAAGATAAAGGCATTCCCATGGTAGAAGAGATCATTGTGGGTTTCGAGGACACGACAACACAAATTGCAAGAAAGCTTCTTGGAGGACCAAAATACCGTCAGATTATTTCCATAGTTGGAATGGGTGGACTTGGCAAGACGACTTTAGCAAAGAAAATATACAATCATTCCAACGTTCGGAACCATTTTGATAAGCTTTCTTGGTGTGTTGTTTCTCAAAATTATCAAAAGAAAAAGCTGTTGATTGACATTTTGAGCTCCATGAGTCACCATAACAGAGACAACATTTCAGAAATGGAAGATGAAGAGCTGGCCGGACATCTTTACAGAACTTTAATAGGTAGAAGATACCTCCTTGTTATGGATGATCTATGGGACATACATGCATGGGATGATTTGAAAAGGTACTTCCCACATGACAGTATTAATGGAAGCAGAGTATTGTTCACCAGTCGGCTGAAAAATGTGGCATTAGAAATTTCACATATTATCATTGAACCAGCTCCCCTGTCACCAGGTGAAAGTTGGAATTTATTAGAGCAGAAGGTGTTCAAGAAAGAACGCTGCCCTCAAGAGCTGCAAGATATTGGAAAGCAAATTGCAGAAAATTGTCATGGACTTCCGCTTTCAATCATCACGGTAGCTGGAGTTCTTTCAAATATGGAGAGCTGGAGTTCTTTCAAATATGGAGAAGAAAGAAAGCTTATGGCAACGAGTTGTAGAAAGTTTAAGTTCTTACATTTCCCAAAAAGCCGATGACTACATTCCCACATTGAAACTTAGTTACATGCATTTGCCAAATCACTTGAAACCATGTTTCCTCTATCTTAGTGCATTTCAGGAAGACGAGGAAATTCGAGTTCGGCATCTATTAGCACTATGGATAGCCGAAGGGTTTATAGAGAAAAAGGAGCAAAAGTGCTTTGAAGATGTAGCTGAGGAGTATCTAATGGAACTGATTAATAGGAGTCTGCTGCAAGTTGCCAAAAGAAGAAGATCTGACAATGGAATAAAAGTATGTACTCTTCACGATCTAGTGCTCGACATGTGCAACAAAATAGCTGTAGAAGATGAAATATTTCTGCTTCAACAGTAAGTTAACTCACTCTTTCTAATTCCTTCTCGTTTTACTTTTCTTTTCCAATTTAGCCTACTAATTTGTGGTAATCTTGTCAATGATGCTGCTCTTGCTGATGCTGTTTGATGTGGTTAAACTGATGTTGATCCTCCATGTTGTAATATTCTACTTCTTTAGTCAGTTCTTGATAGCTAAGCATCGTCATCGCTTGTGTATGGATCGATCTCATCATCTCTCTAAGGCCTTATCCATTCTTTACAATTCCGAAAAAACTAGGATCTTGGATGCAAGAAATGACGTAATTGTTCTAGTGGGAATCAAAAGTATGCCTGACTTGAGGTACTTGAAAATCCCATCGATTTTGTCATCAATATGCAGACTCCAGAACCTCGAATTTCTTGTTGTAAGACGGGCATTTGATATACCAACATACATTCTCAATATGCCTAAGTTGAGACATCTAAGTGTTGCAAGTCTATATTCCCCTGGATATTTTTGGAGGACTTGTGATAGCTCCCAAATAAATAGCCTACAAACCCTTTGCTATGTTAATATTGACAATTCGGAAGACGAAGAAATCTTGAGATGTTCACCAAATCTTCGTACGCTTAAATGCACATCTGCAGACAATCGTTTTCCTGATCTCAACTTTCTTACTCAGCTCGAATCACTCACAATTCTTTATAAAAATAATTTCGAAGGTGACTACTCAGTACTTAACTTCCCCAAGAATATCAAAAAGCTTTGTCTTTATGGAATCAATTTGCCTTGGGAAAAGACATCATTAATTGCGACATTGCCCAACCTGGAGACTCTGAAATTAGGATATGAATCCTTTAAAGGAAAAATCTGGGACACCAAGGATGATGAGTTCCAAAAACTCAAATTCCTTAAATTAGATAGCCTAGATCTTGAACAGTGGAATTCCTCACATGATCATTTCCCTATACTTGAACGATTGCTGTTGAAATATTGCAAAAAATTGGAGATGATTCCTTCTCAATTTAGCTCTATTTTAACACTACAGAAGATTGAAGTACTTTATTCTGGCAAAAATGTCGAAAGTTCAGCTTTGCAAATTCGTGAAGAACAACAAGATTATGGTAACAAAGATTTTGATTTGACCATTCATGAGTCAGATTCTGAGTGAAGTGAGCCTCTGTTCTGCTGTTGTGTATCCAAGTAAGTCAAAACTCATCTCATACTTCTTTTTCTTTGACAAAAAAATATCATTTTTTGTTATTTAATTAAGTTATTTTTAATTTCCTAGCAGGAGATTCCTCAACTTCCCACGTGGTGAAAAAAGATATGTTCTTATTCATAGTATTTTATTTGTGGTGAACGTCAAGTTGCATTGTCTTGTCTTTGTTGAGAGTCAAATTAAATAATGGCTCGATTGCCAACTATAATATGTTAAGTTAATTTGGCAAGTGGTTGGATTTGTAAATCTATGACTCGAGTCTTTTGACTTGATATTTTTCTTTTATATAGTTTTTTTTTTTCCTTTTTGACGCAGTTCTCTACTTTATTCGGCCAAGCGTGAAACAAAATTAAGTTGCTTTTATTCGTCTGGTTTGTTGTGAATAAAGTAAGATAATTGTAAGATGAAATAAATCAGACAATCAAAAGAAACCAAGATTTTACCTAAAAATCCAATATGGGAAAAGCTAAGGGTCCGTTTGATAACCCTCATTTTTCATGGAAGTAGGAATTTTTTTTCCATTTTCTAGTTTTTGGCTTTTTTGATAGTACAAAATTTCCATGGAATTTTTTTTTTTTTCCCTCTTACACCCACACGTGGACATTTTCCAAGAAATTGGAGAAATTGTTTTCCCACCCTTTTTTTTTTTTTTTTTGGCAATTTGAACAAATTTTAGACCCAATGGTAGGAAAAAAATATCACTTTAATGGACAATTTTCATAAAAAAAACGAAGTCAAACGAACACCAAATTTTCAACATTTTTCATGAAAAATTATACCAATCAAACACAATTAATTAAAATTCCGAGTAAAACAATTTCCAGGCAATCAATTCCTTATAAAATATTTTCTTTCCATCAATTTTCCACATTTGCAATCAAACGGAACCTAAGAGCAGAAGAGGAGAATCCACCAGATCAAAACCAAGATCAAAGATCATTGTTACAAAATTTTATGCACTCTCAACCAAATCTAATCTCTCTCTAATGTTATGAAGAGGCTACAAGTCGTGGAATATATATATATATAACCCTAAAAATAGTGTTTTGAATTGAATAGATATCATAATGCACATCAAAATCGGAAACAAGCCTAGACCGAATATAACCGATGCGTTAGACAACACACCTCGCGCCCAGCGAGCGACTTGTCTATGCCGCTCAAACAGTAAGATCGGGTTCAACGAGTGGCCACGGCTCTCAAGCACCTCGCCTCTAATCCAAAATCTTTCCTTTTACTTCGATGGTGCCTAGGCGCCTAGATGCAGTGCTTGGCGCCCAGTCTCTATCCAAAACATGTCAATTTCATACTTTGACTTCTTCAATAACTCCTTGTTTCTCTTCAACCAAAACACCAATTTCTAATGGAATTTAGATCACAATTTAACAAATCTCCACTTCGACACAAATTCAAAAGCAAGGACTTACTTTCCACTCTTCAATAAACAATTCTCCATCTCTTCCAAATAAGCCCCTAAGGGCTAACCGACCAAGTCCAAGCAATGGTCAAACTTGGCAACATGGAGTGTCTTGATCAGCATATCAGCGGGGTTCTTCTTGGCATCAACTTTGCTAATTACAATATCACTATGATCAATCACATCACACAGAAAATGATATCTCACATCAACGTCTTTTGTCCTCTCGTGAAATATCTAATTTTTTTTTTATCAAAAAATAGTACTCTAACTATTACAATATATTTAGACATATGCAAGTATTCACTAATATCATCAAACAATTTTCTTATCTACTTATCTTCCTTACAAGCATGGGTGGATCTAGGCACGGGCTAGCTTAGCTATGTCAACGAGTCACCGAGCTCGAGCCCAAAAAAAAAAGCCCGAGCTCGGCTCAAGCTTTTTTTTGCCAGTCTTTTTTTGACCCGAGCCGAGCAAAGCCCGGCCAAAAAAGTGAGGTTCGGCCCGAGCTTTCAGCCGGGCCGGCTCGGGTTTTTTTGTTTTTTTTTTCTTATTAATATAATATAAATTGTGCCTTTGCAGGCAGGCGCATAGCAGCGCCCATTTGCAAAGGCAGCTATTTTTAAATTTTTTTCATTTAAAATTTTTTTTTATTAATATGTGGGTAGGCTCGCCCGGCCGCCCGTCTTGGGCTTTTTTCGAGCCACCCGAGCTTTTTTGTCATCCCTAGGCTAGCTCGGACTATAGTCCGTGCTCATCCTAGGCCAGATCCACTTAATCTCTCCCTCTCTCTCTCCTTTTATTTTTTTGGATCTCTATATCCAACAAAAAAAAAAAAAGCAACCCAATTACTTTGACCCAAAAGGAAAAAAAATGAATGTCTTCGGTCCAAATCCCCAATCCCAATCCCAGTCCCAAAACGTAATCCATCTCCTTACCATCATATGTTCTAACCGTTGCCTGTAAATCAAATTTTCAAAAATCCAATTTTCCTCAATCTCCAAGTCCAACTCATAAATGAAAATCTCATTGCTAATCGTCTTCTCTTCTTTGTTCGTCTCTTCTCCATTGTTCCAAGGTGAAGGTATGTTAGAATTTTTAAGTTTTATTTTATTTTTAATATCTCAAAATATCTTGTTCTGTTTTTCAATTTGGTCCTGGCCCTCTGTCCGACCGTCCCCTATTCTATGAAATCTGAAAATTTCACTAAGTTATGCTGCACTACAACTGCAAACCTATATGTGTGCTTGTTAATTGTTATTTGTTCTTTGGTAAAATGTTTCTATTGTTTAAGAATTTAGATTTGTTATTTTGAAATTTGGAACTTTCCTGATAAATGTTTCACAATTAGTTTAATTTGTCTTTCACAATGGCCACTGCTAATTTGGTCAAGAAGTTTAAAACTATAAAAATTAAAAAGTGTGGTGAGAAAAGATTTAAGAAGCTTGGATTTGGTCGAATCTCAAAAAGCAATACATTATACATTGGGAGCAATTTCTCATTTATAGCTTATACATTTGGGAAAGCATTATGCATATTTGCATTGAATAGTTTCCTAAATTTGTATTTCAGCTTTTGTAGCATGCTTGGGTGTGCCCGTCTCCAGTAGATTTGGAAGGTGCAGTTTCCTAGTTAGTGCCTTGTTGCCTTGTCAGTGAAATATTGAAATTGAATATTGTTGCCTTGTTGGCAAATTAGTTAATTATTGTTGTATTTTTGAAATGTTGCCTTGTCGCTTTAATGAACTATTGTTGTTATTGACATTGAATTTTAGCCAATGCACCCAAACTTTATGGATGCGCCTGTAACACCTCGAAAATTTTATAGAATAAAATTTCTATATGATATATATTAATATCTTGTAAAGTTGAATGATTAAAATGAAATATGTTTTAAATTCTTTTTATTTTGACCAAATAATTGACTCTTTTAGAAGTTTATAATTAACTAGAAGTTTTTGACTCAAGAAAAAGTTATTTTGGATAAATTAGGCTCAAGATATTGAAGTTTATAGAATTTATCATTATTAGTATTTAATTTAAATTAAATATCAACATTTAAAGATGGCTATCACGTGCATGGAGATAAAGCAATTTTTAGCCACGTGTAAGACCTATTTTGCTTTGATAAGTTTAAGAATTAATCTACTCAAACAAGGAAACATAGACGGGAAAAAACAGACAAACGTGACGATATGTGATTCGTCTGTTTTTTTTTTTTTAAATTTCCATCTCCCAATGAATTGTTGCCAAGTGTAGCTGTTTGCAAATTTCTGTCCATTTTCTCTATTTAGTAGTCATAATTTTATTATTTGAAACCAATGTCTATCCAAATTACTTGTGATACATGGTTACACTATTCTAATTGCACCAAAATGCACTACACACACACACACACACACACACACACCGCATATTCAATTTAGGTATTGATTTCCGGTATAGATAATGAGCAAAGGGTCCCCTAAATTCACCACACACACACACATAGAGAAGATAGTAGAAAATGAGATAATAATTTCGAAAAGCTAGTCACGATTTTAGTGACGTAGTCGAGAAAGTAGAAATGATATTGGAATTCTTATACTTTTGTTCAAGTGGTTCGTTTTCTTATGCTTTTATATTCAGTAAATATGCGTGAATTGCTATCGGACCTTCGGGTTCTTTATAAAAAAGATATGTACTCCTTTGTGAATTTAGCATGACCTAAGGTACTGATATACTTAATAAGAGAAGAGTGGTATGAAGTGTCTATTTTATTGTTATATAATTATGTATGAGAATTGCACATATCTTATCGAGTATTATTAAATACTTTTATAATAATTTATAGGTTAGTTCGGATCGATTGGAACTAATGCGGATGGTGATGCGAGCTGTCAGAGGACTTGAAGATATGAAAACATTAAGCTTTTTCTATCTTTTAGAAATTTGTTATTTAGTTTAATTATGATTAAGGACATGTTTATTTGATAGTTAGTCGATTTTGTTCAATTTGAAAGATATAATTTTCATGTTTTGAATTAAATTATGGATACTATTTATTTTTCAACAAAGAAATAAAATGTTCGTTTCCGCAATGAATATGAATTGAAATTGAATTTTTTAGTAACACTCTAGGGTTATAAAAACTTGGGGGGTTACACCGCCTCTAGTTACAAGCATCTATAATAGCCATGTACTCTACCTTAGTAGTAGATAATGACACTGTATTCTATAATAGCCTTCCAATTGATAGCACAACCCCCATGGTAAACGCATACCCTGTAATTGATCTCCTTTTATCAAGATCTCCGGCGTAATTTGAATCAACATGCCCAATGACTTCATATGTATTTCTCCCATGCAAACAAGCATTAGTAAAGTAGCACAAGTATCTGAATGTCCACTGTTCTACTTTCCAATATTCTTTGTCAAAATTTGCCATGTATATGCTAACTACACAGCCTGCATGTGTTAAATCTAAGCATGTACAAAACAAAGCATACATAAACGACCCAATTGCACATGAATAAGAAACTTGAGACATGTAATCAATGTCTTCATCTAACTATGGACACAAAGTAGATGGCAACTTAAAGTGGGGCAGCTAAGGGAATCTAACTATAACCATTAGCTATTAATCTTGCCATGCATCTAGAGTCTTCAACTTCTGATGTATCTTCCTTTATTTTGAACACCCACTTACGACGAATAACCTTCTTCTCATGGGGTAATTTCATTAAGTCCCATGTGCCATTCTTATGAAGTAATTCATCTTCTTCAGCATATCAATCATCTAGCTGCTAGAATCATTGCAACTTAATGCTTTTGTGTATGTAGCTGGCTCATAACTTGAATCAATATTTTCATCTACATTCAATGCATATGCAACCAAGTCAGCTTCTCCATATTTCTGGAAAGTCTATTCACCTTCTAGGTCTATACTTAGCACTTGTTCGTGAAATTTCGCAAGTGTACGGACCGTGACAAGTAATAAAGTGAATTTTTTTAAGTCCGAATATCGTCCTACAAAGACTACTATCTGCTATAAAGTTTTAAACTAATCTAGTTTCAATTAAAATTAAAATAGTAACTAATGATCAAATCGAATTTTTATTTTCTAAACGAAACTCTAATAAATAAAATAATGAACTATTAAATAAAATAACGAACTCAAATTAAAACTGGAGAAAAGATTATGTGAATTGATAGTTAGGATTTCCGATTTCACTTAAGTTATTTATCATACATTTAATTCCAATTTATTCTGTCATTTTTCATACATGTCAACGATCGAATTAACCTGATATAGTTAGTGATCTCTCTCGAGCAACACTAACCCTATTCATACGCCCGAACTTACTATATCTCTATGTAAATTCACACACATGTGAATGCATTAAAGTAGGATCAAGGTGCGTAACGAACGCTAGTTCACCGTTTCTTTCTCCATGCATGATTTCTTCCTCTCCTATTGCAACTTGAACTCCTTCAAGTCTTCTTCAAGTCTGACACAAATCGCCAACTCCCTATTTAATTCCAATTCGAATTCCCAAATAGGCTCAACTAGAATTCCCAACTAGATTTCAAATAATCTTTCAAATAGAATTCGGTCACATCTTAATTTTAACAATTTTTGTACCGAAGTAAAAGTGGTATTTATCAAACAAAGATGACATGTATGAAACATTTTCTAGCTTTGAATGCTTTACTTGAAGGTTACTTCAATACTAAAGACAAAATGGAAGGAGAATATAAGGGAGAGAACTAAATTTTATAAATAACCTTGCACGGTGGATAATGCTAAAATAGAATCACATGCTGACGCGAAACAAGTGTTTTAACAAAAAAACTCCAAAACAACGCCTTATTTCTATACAAGCAGAACAAAAGAAGAACAACGAACTAAGACAATCACACTCCATCATTATAAGAATTTTAAAATTCCATAAATAAAATATAAATTCAAACTAATTGGATTAATTCCTTTCTCCTTTTATTTTCATAGTCTTCTCATGGACACAGAAATTCCATGACTAAAAGCAATAAACATGCAAAAGAAGTATTTTTAGACATTTATATTTCTCCGTCAAATGTTTTATTAAGCTTAATTGTTTCATCCTAATTTTGTGCTTGATACTTTATGCGGACCATCACTACACCAAAAACACCATTTACAACACATAAAAAGGCAACATTCAGTAGTTAAATGTTGCTAAAAGGGTCTATCGCAACATTCTAATACTTGAATGTTGCCATTGCTTAACAAAATTGAGATTTGACAACATTTTTTGAGTGAATAATGTTGCCTTTTTGCAACGTTTTTTCAGTGTTGCAATTTTTATTTTATTTTTTCACAACGTTTTTTAAACGTTGCGGAAGACAAACGTTGCGAAAAAAGCGTTTTTCGCAACGTTTTTTAAACGTTGCGAAAGATATTTTCGTAGTTTTTTTTTCTGATTATTTTGCAACATAAATGTTGCAAAAAGACCACCCCTTAAATCAAATCCTTAACTTTTCCTCTCTTTTCCTTCCCTAACTTTTCCTCCTATTCTCTCATCTCCTCTCCGTCTCTCCTCTCTTCTTCTCCTAATCTCTTTCCCGGCATAGATATTGAGAGGAAGCATAATTGCTGCAAGAGTGGCAGCTGAACTCGGCAAAACCCTAAAAGAAGGAGAAAGAATTCTTGCCCCAACTCGACGCCCAGGTTCCCTCGGCAAGCCCATTCGAATTCGGGTGGGTTATACGCCTAAAGATGAAGTCGCCATTTATCAAGAAAATGGAGTCCACGAAGGAGGTGCTGCCCGGGTATGATCCTGCGGCAATGGAAGCCAAACCTTATTCCAAATCGACTAAAAAGAATGAGAGAAAGAAAGAAAAACGTTAACAGGTAATTAATTTAATTTAAAATTTCATTTTCGTTTTCTCAAATTTTCTGTAGAACAACAGAGATGAGATTTAAGAAATTTCTAACAGTTAAATAATACATGGATATCCGATAGTGGCTTGAGAGATTCAAGAAATAAAACACCTTTGATATTGTTGGGTTGTATTTGGACAATGGATTTGAGTATGCACTATTGATTCCGAATTTTTAGTTTCAAATTCATTCCTGATCCTATGATTGGTTAATAATATGAACTGGCAAAGGCTTTTTGAATTAATAGATTTCGAATGAGGTGTGTCTAGACTCATGAATCTGGGTTGGCTTGATTTAAATCCACCAATTTGAAGTCCACTCATTGAATGAATATGAAAATCCATCTGTTCAATAACAAAAGCCATGAAGATTATGAGCTTATCTTGTTTAATAATATGTTGTTTTGAATCTTGTTTTGTTGTTAGATACTAGCTTTTTATGGTTTAGTTAAAGTCTTTTTAGGTTTTTGATACTTGGAGAGCTGAATTCTTTGTTCTAAGTTTGAAGTTTATGTGGATTTTACATATTCAGATTTTGTTGCAACTAGGGAGGAGCTAGTAAAGGAGGCTATTGAACAGGGAACCAAATTGGTACAAGCAGTTGCTGATGCCATGTTTAATTTACCGTTAACTGAAGATCCGCGCCTACAACAAAATTGTTGAGAGAGAAGCCTGTATGATTTTCATTCTCATTAATTTTTAGAATTGCGAAAAGAAACCAAAAGTGGAAGAAGAGTAAATGAAAAAATAGAGCAAACTTTATATCATTCATAAATATGAATTGCGTACCTTTTTTTACTTTCGATTTTGGTGATGCTAAATACCACAGGTTATCCAAAGAAGGGAATGAACTAACTTCATACCTGCCTTTGTTATCTATTCATTTGGAAATAGTCCAAGATTTATGGAGAGGTGTGCATTTATCATGTAGATTGGTAGCAAAAAGACAGCTGATGGGATTTCATTTTTAAAACTTTTTGTAATTTTTTTTAGTTAGAGATGAAGTAATGCTATTGCTTAGGTAAAGTCTTAAAGATGTCTAATGTCACCTAAATGTGTACGGTTACTGTCAATGACAAGAAATTGCAATGCACCTTGCTCAATAGACGTAGCATGGAATAAGTGTGTGGCAGGTGTAAGATAAGGAGGTTAAGCAACTAGTGTAAGGTTTGGAGCCTCAAGAATTCAACGGAAGCAGTAAAATATATTCACCGAGAATAAAAAAACCAAAAACGGATTTACACCAAGTAAATTCAATTACAATAAGGGGCTCATAATATCAAGATCATTGTACCCTTTTGTACAATCAAGAACGGCTGACAACAAACCTAATCCCTAAGAATATTCAAATGGCTACTACAATAGACAATGAACTGGATTGAACAAATCAACCTCCAACCCGAAAACTCTCCTCTCAGATCACAAAGTTAACATCACGAAGAACATCCAATTAAAACGGTCCAACATGGTATATATAGACAAACCATCAACCATTGATCTAATCTCCATCCAACGGTCCAGAGCAACACATTTTATTATCTTATTGGGCTCGGGTTGTGGGCCTGAGTCTTGATTGCGTTTTTGGGCAATGTTTTCCTTCAATAAATATTTCCAGCAGTTGGGCTTTGCCCATTTCATCATTGCCCCAAAATATTAGAACACAAATGACATAAATGGCATCAAATTCTAACAAATCTCCCCATTGATGCCAATGCCATAAACCACCAAATATATTAGTGATTCATAACAACAACACCAAGGAGGTTAGTACCTGCAAAACACAAAGTTAACCGGTATCAATACTTAGAGTTTGCAAACATGATTTAAACTTGGAAAGAGATAATACCTTTGTTCCCATATCTGTGGGATTGAATTGTGTAGGGATTTTCTCAAGCAAAATAGATTCGTTATGAACTATATCTCTAATGAAATGCAACCTAACATCTATATGTTTGGTCCTATCATGAAAAACAAGATTTTTACACAAATGTATAGCACTTTGACTATCACAATACACCATAACAGGTTCATGCAATTCATTTAGTTCACATAACAAGCCTTTAAGCCACAAAGACTCTTTTATAGCTTCAGTAGCAGCTACATACTCAGCTTCAGTAGTAGATAAGGCAACAATAGACTGCAATTGAGACTTCCAACTAATGCAAGTACCACACAAAGTAAACACATATGCAGTTGTAGATTTCCTATTGTCCTTATTACTAGCATAATCAGAATCCACATACCCTTTCAACACGACACCCTCTTTACAATGTTTAAAATGCAATCCTAAGTCAGCAGAACCTTTCAAATATCTTAAAAGCCATTTTAAAGCAGTCCAATGATCAGGACCAGGGTTTGCCATAAATCGACTCAAAATGCTAATAGCATGCGCAACATCAGGACGAGCACACACTATAGTATACATAACAGATCCAACAGCATTAGGATAATGCACCTTTTACATGTATTTAATATCAGATTCATCATGTGGACATTGTTCTTTTCTCAACTTAAAATGATAAGCAAGAGGCAAAGTAACAGGCTTAGAATCATGCATAGCAAATTTAGATATCACCTTTTTCACATAGTCAATTGGGTTAAAAGAAGAGATAGTTGTGATCTATTTTTTTTAATCTCCATACCTAAAATCCTTCTAGCATGTCCTAAGTCTTTCATTTCAAATTCAGCACTCAAAGTCTTTTTAATGTCATTAATATCACTCATTTTATGTCCAACCAATAGCATATCATCAACATACTAAAGTAAGTAAACAATCACATCATTCTTATCATTTCTTTTAAAATAAAGACAATGATCAAAAGCACTTCGCACAAAGCCAATAGAAGACACATAATTGTCAAATCTAATATACCATTGCCTAGGTGATTGTTTCAAACCATACAAAGATCGATTAAGCAAACAAATATGATTAGGCCTTTTAGAATCAATAAAACCATGAGATTGTTTCATATAAATCGTTTCATCCAAGTCACCATGCAAGAAGGCAGTTTTAACATCCATTTGTTCAAACTCCAAATCATATTGAGCAACCAAAGCAAGCATGACTCTTATAGTAGTATATTTCACAACAGGAGAAAAAATTTAATTATAATCAATACCAGGTTTCTGTGTAAACCCCTTTGTAACAAGTCTAGCCTTAAACCTAAGGGGCTCTTTAGAAGAACTACCCTTCTTAATACTATAAACTCACTTACAGTCCACCAAAGACTTATCCTTGGGTTTAGGAACCAAAATCCAAGTATTATTTTTCACAAGGGACTTCATCTCCTCTTTCATAGCACCTAGCCACTCTTTAGATTGTCGACAACTCACAGCCTCCTCATAAGCTTTAGGCTCCTGAAACACTAAGTCTTGATAAGACAAAACAACAAAGGATTGATAATCACCCATCCTCACGGGTTCCCTAATCTCTCTCTTAGCTCTATCACGAGCAAGTTGATAATCACTCAGAGGACCAACTACATCACCTACTAAGTTATGATCACCACCTTCAACAGGTTCATGAGAACTAGTGACACCATCATTCTCCCCCTCAACCTCATTCTCAACTTGTTCCTCCTCAACAAGTCCAGGAGAATGATCCAAACTCACTTGCAATCTAGTCCCCTCATCCTCATCCCTCTCGGGAACATCACTAGAGACTTTCTTACTCAAACATGGCATATCAACTTCATTAAAAGTCACATTCCTACTAGTTATCATCTTAAAACCTTTCTCATCTCTCACCCAAAGTCTGTATCCTTTCACTCCCTCGGGATACCCCATGAAAACATATTTATGAGATCTAGGCTCCAACTTGCCTATACTTTGGTGAGAGTATGCAGCACATCCAAAAGTCCTCAAAGTATTATAATCAGATAATCTCCCTGACCATACCTCTTCAGGTGTCTTACCATCCAAGACACTAGAAGGAGTTCTATTCACAATATAAACCGTTGTCATAACAGCCTCACCCCAAAGAACTTTAAGAACTCCAGAACTAATCATCATGCATCTAACCTTATCTAATAAAGTCCTATTCATTCTTTCAGCAACTCCATTTTGCTGAGGAGTATAAGGAATAGTTTTATGCCCGAGGATCCCATCATCTCTACACAACTGATCAAATTCAGAATTGGGAAATTCCAGACCATTGTCTGTTCTTAAAACTTTGATCTTTTTATCCATTTGACTTTCAATTAAAGTTTTCCAGTTTTTAAACTTTTCAAAAGCATCTGATTTTTGTTTTAAAAGTAAAATCCATACTTTTCTTGAAAAATCATCAATCAGTGATAAAAAATATTTGTTACCACCTTAAGTGGTAGTAGATGATGGACCCCACATATCAGAATGAATATACTCAAGGATAGAGGCAGTCTTATGCTGACCAGTCTTAAAATGAACTTGATGTTGTTTTCCTAAAGTGCAATACTCACATAATGGAACCTTAGAAATTACATCATTACCAAATGCCCCTCTCTTATTCAAAATATACAAGCCTTTCTCACTCACATGAGCCAACCTATTATGCCACTTCAGAGTAGCATCAATCTCAGCACTAGAGGATTCAGCAATGTGACTTTGAACTACACTGGCTCTAGTGACATATATACCATTCATCTTGGTACCTTTAAAGATAACCAAAGAACCTTTAATTATTTTCAAAAAACCATCACAAATCCGGCCTTGAAGGCCAATGTCATCTAGATTACCCATTGAAATCAAATTTATATTCAAATCAGGAATATACCTTACTCTTTCTAAGGTAAAGGTATATCCATTGTCAAACTTCAAAGTCATACTGTCAATTCCTTTAATGCTACAAGCTACATTATTACCTATAACCACCTCTCCTCCATCAAGATCCTTAAAGTTCTCTAACCAAGGTCTTCTAGAGGCCATATGGAATGTACACCCCGAATCCAAAATCCATTCACTATCCTGATCACTGTCATCCACATAGTTGACAGTATTCAGATCAGAAGTAGGATCTGTCACCACATACACATCAACAGTGGTCTCATCTAGGGGTTCAACAACATTCCCCTCATCCACTCTCGTCTCTCTTTGTTTATTTTTCTTCTTGTAACAGTCCTTTATATAATGACATGTCTTACCACTGCCATAACACTTCCTATTTCCATTTCCACTTCCACTTCTAGACTTAGATCTAGATCTCTCCTTTTCCTTCTTCTTGAAATTGTTATGATTGTTCCGTTGATAATTCTGACCACTGACTTACCTAGTCATAGGTCTATCTCTCACAGACAAACTCTAAAAATCCTTCCCAGTTCTTTCAACTTTAAGCTCTAACTCCTTACTTCTCAAGGAATTGATCACTATGTCAGGTGTTAAGGTATCTCTGTCATACTTAATAGCAGACTTAACATCCTTATAGACATCAGGTATAGCATTCAACAGGATAACATCTTTGTACTCATCAGAAACTTTATCCCTAGCATTAGTGATATCTTGAACTAACTTATTGAAAGTATCAAGATTATCATCTAAGTCCTTAGACATATCTATCTTAAAGCTAAAGAACCTCTCTAAAAGGAAGAGCTTATTAGGCAGACTCTTAGACATGTATTGTTCTTCTAGTTTATCCCACAAATCCTTAGCACTTTATTGCTTTCCTATCTTTCTCAACACTTGATTAGATAAACAGAGGATAATATAAGTATATGCGAGTTCATCAGATTCACTCTTTTGATCATCAGTCATAGTAGCAGGATCACCAGTAATAGCCTTAACAACTTTCTGTTGAACTAAGACCCCTTTCATTTTTTGTTGCCAAATGGGAAAATCCTCTTTTCCATTAAAAACTCCAAGTTCAAATGTTGCCGTTGTCATTTGAAGTTTTTAATCAACACAAAGAATTTTTGAGGCCACAAATCCATAGAAAAACAAACAGGAAAGAATTATTCCAATCAACAATTTAATATAACACAAATCATCAAATCATGAATGAATAATATCAAATTGAAAATAGGCAATCAACATAGTGAAAATAACTATCCATGATGTTAAGCAGTTTTAATAAACTCAAAGAATCAGCAACGAATTAACAGTGAGATTAAAACCAGACTAACAAACACAAGAATTCACAAAAAATAAGCTACTGTATCAAACTAATTGAAAAAACTGAGATCACAACAACTAACAGTGGTTTAAGACAATTTAAAGATTGCAGTGAATTGAAAACAAATTCAGCAGAATGTTTAAACAGTCAAACAATTTCAAGTACTTACATAGAATTAAAGAACTAACACCAATAACAAATGATAATGGGGAAACAGGGAGAAATCAACCAAAGATCAAGATCTAATGATAATAGAATAAGTCGAGGGAATAGAAATTTTATCACCAAATGGGTTCACTCAGAACCACTCTCTGGCAGTGTCAAGAAATCAGTCACCAACTAGCTCGAAGCCAAGCTCCAAGCAACAATTCACAAAGAATCAATTTTCCTCGCAAGAAACACAAGAAGAAAATTAATTAGTAGCCAATTTCGAAAAAAAAGGGTTAGGGTTTCTGTAATTGAAAAAACGCTTTTGGGAATTCAACTGGAAATCAATTAGCCAGTGTCAAAACCACCAATCGAAGCCTCCAAACATGTCTCACAGACGCTCTGATACCACTTGTAAGGTTTGGAGCGTCAAGAATTCAACGGAAGCAGTAAAACATATTCACCAAGAATAAAAAAACCAAAAATGGATTTACACCAAGTAAATTCAATTACAATAAGGGGCTCAGAATATCAAGATCATTGTACCCTTTTGTACAATCAAGACCGACCGACAACAAACCCAATCCCTAAGAATATTCAAATGGCTACTACAATGGACAGTGAACTAGATTGAACAAATCAACCTCTAACCCGAAAACTCTCCTCTCAGATCACAAAGATAACATCACGAAGAACACCCAATTAAAACCAGAGGTTTTAATTTAATCACAGAGATCAGAAAATAGAAGAAGAAGACGGGCAGAACACGAGGAGAAAACTCTCTCGCACACAGCAAAAGGAGGAATGAATTCAAGGCCCAAAAAAGACGGTCCAACATGGTATATATAGACAAACCATCAACCATTGATCTAATCTCCATCTAACAGTCCAGAGCAACACATTTTATTATCCTATTGGGCTCGGGTTGTGGGCCTAAGTCTTGACCAGTTAAAATGCATTATGGAAGAAACAACAGTAGGCTTTGACCAGTTAAAATGCATTATTGAAGTTAATTGATCAATTATGTTTGAATTTAGCAGCGATGAAGATGTTTATAGGGATGCACGATCATACAAAAATATAAAAATAAGAAATGAGGATATATGATAACAAGGGAATGTGGCACCAATCTGAGGTTGAATTGAAGATGTTGTTGTAAAAGGCATGACTTCACTGGAACTTACAATAGATGCAAGGTTGAATTGAATGAAATGCAGAAAAAAGATTTTTATATAGAACTCTTATGATACTGACAATAGTACTTAATATTAGGTTTTGTCTACATGGGAGAATTCTAACACGAATAGGATGTCTAAGATTAGATATAGCAGGGTGATTATTAAATCATGAAATTTGGATTTCGTACTTGTATTTAATGCTTGATCCCCTTCTGAATTGCTGCCGGCCTGCCATGTATCCTAAATTTAAGAACATTTACCAATAGAGAGCTCGATGATTGCCTGAATGAAATCGTGCCAAAGGAAATTATAAATGAGCATTATGTGATGTAGAATTGATAAGAGAAAAAGCTTGAGTAACTATTTCCTTTTTCAATAAAGGGGTTATGATTAAGTCATGATGGCTGATGATCAGATGATTTAAGATTTATTACTATTAGCAGTATATAATTATGAGTTTGAAATTTTCTTGTCCTCGTGGTTTTCAGCTTCCCAAACGTTGACCTCCAACAAAATGGGAATTGTTTGCTCAAAAGAAAGGTTTGTTTATCATAAATCGAACTGCTTCTTTGGGTTATTTATCTTCTTGATTCTGCGAGTACAAAATTAGCTTTTTATATAATTTTCTTCTTGATGAAAGACATTGTATGTCATTATTATATAATACATCTTTTTGAATAATATGCCATTTCTCAAATATCAGGACAAGGCAGAGCTTTCTGTTGAAGGTCGTTTGCCTGATGCTACAAATGGTGAGTCGGATTACTACTTTTCTCAACGGTGTTGGTGAATAGGAATCTTAATCTCGACCTGATTTCTTAGTTTTATCAAAATGTTTTTCACAGTGAAGTATTTTCTTAATTTATGATTTGTAGGATCTGATCACTTGAGGGATGTTTTCATCAAGCAAATGGGTTTGAGTGATTGATTCAAAAATCCAAATGTTGTATTGATTCAAAAATCCAAATGTTGTGCCCGCTAGAAATCCAAATGTTGTATTGATTCAATATTGTATTGTATGACATTCTAATGTTGTATTGATTCAAAAATTTGTAATGAAATTATCAATTTTTATGCAATTCCAAAATTTGTTCACAAAGTGTCATTTTCAATTTAGTCGATCAATTACCATATAAAATTGTAAAAAAAAAAAAAAAAAAAAAAAAAGTCTACGGCAACGTTGAAAAAACACTGCAAAAGGGTTTACCGCAATGTTTAAAACACGCTGCAAAAGACTTTTTCGTAATGGTGAATAAACGCTGCAAAAAGTCTTCCCTCAACGGCAACACTTGAAAAAACACTGCAAAAAGTCTTTTGCAATGTTTTTTGACCGCTGTAAAAGCTCTTTTTTTGTATAGTGCATGTTCTTCCTATAGTCAACGTCTCAACAAATATCTATTACATTCGAGAAAAAAAATAGTAATAATCCTATCTAGGAATTTGTTATGGTTCAAAATATTACTAAAAATAAAATTTTAGTAATCATAAATTAGTCAACATAGCATATTTACAATTAAGAAAACTGAATGCACCCTTTGACAAGAAATAGGCACATAAACCTTGCAACACGCCTTTTTGCCATCATCATCATTTTTTATCAAGTATGAGGCTCGTCACTTATCAACATCCCCAAAGGTGGTAGAGCAGAAGGAAATGTAAGCATATTAATTCGCAAATGTAAAAATAGTAAAAATTATAACTAGCTAACCATTGGGATTTCAAAGCGCACTGGTCCTGAAGGAGTCCATTACTGATCTGATGATGGTCATGGCCCATGGACTAAGTTGAGTTTCTCAGGATCAACATTTTTTTAAAAAAAAAATTTGTATTACTGTGCTAACCAAAGAATTTAACGAGAAAGTATTGACTACTAATTAGAAAGGAGTCTCATTTTTGGTGTGCTTATTTATGTTGGAAAAAATAAATAAATTGAAGGGCTGAATTTGACATACCAGTTTGTTTATTTTGGAAGCTCTCTCCACGTGCGCGCGTATGGGTGCAAATCACGGATTGAAATAGACTTTGGTTATTGAACTTGTGTGCGGACGTGACTTGCGTACATGAAATTAAGAAGGTCAATGTTTTGCCTTTATTTTATTATTTTAACATCCAGATTAATGGTGGTTAATGGCATAACTCCTTACCTTTATTTTTATTTTATTATTTTAACATCTGGATTAATGATGGTTAATGGCATAACTCCAGCTTGTTAATTCTTCATTACAGCATATTTATTTAGTCATCTTCCTCCTTTACAAACACACGAAAGATTT
This sequence comes from Fraxinus excelsior, assembly GCA_019097785.1. Taxonomy (NCBI): domain Eukaryota; kingdom Viridiplantae; phylum Streptophyta; class Magnoliopsida; order Lamiales; family Oleaceae; genus Fraxinus; species Fraxinus excelsior. Next base: position 36,171,113 of record CM032630.1, read on the forward strand.
ATCTTCTCTACATACAATTTTATCTCTTGTCTGCATACGTAATTTATTTATCTTCTATCAAAAATTTTGGTGGTGATACTGTTCATATACTATATCAGTTCGCTGGAGTAATATCTGAAGTGCTCAGACTCTACTGATTTTCCATTGTATCCTGGAAAACAGACGCTCGAATTAAAACTCAAGGACCTAGGTGAGGTGGCGAATATGTTTTAAGAAAATTATGTTCACACAGACCTCGATTTCAAAGTTCATCCGACTTTTTTTGTTATTTCCTTCAATTTAGATTACTTGTCCTGTTTTTATTTTAACGTAATTAATAAAATTATTTAATGTGTAATATTTTGGCTAACAATTAAACTAATAGTTCAAATCTCATGAGCACTAATATTGATTATTCTATTTATTTGGTTCAAGTTTTTACATTTAGAGGGTGTTTGGTGAAGATTAAAATTAGATTTTTAGTAGATTGTGATATAAATTTTTGAAATATGTGGTTGAAAAGTTGTGGGACTCATAAAAGATGGGATTAATATTAGTTGTTTAACTTTGAGTTAGATTAAAATCTTATTTTATTCGTACCAAACAGGCCGTTTGACATAAGATAAATAAGTTTAACCTATTGGTAATTGATTGTTGAAGAAGGAAGCATGAACATGGAAACTTCCCATTTTAATGGAATCCGTCCATAAAATCAATGCAATTCAATCCCAAACTGCAAGTAATTAAAAAGGTAAACCAAAAAAAAAAAAGCACAGGAGAAATTATTTTCAAAACACATATTTGATTTGGTTTGTCAGAGTTGAATCGGCCACCACAACTCTTTTTATAGTCGTTATACCAAAAACATTCATTGGAGAAATCTTTCATGCTTGTTTATAAGAACAACTTTATTGCATAGCAGAGAAAGGCTAAAAAAATGTAGCCCGTTACATGGAAAGATTTCAATAATTTCACTTTAATCAAGTAACAAATCCCTCATATGCAAATTGAGATCTCAGCTTGTAACTTCACGTGATAGTTTTTCCATAGAAGGAACCATTTCTACCCTTCTTCATGTAATATTTGGATAGACAAAACTGCACAGAACTGTAATTTAGTAAATGCAAAAGTAAGAATGTAGCTTTTCAGATGAGAAACAGGAAGCAATAAAAGAGACTAATGCAAGTTAACGTGATCAAATATGCCTATATTATTCGTTATACTCACTGTCCCCAGACGGTGTAAATTTTTACTTTTATTGCCATGTGTTTTATTTTTGCCAGTAGTAGCATATATTTTTTTAATAAAAAATGTTGTATGACTCATTATATGGAAATTTCATATGAAATTGAATTATAAACGACTGATACATCTCTAATAATAAAACTTAAAATCACTTATCAGCCCCGTTGAATGCATTTGCTTATGCTACCCCATCCAATAAATAAAAACGAAATTTATTGGAAAGAATACTCATATGTTAATTTATCAAAAGAGATTAATGTGTTTATGTCTAAATTATCTAGTAAATATCTATGATGATTTTCAATTAAATATGAGATGTATATGTTTGAATTTTGAAGTCACGTATTGTTATCCTATTTCCAATTCACTACCTACGTAGTCTAGTGTGCTTTGTGTATTCATGACCAATCGATAATATAATTTTATTTAACTATCTCTCCAAAAGTAACTTAAACATAATCTAAACACGATCCGATCATATTCTTATTCTAAATTCATATGCAAAGTAACACACTAAATCACACGATTATCTATATGATTGCGCATGGAATACACATTATCCCTATCATCTATTATCTTAAACCTTTCGAAAATATAATAAGCGACTAATTAATTAAGTGGTACACAAGTATCTAAATAATTCAGCAATGCATACAAGATCAATCAAGAACATAAATTAACTAAATTACTTGGTCTTTGAATTAAAATAATCAACAAAAATGTTCTGTTTTCATCCCAATACAAGAAAGATCTAGCATAGCATGTTTTTAATTATAATACAACAAGCACAATGAAAAAAAATCACCTGGAATATATGCAAATACAGTTTCTTGTCCTTGATCTTTAATCTTGAGCCTTGAATCTCCAATTCTTGATGTTATCTGTCTTCGATTCATTGCTAGGTTTCTTCGTCTCCTTCAATTGTGGTGCATTGGCCTCTCGTAATGAAAGATTCTTATGTTATGATATGATATGAGAGTGGTATGAGATGTGCCTTCAATGGATTGCCCACATTCACTTAAAAGTCGGAATTAGGTCAAAAAAAGGCATCCAAAGTCCTTTCCATAAAGGGTTTTAACCATAGAAGGAAAGATGCCCATGTGCCAAAAATACTACCATGCGATCACATAGTATGTTTCCTTGCAGTCAAATGGCATTGCAATACTGTTCTTGGGTCATCAAGAATTTGGGGTTGCGATCTCAGAGAATTTACACCATGCAGCATGGCATTGCAATGATGTTCTCGCGTTATCAAAATATTGGAGTTGCGATCACAAAGAACTTCATGCGAGTGATTGCATGGAGTAAAAATCTTCTGCAATTGTTGATTTTGATTTCTTCCTTCGTTCAATTTAAGTCGTTTCTTCACGAATACTACGTTCTTCATCTTTCAATTATTTTCAATTGATTCCATATAGTCTTCAATCATCATTCTTTGGTCCAAATCAACTTTTGAATATTTTTAATTTGGTCCTTGAACTTTATAATTCCTCCATTTTAGCTCCTTTTTCGTTCTTCAAGATTAACACCCAAACATCTATTTTCACCTAATAAATAATATACATGAGATTAAGCTATAAATTATAATTCATCAAAAGTTACAAATATTTTTAACGGTATAGAATACACTTATCAAAATCCTAAAATGATTTTCTTTTTAATTTTTGTATGTGTCAGAACTTTATTGCTTTCCAGTGAAAGAAAAAGTAGAACCTTTCTTCTTCTTCTTCTTCTTTTACTATGATGTAGGTGTGATAGAGATAATGAACATTAATAGTATTATCATAGCCATTTGTAGAGGTACAAATACTAAAACAATTCAACTTGAAAATGATGCAAAGATAATATCGATAGCTACACAATATTCCATCATTTGGATAAATAAATAATTTTCGAATATTGAATGCAAAGTCAAAATTTATAGTCTTGGAATCAAGTATCTTTGCCACATATTTTTTGATGTTTCATGTGCTCGGCCTTGTATAGGAGGTAGTCAATGAAATCTTAGATACTCTTAGCATACCAACAAAAGTTTTATGGTAAGAGTGAGGAACTAACGATCACATCTATATTAAAAACTTAATAATAAGGTTTTTTTATATCATAATTTACAGATTGATGTACAAAATAATGATATGGAAGAGAGAAAAAAATAGAGAAGGAAAAAAAGAAATGAGTTAGACCTCGGTTAATATAATCCACAGCATCATTTTGTACATTAATTTATAAACCCTTTTGTACATCAATTTATAAACCCTGATGTACAAATATCATTACTCAAAACTTAATACCATGATATTTACTAGAATAATGCTACTTGTACATAATGCAATTATATAATTATTTACATACAGATGAGGTGTCAAAAGAGAGTGAATTTTTTTTTATTTGGTTGAGAAGAATATGACTCAATCATTTATCATTACATCATATGTATGTAAATTATTATGTACATGTAGCACAACCGTATTTACTATATCTATTGTATCTTGTTGCATGATATTTCTTTGCTTGTTTTTACTTATTATTATTATTATTTACTATCCAAGTGAGATTTTGGTTTGTTAGTTTATGTTTCAAAATTATTTAATCAATCGATCAAGCGTGTTTTCTTCAACAATGTGCATTTTACATCTTGATAAACAATGTCAAATTTCTTGGAATGAAACAATTCTATCTCAGTTGATTCCCGCAGCAATCAATGTGAGCAAGAGGTTGAAAAAATCATTCATTTGCAAATAGTTACAAATCAATTACCTGATGCATTTGTTTACACAAGAAATATGATAAAAGTCATATATACCAGCAGAAAATATTCCAGCAAAAATGGATGCCCCTTCAAGACAATTTGTTGTAGCAAATGAATCTCAAATATATCATAAGCGTGGTCGACCAGTTGGTTCAAAAGACTCTACACCTCGAAAAAGAAAAGTACAAGAGAAAAATCAATCAATAACTTCAGAAGAAGTAACATTAGAGAAAAATGATTAATCAAATATTGAAAAGGGTAATTGGCGCAAAACGTCCCTACCTATGACGGGTTTTGTGGAAAACATCCCTACGTTTGATTTTTTGGTGCAAAACGTCCTTACCTTTGCATTTTCTTGCGCAAAACATCCTTTTCACCAATTTTTAACCTAAAATGACTATTATACCCTCCTATATAAATAAATAAAAAAGAAAAGAAAAATAAGGAATAAATTGCAATCTTACTCCTAATATTTTTAAAAAATGCAAATAAGTCCAAAATTTATAAAAAATATTAAAAAACGAAATGATATGAATTTAAATTTTATATCATTTATATTAAAAAAAGAAACAATTTTAAATTTTATATCATTTATAAAAATGATATGAATTTTTTAAAAGAAAGTTTTTTTTTTTTAATATTTTTATAAATTTTGGACTCATTTGCATTTTTTAAAAAGATTAGGAGTAAGATTGCAATTTATTCCTTATTTTTCTTTTCTTTTCTTTTTTATTTATTTATATAGGAGGGTATAATAGTCATTTTAGGTTAGAAATTGGTGAAAAGGATGTTTTACGCAAGAAAATGCAAAGGTAAGGACGTTCTGCACCAAAAAATCAAACGTATGGACGTTTTCCACAAAACCCGTCATAGGTAGGGACGTTTTGCGCCAATTACCCAATTTTGGGAGCGAAATAATGTTGTTATAGACAATATTGTTGTCTTTTATGTGACTCTTGATATTATGTAGATGAGGATTCTGGACCAATGTCTTCTAAAGACTGTCAAAATAGAAGTGATTGGTCAAAGTGGAAAGAAATCATACAGGCGAAATTGAATTTCTTAGAGAAACGGTAAGTGTTTGGACCTGTATTTCGAACACCTAAAAATGTAATCAATGTTGGATACAAATAAGTTTTTGTATGAAAGAGAAATGAAAATAATGACATTACAATAAACAAGGCCCGACTCGTAGCTCAAGGTTTCTCACAAAGACCAGGAATTGATTATGAAGAAACATATACTCCGGTAATAGACACCATTACTTTTATATTTTTAATTAGTTTGAATGTATTACAAAAGCTTGATATGCGTCTTATGGATGTAGTGATTGTCTATTTGTATGGTTCGCTTGATAGTGACATATATATGATACATGCTCGACAATCATGTTCTCAATTAAACTGCAAATATCATTATATGGATTGAAACAATCCAGACGCATGTGATATAATCGCCTTAGTGAATATTTATTGAAGGAATGTTATAAAAACGATGATGTCTGCCATGTGTTTTCATAAAGAAAAAAAATATTGGATTTACAATTGTGGAAGTTTATGTTGATAACTTAAATTCAATTGGAACTTCTGAAGAGTTCAGCAAAATTGCATATTATTTGAAAAATGAATTGAGATGAAAGATTTGGGAAAAACCTTGATTGAATATTCCCCAGAATGATTATTTGTTCATCAATCTACATCTAAAAACGATTTTATATGGATAATGTACATCCATTGTGATAAGTGTATTTTATACACTTATTTAGGCTCCAAAACAATGACATTTTGTCGTTCTTCTAATGAAATTATAGCCTAATTTATGATATAATATGTTATTAGGTGAAACTCGATGGAAGATGAAGAATTGGAGAAAAGAATGCAAAATTGGCGAAAAAGAGGCAAGATCCAAAGTTTGGGGACTGAAGTGCAAAGGCTCAAAAGTTGTGTAGTACCTCATGATGAAGATTCGAGAGTACTAGGAGTCAATCGGATAAAGGAAGATGTCAAAGGGATAAAATATCGTTAAAATATGATCACACATCAATTTAGGATTGAAAGAGTTATGCATCGGTTTTTAGACTCATGTTGTAATCCATATTTGACATAGCAAACGATCGAATTTGAAGATGACGTCTGGTGAACAGTTGTAGCCCTTTGAGTTAGCTTTTCAATGCATCTTGAATTACCTCAATCGGATATCAGGATAAAAGGTTATGATAAAAATACTGAAAATGACGCAGAATGACAGCAAGGCAACGCTAGCGCCCAAGCGCTACCTACCTAGCGCTCAAGCACCCGAATGCTAAAAATTAACATATTTCCAGCGCCCATGCGCTATCCTATAGCGCTCAAGCGCTGCGTGCCGCCACAGATTTTAGGTTTTTATTGTTTGGGCTGCGAAAACTCCACAAAAGGACTCCAAATTGGCCAAGAACGTGTAGGGAAGTATAAATAGACCTAATGGCACATTGAAGAGGAGGGTTCCCACACATTGAAAAGAGGGTTCCACACTTTGTAACATTGAGAGAAAAACACAAGATCGAAGATGAAGGATTCGAGTTCAAATTAAGGATTGGAAGTGGAACAAGATCTTGGTGCAAGAGCTGATTCTTTTCCATCTTTTTATCATTTAAACCCGGTGATGTATTCGAATTTAGTTATTTATTTCATTGTTTTGATTATGAGTAGCTAAATTCATTATGAGGGCAAATAATGTAATCTATTGAGACCCTTAGTTCTTTAATCCATGAATTCTGAGTTTTATTCTTTCATGTGTTGATTTTATTATGATTGCAATGCATTGAATTACCTGATCAATAATTTGATGATCTATTGAGTTTCTTACGAATCGAGATGTGAGTTTGAGACTTAGAACGTATAATAAAATTTGGTAACAAGGTATAACGTGTAGATATATCTATACTAAGTGCTGCGATCGTTATATGAACCGCCAGTTGGCTAAGAAACTCCTCATCATCGACTTATTCTTCGTCATCGAAGCCCGATAGAAACGTACAATTAAAGTTGAGATCATCTATCATGAAATTGAAAAGTACCAAATGTTTACAATAGTACAAAGATCTCTACATAGCAAACTTGCATATCATTACTCTTGTGTCCAATGAAGTAATTTATATAAGAGTAAAAAAATTTAAACGTATTTCGTTTGATTGACAATTCAAATAGTTGTACCAAAAGGTTTAAAAGAAAGGATGCAAGTACTTTGTGGGCATGTGAAACTTTTTTATTGTTGTTCGAACGTGGTTCCAAAAAAGTTGCCCGTTCCCTACATGAGTTGTCCATCATGCATGCACTCTTTTTTACCAAAAACCAAGTTAAACATTTGAAACGAAACCTTAATAATTTAATCCCATGCATGACAGAACATAATGTTACATACGAACGATAAAGGTACAATACCAACCGTAATTGTCCATATGAAGTACAAAAAAAAAACAAGGATTGTAGAGTTGGTTGTTACACAAATTAATTGAGAGACTTGTTATACTCATTAAACTGCCACTCAATCCACTGAAACTTCTCATCTGTGTCCCGCATGATGTCAAGCATATCTCAATAGCACTTTTGTGCCATAAGCGTACAGATGTAGAAGTATAAGAGTGTGTATCACTTAAGCTTTCCTGCTGCAAGCAACTCTTCGACACAGGCAACTCCAACATTTTTACTCGGTGCCATAATGGTGTTTATCTTCGCCGCCACTTACTCGATGGTACTTTATCCCGATCAACTAAAAAAGACAACTCTCGAGCAGAAACTTTTTTCTTCTTTCTCTTTTTGTACTCGATGCCGACTTCTTCTTTTTGCTACTTCTGGCATTCGAAATGTGTATGCTTGAAGTACAGTTTTTCTTCATCTCCCTCATTGCTTGAACCAGTATTCTCCCCATCAATAGGGATTGCATCCCTTTGGTCTTCAACTACACTGTCCTCAAACAAACTAAAGCTCGTACAACATAACTTGGTGGGGGTGACTACATACTTGTCATCGTTGTAGTTATCGCCGAAAAGCGAAGATATCGAATGTAGATTTCACTTACATCTTTGTCTTTAAAGTCCTTATTCTCCTACAATTTCATTTTCATAGTTGTTCAAATTCACGTAAAGAGGATATCATAAAAGGAGTTTGAAGCAATGATCAATGGATGAAAAATATATTGAACAGGAAAAATCACTCTATGTGTCTATTCTCATGCAACAATTTACTGCACTTCTCTGTGCCGGGAATTCTAAAGATCAACTACTTTTTGCTCATCAGAGATCTTTTCACCATAATATATAATACCGTGTTATTATATTGAATCTATCTAGGTTATCTTCTAATTTAGCACTAGAATCAAAATTAAAGCTAAAAAACTATCCCCAAAGAAAGACATTTTCAGGTAAAGTCTTTGTAAGATGACTGGTCACTTGCGGAGAGAAGGTTATAGAAAATGTCATAAGGTCATCACAATTGTGTTGTTTCTTGCAGGACTTTAGATTTTTGTTTCATTATGCCTCAAGAAGCCATAGTGCAGGTAAAAGCCTATATACATTTGGCCCCTGTTTGGAAACCAAATTATGATCACCAATGCAATTCTTGTAATCAGCTTCAGCTCCAAACTAATTAACCATAAAAATGTTACTTTCCCTGCCAAGCTTCTAAATTAAATATCCCTACAATTTTCATCTTCCAGTTTATAGAGTAAAATATTTTTCTTATATTGTGAAGAGCGCAGAGTTCCATCAAAATAACAGAGTACCAATTTAGACTAAAGTAGACATGAAAAATTCCAAAATGGAACTCATGCCTCGTCCACAATGAATATGAGAAACTGAATTTCCATCAGCAATTCAAAAACCATACCTTCAATTTTTGGGTCCACCATTCTTCGGATGCTACAATCTGACCCTCCAACAGGTTGTATTCGACCTCGGTACAAGCCAACAATTCAGTTCCAGACGCATTACGTCCCAATGGTTGCGAAGTTGGTGTTTGCTCCAATAGTGACCGGAGATGCAGTTAAACAACGTGATAACACGCCCCCACCCGTGTTTCGTGAAACACTTACCGTGTCGCGTGAAACACTTACCGTGTTGATGGCTTCGGCAATGGTGTTTTCACAGGCCGCTACAAACGTTCGCATCTCTGTATCTCTCCATTCTGCATATTTTTTTAGGTTTAAGCATTTGGGCACTTGTCGACAGCGATTGACGAACCTTGACCATGAACGTCACTCGCCTACATGATTACGAAATGGATTTGAAAAAAAAAAAAAACAAACAAAAAGCGGTAGTACTGAAGGTTCCTAAATTTCACCTGAGAATCGAATGTGTTTCGGAGAAGGGGTTGAAGAAGGGAAGCCAGACACAGTTTTTTTGAAGGGAGACATGTGGCCACATAGTTTGAGTTAAGGGTAAAGTTGTTTATTGTTTATTCTTGTGGCCTGTTTGCACAGTGACAATGTATAGTGTTATCTGGATTTATTGTTCCAATGTTCGATTTTCTTCTACAAATTCAGAAAATGTGGCCCAAACAAGGGCAAAGTTGTATGACTTACATTCCCAATACTCCAACCATCCTCATTCAAAAAATCGATCAAATTTTTTACTTGAACATCATAAAAGCACAAAGGTATAACTTTACTGTGCCTACAACAAAATTGACACAAAGTTATATTTATGTAATAATATCATACTTTTACATGTACTTGCAACTATGTGTAATAATTTGCCCAGAAGATGCATTTTCCATCCATTTGTAAAGAACCTTAACCTTCATGGGATCCACTTCTCCATAAGGATCATACACATCGATGTCCAACAACTTTCTCCTCTTTGTCGGGTCCATTAAGGAAGAACACAATAAACGTGTTTTTCTTTTTGGACGATGTCCTCATTCTTTAGGCGAATAACATTCTACCTCTTCAATATGTACACTATCGCCTATATATTGCAAGTACCAACAATTAGAAATCTAACATTTGTTTAATTTGGAGGTAATAACATGAAGCTGAACATCAAATTGTTTTTTACATATCTTGAGTGGATTCATTCACATCTACATCACGTTTCTCAGGCGTCACAAAATCAGCGATGCCTTTCTCTACGTCGGGATGCTCCTCCTCTACCATTGTTTCTTTTCCGACACTTTTTTCCTCTATTTTTTTCCTTTTTTTGCTCCTCCATATCATCCCCAGATCTAACTTTAGCTTTATTCCCTCCTACATTCTTTCCTCTGACCTCTTCTTCTAAGTTTTGGTCCTTCTCAAACTCTTCCACCTTTCTTTCTTCTGCAGGCACATTTGTCACATTATCAAATCCAACCTCTTTTTCCAGCCCACCCTTTGGTTTATATTCTGGTACGTAAGTTGTGCTACAAGTGGCACCATCAAATGCACCAGTAGTTGAATGGAATCGACTCGCCACAGCCAATTTAACCAACATGTCAACCTTTTTCTCCACCCGATCAAGTTGAGTTGACATGACTGCTTGTAGCCTTCCTTCAAGTTTTTCCATTTCCATTCTAAATAAATTCGCTGTGTTGATCTCATGAGATACCAATGGTGGTTAAGATACTCTGGGAGAGTGTTACTAGAATGCGTGATGTGGCTCGGCATCATGCTCATGCTCATCTCCTTCAGAATGGTGTGAAACACTCTCATCTTCTCCCAAAATCAGTGTCAACTCTTTCTAATAGACCTCCTCGAGTTTAGCTTCAGTGGGAATCAATGTAGAATTAACCTCCAACAACAAATATTAAATCGTGCAAATATTAGTCATTCGCTAAGCTAATTCCACAATTTGTTCCATTACACTTAAAAAAAGAAGCAATTTACCTCTTTCAATTTCAACACATTATCAATGGCGACAAACGGTAACCTCTTCGGCATTTATTAAGCGACCATTCTTGGAATTGCATCTGGATACTTCGTAGCAAACTTCATTCCCAAAGTGGAATCGCTTTGAATGCCCAAATCTATTATAAAACAAACATTATTATTTCATGACACAAATTTATATATAAAATTAATACAAGTCAAGTTTATTGTTTGTTCATACTATTATAGTAAAAGAAAAGCAGTGCAACGAATACCAACAATGTGACTCTCCTCCGACATTTAAATTTTTTAATTTACCTTCTATTTCAGGTTTGAATATATTTATGGTGTATTCAAATGAAAACTTTCCCCATGGATGCTTCTCGAATCTGTCCAGATCATCTACCAAGTCCAACCACCATAAATCGATGTAGGTGTTTTCCTCCAAAGCCCACATGACGTATGCCAAGATTACGATCAATCACAACTTATACTTGACGTTCTTTCTTTTCTTGCAACATACAAATGCATTGTAAGTATCCCCCTTCTTAATCTTCACCACACTTTTCTTAAAATATTATTTTACGATCCGACACTCCACCCCAAAGTTTTATCCACGTTGTTATCATCAACCACATTTAAGCCCGGTCA